>CATNEM010000085.1:162500-469037 GCA_950096795.1 Macrostomum cliftonense
AGTCTCATACTTAATTCAAGAGGATGATTGCTGATTCGAAAGAGCGATGTGAGCAAAGGGCAACTCATTGTAGTAGGCTAGATTTTCTACGAGAACCAGACTTTGAGGAGATTTGCGCTTCAGGATAAGAATGAGGGACCTGCGATGTATTGCCACGTAGAGTTGACGCAAAAACAGCAGTTCCAGGAGTGGATGAGGAAACACCCGTTAATGAGGGAATTAGATTATGATTCTGATGAATCTATTATTTCCACGAAATTCGCATCGCTGAATTCACTCCGTACCACCGATCTCGCAGGCCTGGCGCGACTGTCCGCCCTCACCAAGGACCGCAGCTGCAAGTGGACTGTCGAGGTGACGCTCTTCAATGGCTCGGTGCTGAGCGCCACCTACAAGGACTTCCAGGTGCGCGGAGCGGACGAGAACTACAGGCTGCGGGTCGGGGCCAAGGAGTCCGGCAGTCTGCATATTTATGATCTGCAGTATCACAACAACAGACAGTTCAGCACTTTCGATAAGGACAATGACGATGACAGCTCCACACACTGTTCGAGAGTGGAAGGAGGCAACGGCGGCTGGTGGTTTGGGAGCTGCTTCAGTTTCTATTCGAACGGGCAAATAGCTTCTGATGGGAGCACAAATTGTGTTCCAGCCACTGGAATAAGTCAGATACTCGATGGAAGCAAGTGGACCTGCCCCAAGCGGTCGCAGCTGTCCTTCAGATGCGCCTGAGCGAAGCCGCCCGCCGCCAGCTCCGAGCCCAGCTGCACTTCGGACCGGCTGGCGTTGAGAGACTGAAAACTCTGGGCTGGCTGACTGAGTTGCGTGAGCTGGAGATGCAAAAGCAATTCAAATAAAATCGGAATAAATAGCATTCAGACTTGTTCTTGTGTTTTCTGATTTCTGGGCACTCGAATACACAGTGCAAAATCTGGATTAAAAAATTATAACAGTGTTTAACGATACGGCTGTCAGAACATTTTCGAACCATTTAGTAATCTAACTCTCTGTGCCTCGGGGTTGCCCTCATAGGCGTGAATTGCACGACTGACCCAAAGCCATTGAACCCATTCCGTGCGCAAGGCCCCTCTCTAATGTGGCATTTCACACTAAAACTTGCGCAGTATAAAAAATTAACTCAGCAAAATGCGGCCCTAGACCGCTTGCTCCTGAACAGCTAGCTTACGAGCGTAGTTAGACAGTCAGTAAGAACGGTCCAGACAGACAGACATATAGACAGACAGACAGACAGACAGACAGAAAAACGGATGGATAGATAGACAGACAGATAGACAGACAGGCATACAGACAGACAGACAGACAAACAGATAACCGGATGGACAGACAGACAGACACACCGACAGGAATCTTCTCTACAGTCTGAAGCACTTTTTTCGATACAAAGTTGTCTCTAAGATCCAAAATTTCCTCAGCCTATGATTTTTATTTATTGAGCGGCCTCATTTTCCTAACTACTGACACAGCAACTGCGATTTTCAACGGGATTTCAATAGCATCCGAGCATAATTGACTGCGCACGACCAAGATTAATCTTTCTGTCATTTTTCCCACAGCAGTAGTAACAGTGAGGAGTGACTGACTTTTTCTGAATCCGCTCCTGTCGTTAATATTTCATTCATTACTAAATAATGCAGCTCACAGTAACAATATTTCCAAGGCAGTGTACTGTATTTTATCAAAATGCAACTGCGGATATTTAGCTTAAAAAATGTCTTGCGGACAACAAATTTACTACTAATTATCTGTAATAATTAGCTGCATATACTTGCGAATATGGTTTAAATAGGCGCATATATTTGGCCACTTCCGGTAGATCCAATTGCCATCCCAAACAGCTAAGAGGCACAAAAAATTGAAGCCTCGTTGACTTGGGAATTTCGGTTGATTTGTTTGACTGGACTGAGTGGCACAGTTGGCTCAAAGGTTAAGGCAGGAATGAATTTCTCTAATGCATTGCTCGCCGATGTGGAAGACTTTAGCTGGCATAAAAACAGAAGCAGCTCAGCATCCGGCGGCCAGTGGAATTTCGCTAGAAAAATTCAGGAAAAATTGTGAAACTGGAAGAGGAAAACTATGGAGCTAAATAGAAAATCCGCGTCCTACTACTCATCGTCGATGCGGCAACGGAACAGCAACAGTAGTCAGTTCAGGCAGCAGAGTGGCAGTTTGCTGTACCCTGCACAAAGTCGTGGACTTCAAGTCCAGAGATCTGAGGCTGCCGCTGTGGGAGAGCGTGATGGGCTGGTAAAAACCTTTTTAAAAAAGTTTATTAGTTGAAATTACTTAAAGATACTTGATAAAGTGTGTTAATCATCGCACAAACCAGATGTAAGCTAAATAACAAAAAATTACTCTTCAATGAACGCAGGTGTCGGCAAGCTCCCAGCAGCCGTTCGCAGTCCGTCAGGTCGACAGGTCCAATCCCAAACCAGCCAGCCGCAGTCAGCAACATGCTCAAAGTAATCACGAAGACCTTCAGCATTCTGTCGATGCTGAGCTCAGAAGGTCGGACTGCCGGTGCAGCGGCGGCAGCGACTTGTACGATGAGATTCGCCGCTTTCACGAACGTCTGCACGAGCAGCTGCTGCGTCAGGATCTGATCTTCAGCTGTGACTTATCGACCAATCATTGTGCTTGGCACTTGTGCCACCACTGCTGCGGCTGCTGCTGCCCGGGCGTTCGTTTGAATGACTTCGCTGACCCGGTTGATCCGGAGGCTTGACTGCTGAGTGGCTGCCCTCGCTGCCTCGTGTTAGAAAGGACACTGTGTGATGCAAGCTAGTTTTCTGTTAAACAACCTCCATATTCAGATTTTTTAACAAGGATGTCAATCATGCTATTTTCTTGTTGGTTTTTTGGCTGCTACGTTTAAATAATCTGACATTTTGCATTCTTATAGTAAAATAATATTCACGGTGTATTTATTCTGATTGAAGCCGATTTAAAAAAAGTAAACAAAATTGATGGAATATCTCGGCAATGAGTCAGTTGCTCAGAGTACTTTATTTTCTGTAGAGCAGGTCATAATTGTTATTGAATAATAGCTATTGTAATTTTCTTACATCTTTACTAATGTAAGAAAATTACATTAGTAAAGTATTTCTAAGAGTTTTATTGGCATGCTAGCGGTAAACCAGTTTGAGTTGCCAGTTTGAGAGAAACGCAGCTTGCTTATTGCATGCACAGCTCAATAGAGGAGGTATTTTAGCACTGGAGAAGGTTTTCAAGTCAACTACTTTAAATTTATAAGGATGGGACTGGCACTTCTGTACTTGCTAATGCACCGCGTCTTGCTGGAAATCTTCTTTGAATGAAAGCCTGAAGTAGGAAATACAAGCGGCAGGCTCTTGTATGTACACGCTCGTCACTTCCTTGCTAAAGCAGAGCACATGTTAAAGAGTGACGACAGTTCTTTATAATTTAGAGCATTTGGTCATTAATTTAGCCAGTGTATTAATGTTTACTGAATACCGCAAATATTATTTCGCACTTTTAATAAAATATACGATACTCATAATGTCTGTCTTCTGAAATTGAAAAAATCGTTCAGAAAGTTGGCCATCACCGACTAAACTTGAGTCGCGCCATCCAGCCAGCCTGCCGCGCCATGCCCGGAGCGCTCGCTCGCATTAACTGCGAAAAGGCGTTTGCAGTAGGCTTTTTAAATCCCAGCAAATTCGCACAAAATGCATGCATAAATCCCCATACACAGCAGAGATACACACACACATATAGACATAAATGCACGCATGCACACATACTCAGCTTAACGCACGCAGAGCCTCACCTGGGAGACAACGAATAACAAAGTCGCGGCAGTCGCTGCCTGAGCTGGGGCAGACCGGCTTGCAGATCTGATCATCGGGACAGGCCCGGCCGGCGCACGGCGACACGCAGCCGCAAGTCGGGCAGCCTTTGGCGTCCAGCTCGAAGCCGAAGCGGCACTTCCGCTCGCAACGCGCTGACTTGCACTCTGTAATTTGGGAAATCAATTTGAGCTGGCATGCGCAAATAAACGATCAAGCGCCCTAGATCGAGTTGTTGGAGGGATCATCTGCTGAATAATTTTTATCCCATTGGCATTAGAGGGTATGGCTTGACTACACTAGGTGAAAATCCAGCTCAAGCTAAGTAGCTACTTAGTTCGACAACCAGTCGCTAGACGTTTGAGTCTAACCCGGGAACTGACGCTGCCCGCTATCCTTACAAGGGTTTCCAGATAAATGGCGAAATGTCTCACTGGTTGTCACCACGACGTTCACTCGATTTGACTCCGCCGTCTCCAGCCCGTTGCCAAGCCGGCAGAAAAACCGACCGGCATCTTCTCGCCGCAGCGACGCCAGGCGCAGAGATCTGGATGAATCGACCGGCGCTTCGAACAATAGCATCGGCTGCGGTCTCCCGGGAACCTCTTTAAACCAGGCTGTCCAGTGCGGCGCCGGATATCCGCCCAACGAAGAGCAGGTCAGCTCGAGAAAGTCGCCCGTCTGCAGCTCAACTAACGCAGAGTCTGTCGCGTTGATGGCAGCCGCGATTGTGCCAGACAGCGGCTCGCGATACTGGACGAGCACTGACCGAGAGGCCGGTGCGCCGATGCCGTTGCTAGCCTCGCAGAGGTAGACTCCTTCCACACCCGGTGCTGCTTGTAGGCGCAGCTCGGCTCCCTGACATGCGTGATAACGGAGACTAGTGGAGTAAAGAGGTCAGATAACTGCGATGGAATGCCTACCATTGAGTACTTAGCTCATCAAGATGCGGTAATTTTTACACCGAAAACAGGTAATTGTTCTCAATCACCTCAGCCATAGGCCCCACGTGCAGTTGATCGTGTCGGAACCAGCGCACTCTGGGTTGCGGCTGGCCTCGCGCCTTGCACACCAGCAGCGCTGTCTGGTTGCGCCGGGTCAATGGCAGGCGGAGCGAAGTCACTCCGACGATTCTAGCTGGCGACAGGACATTCAGCTGGACGGATCTGCCGATTAGACCGCTGTTGTCGTAGCAGCGATATACGCCGGAGTCCGTAAGTTCGACTCGAGCGATCCATAAGCTGCCAGACGATTGGTCAAAAGGGTCCAATGCCACTCGGTCACCGAGTCCGATGGTCAGCCTGCATTGGCATTCACATTCTCAGCAAAGTGAGCTGGAAAGCTTCGTCACTCCTCTATCAACTTTTCCACAATACGCGTACATCAGAACTTTCAATATTTCTTCAATTTTGAGCCTAATTGACTAAGCAACAATTTTTCGTTCCATTTAGCCTTGTTTTTCGCCCCACAAGTTTTCTGATTCATGCACTGAATGCTCCGTCATTGCTTGAGACTGATCCATCTGGGAAATGAAACTGATTGAAACTGACCCATCCTGAAAATGAAACTGATTGAAACTGACCCATCCTGAAAATGAAACTGATTGAAACTGACCCATCCTGAAAATGAAACTGATTGAAACTGACCCATCCTGAAAATGAAACTGATTGAAACTGACCAATCCGGAAAATGAAACTGATTGAAACTGACCCATCCGGAAAATGAAACTGATTGAAACTGACCAATCCGGAAAATGAAACTGATTGAAACTGACCAATCCGGAAAATGAAACTGATTGAAACTGACCCATCCGGAAAATGAAACTGATTGAAACTGACCCATCCGGAAAATGAAACTGATTGAAACTGACCCATCCGGAAAATGAAACTGATTGAAACTGACCCATCCTTTCTCCAAAACACGCCGGAAACTCCGTGGCGCGTAAGGCGGCAGGCCAGTCGAACAGGTTCTCCTTCGATTGCCGACACAGTCTGTGGCAGCCTGTCACCACCGGCAGCATCAAAAGCCGCGGGCTGACTGCCTGGTACAACGCAAGCCGCGGCGCAACACTTTTGATTGCCGGGACAGTCTGCGTCGGAGATGCAACTGACATTTTTCTTGTCCAGCTGAGGCGGCAGAGATGCCGGGCAGCGTCCCAATTTTTCCACTGAGTATCGAAAAAACAAAATAAAATTTTACTTTCTGAATAAACATGTGCGAATCATTCGGAAGCATTAATTAATAAAGAATTTTCTATAGAAAGCAGTCAAAGAACTCACAAGGCACACAATCCACTGCCATCTCCGCGCACTGCCAGCCTTTACAGCGCACTAGGCACTGCTGCCGAGGGCCACAGCGGCTGCCTGCAGCGCAAGGATCGTAGCAGCGGCAGATTCGACAGCCGGACTCTGTCGTGGTGAACCTCCGGTGCCTGCCGTATGGGCAGTCGACTGGACAGTCCTCCAGTGCGGGGCTGCATTCTGGAGTATTGTTATTGCTTTCTCGTTTACTTTCAGATTAGAATGAAAATTAAGCCCCGACCACTTGGAAGAGGATATTGACGATCTGGCAGCAATTAAAGTGAACTCACCTTTGCTCTTCACCGGGCAGAGGCTCTCGCAATCGCTGCGCGTCAAGAACGCATTGCCGTGAAGCGTGGAGTTTCCGTCTAAGCAGAATTTCACTCCTGGTACTCTTTCGCATACCAAGCCGGTGGCATTGTAACTGTAAACGTCACGCAGTTGCTCAGAAGGACAGGAACCATGGCCAGGCTGTTCTGAGGGCTCGAGTCGAAGCCTTGAGTGACAAATCTTTGGATTCCAGGCCGTTGCAGCTGGCGGTGATTGGCTCTGAGTGATCGATCGTTTCAAGCGATGAAGCGAAGAAGCTGCAGCCGACGTTTGACTCGCTTGAATGTAGTTCGCTCGTGAGCACCGGGCCTGGCACTCAGCGTAGCTTCTGAACCGGTTGGGACTGCCGCCGCAGCCGTTGTAGAGGAACTCGCTGCACTGGCCCGTGTCGTAGTTGTAATAGTAGCGCACCGCTTGGGCGAGCAGCGGATTCTGGCCACCGCACAGGCGACCTTGCGATGCCGGATGAATGCAGGGATTGTTCAGTAGGGGAGTCTCGCAGACGCTGCGGCACTCGGCGAGGCTTAGGAAGCGGTTCCGGTTTCCCAGACAGCCGCCGTAGCGCATCTCTTGGCAGCTGCCAGAGTCTGGGTTGTAACTGAACCGCAGCAGCGACTCGGCGCAAGGGCCGGGGTCCGCAGCCAGAAAGCAGACTCGCTGACGGAGCTCCGGGTAGCAGTGCCGCTTGCAGTCTTGCCAGCTCGTGAAAAAATTTCCTCCAGGCTTTCCGACTCCACGCACCAGCGACTCTCGGCAAGTGACGTCACGCGGGTCGAAATAGTAGGCGACGTAGGTTGAGGAGGCGTGCGAGGACTCGGGCGAGGGTAGCGTCGGTGGCAGCTGGCAGCGGTCCTGCAGCATGTCGACGGAGGCCGAACGACCGGAGCACAGGGCGCGCCGGTGCTGGCAGTCAGTTCGGTTGACGAAAAGCTGCTGGGAGTATCGATCGGCGCAGGAGGCCGGAACTGAGATCTCTTCACACTCTCCTAAGGAATCGCCCAGTTGCCAGCGCATGAGCAGCTGACCATCCACCTTCATCTCGTCATTGCACGCCGGAGGCCTCTTGCATGAGGCTTGTGATGGTACTGTAATGCAAAATAAGCTTTTTATTCAGAATGAGTTTTAATGTAAACTGAGTTTTTGATGCAGTGTATTTTCAACGCAGGGGATTTTTTAGCTACAAGTAGATTTATCCTAAACAGTTTCTACTACTACTACTTACTAAAGTTTAGGCACGCATAGTGGCAATCGTCCTCGGTCTCGAAGTTGTTCCCATTGCCACCGCAGCCTGTGTATTTGAAGGTCCGACACTTGCCCTCCCTGCCATCGAAAAAGTAGCGAGTCAGCCTAACGAGGTCGGACATCGGGCAGGAGCCGGCAGAGGGAGGCAGCTGGCAGACGCTGCTGAAATTGGACTCGGGCTGCTGTAGAAGCGGCGCGGGGCCGCCGATCCACCGACTAGAGCTTCGCCGGCTGCTAGACTCCAGTGCGCGAAGGGTGAGAGCAGGCAGAGAGCGAGAGCTGGCCGCTGCTGAGCCGCCGCAGATCCGCTCGCATTCGACCGCCTGTAGGAAGCGGTTCCGATTGCCAAGGCAACCGCCGTAGACAAATTCGCGGCACGCGCGTCGCGTGTGATCGTAAAAGTAGCGAGTTTGCGTCTCCTGACAGGGGCCTTCGTCCATGGGCAGGCCGCAGACTTCTGCAGCGTGCCACGGCAATCACACTTCCGAGGCTGATTCAGGTTTTCGCGCTAATTTGGCCTAGTAAATTTCTCAAATTCCTCACCTTCAAGCGACTGAGGCATGCAGTACTGTCTGCACTCCTCCACAGTGGCAAAACTGTTTCCAGCCTGCGGATCGTTCGGGCAAACCGTACGTCGAATGCACGCCCTGCGCTGATCGCTGTAAAAGTACACGTCCCTGGGCGACTCGCAGTGCGCAGCGATCGAATCCGTAGCGAACGATGCGAAGCAGCGGTCTAAGGTAATAAGCAATTCAAAATGTACGTTTGCCTTTCCAGTTTGTCTTTCTGTATGCTTTTTAGAGTCTATAAGTCTGGATGCTTGTCTTTTATTATTGCAACTCTCCGTCGTTCTGTCAGCGATGTGGCTCGTCATCCTCACCCTGCACAGTGCTGTCCGTGGCCAGGCGTACGCACGTTTCACTGCAGGCCTCCCGGTTGGGAAAGAATCCGCCCCGCCTAATGAGTTCTCGACATTCCGGCGTATCCTTGACAACAGTCGGCAGACAGGCGCCCGTCCTGGACGAGTAGCGATAGTGGCGAACGATGGTGCGGCCCGCGGGCACTGCGGAGAAGTCCAAGCAAGCCAGCGCTGAGGCTGGCGAGTTGCAGCTGGAGCTCGGGTCACCTGGAAGAGAGCAGAACGGCCCGATGTCTTATTTAGCGTTTTCTAAAACTATTTTCCCTACCGCAAGTAATTAATTTCTGGTTTGCAGCCAGTGTTTCTATGGGCCTTTAAGCCAATTGGCAACCCCAATAAGCCAATTCGACCAGTTTTGAGCCCAGCCCCGAGTCTTACGCTGGAACCGGTTTACGCAGCTGGCCTCGCAAGCGGCCTGCGTGTCGAATCGGTTGGCGGAACCGTTGCCAATTGCCGAATATTCGTACTCAGCACAGCGGCCATCGTTGGGCACGTAGCCGAAAGCTAGCCGGATTGCTGACGTTGACTTTTTGACTAACGAAAAGTCTGCAGCGGTCTCTTGACGGCAGGGCTCGTAGTCTGTAATTAAGTCTACCTCGAATAATTTGCAACTCACTTTGGCCCTACTTGGCTTAACGATTTACCTTCAGCTCAAAATTCTAGATAAAAAACGTAAAAAACCTACCAAGCAGCCGCGGCGACACTTGAGACCTACGAACACGAGCTGAGCGGTCGCACTTGACTTGTTTCCATGCGGAACCATCGGATTGACTCCGACAGAGGCTCATTGGTACAGGCTGTTCGTTTAGCCGGCAGATCGGCGTCAGAGTTTTGAAGCCGGCCTCGCTGCAGTTTCCAGCTACCCAGTCCAACGTGTAGTTGCCATTCGGGGCACACAGGTCTTGGTAGCTGCAGTCCTTTACCAGCACTAAGTTTGTGTCCTCAGTTTTCTGATCAAAACAGGTTCTTAGTGCCAAGACTTCATTAAAAGGGTTTAGGCAGACAATTTCTCGGATCTGGTAGCTTTCACTCGTACTGTGGTCGCACATACACTAAAAAGTTTATTTCAACAAGTATTCTTGATTGAGATTAAGCAAACCATATACACTCGTAGAGCACTTAGAAAAAGCAATGAAAGTGTAAAAATCTTCTACAGTTATAGCTACTGTTAAATAGTCATTGATAGTACCTCAGACCAAGGAGAGTAGTCAAATCTTGCAAAAGAATCAGTGCCATTAACAATTAGGTACGGATAGTTGACCTCTTCCGGTTCACCTGTGACTACAAAAAATCACAATAAATCATATTTGAGAAAATAAAAATGTATACACAAAGTACAAACTAAAAAAAACTTACTAGCTATCTCCTTTAAGTTCTGCAAGCAAAGAAATTTCACTATTTACCTCACAGAACAAACTACATGCTATTTCAAAGAATTTCGCTAAAAACTAGGTTAAAAACTCACCCCATAATCAATCTCTGCAATCGGCAAAAATGTTGTAGTAAAAACCGCTGGAAGAGCTAAACAAACAAAACACATAATATGATTCCTTATTTAGAGAGAGAAAATAAAAAATCTGCAAAAAATTATATTTTCTCAATAACAAGCCAACCTGTGGTAAAAATTTCCGGATTATCAGATGAAGTACGCAAACCGAAGGTTGCAGACAATATTTTTTCTGACGGAGAGGCTAAAAATCCACGGGCTGTGGCCGTGCTCGCTGTCTCGGCCTCGGACGTCACAATCGGACTGCTCACCGTCGCGGCTTCGGCTTCAGTCGACCCAGTGCTCAGTGTCGAGCCAGTCGCTTCTGGAGCGCTTGCAGTCGGCGTTTCTACACTGGCCGTGCTAGAAGCTTCGGATTCTGCAGTCGAAGCTGCACCTGTGCTCGCTGTCTCGGCCTCGGACGTCACAATCGGACTGCTCACCGTCGCGGCTTCGGCTTCAGTCGACCCAGTGCTCAGTGTCGAGCCAGTCGCTTCTGGAGCGCTTGCAGTCGGCGTTTCTACACTGGCCGTGCTAGAAGCTTCGGATTCTGCAGTCGAAGCTGCACCTGTGCTCGCTGTCTCGGCCTCGGACGTCACAATCGGACTGCTCACCGTCGCGGCTTCGGCTTCAGTCGACCCAGTGCTCAGTGTCGAGCCAGTCGCTTCTGGAGCGCTTGCAGTCGGCGTTTCTACACTGGCCGTGCTAGAAGCTTCGGATTCTGCAGTCGAAGCTGCACCTGTGCTCGCTGTCTCGGCCTCGGACGTCACAATCGGACTGCTCACCGTCGCGGCTTCGGCTTCAGTCGACCCAGTGCTCAGTGTCGAGCCAGTCGCTTCTGGAGCGCTTGCAGTCGGCGTTTCTACACTGGCCGTGCTAGAAGCTTCGGATTCTGCAGTCGAAGCTGCACCTGTGCTCGCTGTCTCGGCCTCGGACGTCACAATCGGACTGCTCACCGTCGCGGCTTCGGCTTCAGTCGACCCAGTGCTCAGTGTCGAGCCAGTCGCTTCTGGAGCGCTTGCAGTCGGCGTTTCTACACTGGCCGTGCTAGAAGCTTCGGATTCTGCAGTCGAAGCTGCACCTGTGCTCGCTGTCTCGGCCTCGGACGTCACAATCGGACTGCTCACCGTCGCGGCTTCGGCTTCAGTCGACCCAGTGCTCAGTGTCGAGCCAGTCGCTTCTGGAGCGCTTGCAGTCGGCGTTTCTACACTGGCCGTGCTAGAAGCTTCGGATTCTGCAGTCGAAGCTGCACCTGTGCTCGCTGTCTCGGCCTCGGACGTCACAATCGGACTGCTCACCGTCGCGGCTTCGGCTTCAGTCGACCCAGTGCTCAGTGTCGAGCCAGTCGCTTCTGGAGCGCTTGCAGTCGGCGTTTCTACACTGGCCGTGCTAGAAGCTTCGGATTCTGCAGTCGAAGCTGCACCTGTGCTCGCTGTCTCGGCCTCGGACGTCACAATCGGACTGCTCACCGTCGCGGCTTCGGCTTCAGTCGACCCAGTGCTCAGTGTCGAGCCAGTCGCTTCTGGAGCGCTTGCAGTCGGCGTTTCTACACTGGCCGTGCTAGAAGCTTCGGATTCTGCAGTCGAAGCTGCACCTGTGCTCGCTGTCTCGGCCTCGGACGTCACAATCGGACTGCTCACCGTCGCGGCTTCGGCTTCAGTCGACCCAGTGCTCAGTGTCGAGCCAGTCGCTTCTGGAGCGCTTGCAGTCGGCGTTTCTACACTGGCCGTGCTAGAAGCTTCGGATTCTGCAGTCGAAGCTGCACCTGTGCTCGCTGTCTCGGCCTCGGACGTCACAATCGGACTGCTCACCGTCGCGGCTTCGGCTTCAGTCGACCCAGTGCTCAGTGTCGAGCCAGTCGCTTCTGGAGCGCTTGCAGTCGGCGTTTCTACACTGGCCGTGCTAGAAGCTTCGGATTCTGCAGTCGAAGCTGCACCTGTGCTCGCTGTCTCGGCCTCGGACGTCACAATCGGACTGCTCACCGTCGCGGCTTCGGCTTCAGTCGACCCAGTGCTCAGTGTCGAGCCAGTCGCTTCTGGAGCGCTTGCAGTCGGCGTTTCTACACTGGCCGTGCTAGAAGCTTCGGATTCTGCAGTCGAAGCTGCACCTGTGCTCGCTGTCTCGGCCTCGGACGTCACAATCGGACTGCTCACCGTCGCGGCTTCGGCTTCAGTCGACCCAGTGCTCAGTGTCGAGCCAGTCGCTTCTGGAGCGCTTGCAGTCGGCGTTTCTACACTGGCCGTGCTAGAAGCTTCGGATTCTGCAGTCGAAGCTGCACCTGTGCTCGCTGTCTCGGCCTCGGACGTCACAATCGGACTGCTCACCGTCGCGGCTTCGGCTTCAGTCGACCCAGTGCTCAGTGTCGAGCCAGTCGCTTCTGGAGCGCTTGCAGTCGGCGTTTCTACACTGGCCGTGCTAGAAGCTTCGGATTCTGCAGTCGAAGCTGCACCTGTGCTCGCTGTCTCGGCCTCGGACGTCACAATCGGACTGCTCACCGTCGCGGCTTCGGCTTCAGTCGACCCAGTGCTCAGTGTCGAGCCAGTCGCTTCTGGAGCGCTTGCAGTCGGCGTTTCTACACTGGCCGTGCTAGAAGCTTCGGATTCTGCAGTCGAAGCTGCACCTGTGCTCGCTGTCTCGGCCTCGGACGTCACAATCGGACTGCTCACCGTCGCGGCTTCGGCTTCAGTCGACCCAGTGCTCAGTGTCGAGCCAGTCGCTTCTGGAGCGCTTGCAGTCGGCGTTTCTACACTGGCCGTGCTAGAAGCTTCGGATTCTGCAGTCGAAGCTGCACCTGTGCTCGCTGTCTCGGCCTCGGACGTCCACAATCGGACTGCTCACCGTCGCGGCTTCGGCTTCAGTCGACCCAGTGCTCAGTGTCGAGCCAGTCGCTTCTGGAGCGCTTGCAGTCGGCGTTTCTACACTGGCCGTGCTAGAAGCTTCGGATTCTGCAGTCGAAGCTGCACCTGTGCTCGCTGTCTCGGCCTCGGACGTCACAATCGGACTGCTCACCGTCGCGGCTTCGGCTTCAGTCGACCCAGTGCTCAGTGTCGAGCCAGTCGCTTCTGGAGCGCTTGCAGTCGGCGTTTCTACACTGGCCGTGCTAGAAGCTTCGGATTCTGCAGTCGAAGCTGCACCTGTGCTCGCTGTCTCGGCCTCGGACGTCACAATCGGACTGCTCACCGTCGCGGCTTCGGCTTCAGTCGACCCAGTGCTCAGTGTCGAGCCAGTCGCTTCTGGAGCGCTTGCAGTCGGCGTTTCTACACTGGCCGTGCTAGAAGCTTCGGATTCTGCAGTCGAAGCTGCACCTGTGCTCGCTGTCTCGGCCTCGGACGTCACAATCGGACTGCTCACCGTCGCGGCTTCGGCTTCAGTCGACCCAGTGCTCAGTGTCGAGCCAGTCGCTTCTGGAGCGCTTGCAGTCGGCGTTTCTACACTGGCCGTGCTAGAAGCTTCGGATTCTGCAGTCGAAGCTGCACCTGTGCTCGCTGTCTCGGCCTCGGACGTCACAATCGGACTGCTCACCGTCGCGGCTTCGGCTTCAGTCGACCCAGTGCTCAGTGTCGAGCCAGTCGCTTCTGGAGCGCTTGCAGTCGGCGTTTCTACACTGGCCGTGCTAGAAGCTTCGGATTCTGCAGTCGAAGCTGCACCTGTGCTCGCTGTCTCGGCCTCGGACGTCACAATCGGACTGCTCACCGTCGCGGCTTCGGCTTCAGTCGACCCAGTGCTCAGTGTCGAGCCAGTCGCTTCTGGAGCGCTTGCAGTCGGCGTTTCTACACTGGCCGTGCTAGAAGCTTCGGATTCTGCAGTCGAAGCTGCACCTGTGCTCGCTGTCTCGGCCTCGGACGTCACAATCGGACTGCTCACCGTCGCGGCTTCGGCTTCAGTCGACCCAGTGCTCAGTGTCGAGCCAGTCGCTTCTGGAGCGCTTGCAGTCGGCGTTTCTACACTGGCCGTGCTAGAAGCTTCGGATTCTGCAGTCGAAGCTGCCACCTGTGCTCGCTGTCTCGGCCTCGGACGTCACAATCGGACTGCTCACCGTCGCGGCTTCGGCTTCAGTCGACCCAGTGCTCAGTGTCGAGCCAGTCGCTTCTGGAGCGCTTGCAGTCGGCGTTTCTACACTGGCCGTGCTAGAAGCTTCGGATTCTGCAGTCGAAGCTGCACCTGTGCTCGCTGTCTCGGCCTCGGACGTCACAATCGGACTGCTCACCGTCGCGGCTTCGGCTTCAGTCGACCCAGTGCTCAGTGTCGAGCCAGTCGCTTCTGGAGCGCTTGCAGTCGGCGTTTCTACACTGGCCGTGCTAGAAGCTTCGGATTCTGCAGTCGAAGCTGCACCTGTGCTCGCTGTCTCGGCCTCGGACGTCACAATCGGACTGCTCACCGTCGCGGCTTCGGCTTCAGTCGACCCAGTGCTCAGTGTCGAGCCAGTCGCTTCTGGAGCGCTTGCAGTCGGGCGTTTCTACACTGGCCGTGCTAGAAGCTTCGGATTCTGCAGTCGAAGCTGCACCTGTGCTCGCTGTCTCGGCCTCGGACGTCACAATCGGACTGCTCACCGTCGCGGCTTCGGCTTCAGTCGACCCAGTGCTCAGTGTCGAGCCAGTCGCTTCTGGAGCGCTTGCAGTCGGCGTTTCTACACTGGCCGTGCTAGAAGCTTCGGATTCTGCAGTCGAAGCTGCACCTGTGCTCGCTGTCTCGGCCTCGGACGTCACAATCGGACTGCTCACCGTCCGCGGCTTCGGCTTCAGTCGACCCAGTGCTCAGTGTCGGAGCCAGTCGCTTCTGGAGCGCTTGCAGTCGGCGTTTCTACACTGGCCGTGCTAGAAGCTTCGGATTCTGCAGTCGAAGCTGCACCTGTGCTCGCTGTCTCGGCCTCGGACGTCACAATCGGACTGCTCACCGTCGCGGCTTCGGCTTCAGTCGACCCAGTGCTCAGTGTCGAGCCAGTCGCTTCTGGAGCGCTTGCAGTCGGCGTTTCTACACTGGCCGTGCTAGAAGCTTCGGATTCTGCAGTCGAAGCTGCACCTGTGCTCGCTGTCTCGGCCTCGGACGTCACAATCGGACTGCTCACCGTCGCGGCTTCGGCTTCAGTCGACCCAGTGCTCAGTGTCGAGCCAGTCGCTTCTGGAGCGCTTGCAGTCGGCGTTTCTACACTGGCCGTGCTAGAAGCTTCGGATTCTGCAGTCGAAGCTGCACCTGTGCTCGCTGTCTCGGCCTCGGACGTCACAATCGGACTGCTCACCGTCGCGGCTTCGGCTTCAGTCGACCCAGTGCTCAGTGTCGAGCCAGTCGCTTCTGGAGCGCTTGCAGTCGGCGTTTCTACACTGGCCGTGCTAGAAGCTTCGGATTCTGGCAGTCGAAGCTGCACCTGTGCTCGCTGTCTCGGCCTCGGACGTCACAATCGGACTGCTCACCGTCGCGGCTTCGGCTTCAGTCGACCCAGTGCTCAGTGTCGAGCCAGTCGCTTCTGGAGCGCTTGCAGTCGGCGTTTCTACACTGGCCGTTGCTAGAAGCTTCGGATTCTGCAGTCGAAGCTGCACCTGTGCTCGCTGTCTCGGCCTCGGACGTCACAATCGGACTGCTCACCGTCGCGGCTTCGGCTTCAGTCGACCCAGTGCTCAGTGTCGAGCCAGTCGCTTCTGGAGCGCTTGCAGTCGGCGTTTCTACACTGGCCGTGCTAGAAGCTTCGGATTCTGCAGTCGAAGCTGCACCTGTGCTCGCTGTCAATCGGACTGCTCACCGTCGCGGCTTCGGGCTTCAGTCGACCCCAGTGCTCAGTGTCGAGCCAGTCGCTTCTGGAGCGCTTTGCAGTCGGCGTTTCTACACTGGCCGTGCCTAGGAAAGCCTTCGGATTCTGCAGTCCTGAAGCTGCACCTGTGCTCGCTGTTCTCGGCCTCGGGATCGTCACAATCGGACTGCTCAACCGTCGCGGCTTCGGCTTCAGTCGACCCAGTGCTCAGTGTCGAAGCCAGTCGCTTCTGGAGCGCTTGCAGTCGGCGTTTTCTTACACTGGCCGTGCTAGAAGCTTCGGATTCTGCAGTCGAAGCTGCCACCTGTGCTCGCTGTCTCGGCCTCGGACGTCACAATCGGACTGCTCACCGTCCCGCGGCTTCGGCTTCAGTCGACCCAGTGCTCAGTGTCGAGCCCAGTCCGCTTCTGGAGCGCTTGCAGTCGGCGTTTCTTCTACAGCTGGCCGTTGCTAGAAGCTTCGGATTCTGCAGTCGGAAGCTGCACCTGTGCTCGCTGTCTCGGCCTCGGACCGTCACAATCGGAACTGCTCACCGTCCGCGGCCTTCGGCTTCAGTCCGACCCAGTGCTCAAGTGTCGAGCACAGTCGCTTCCTGGAGCGCTTGCAGTCACGGCGTTCTTCTACACTGGCCGTGCTAGAAGCTTCGGATTCTGCAGGTCGAAGCTGCACCTGTGCTCGCTGTCTCGGCCTCGGACGTCACAATCGGACTGCTCACCGTCGCGGCTTCGGCTTCAGTCGACCCAGTGCTCAGTGTCGAGCCAGTCGCTTCTGGAGCGCTTGCAGTCGGCGTTTCTACACTGGCCGTGCTAGAAGCTTCGGATTCTGCAGTCGAAGCTGCACCTGTGCTCGCTGTCTCGGCCTCGGACGTCACAATCGGACTGCTCACCGTCGCGGCTTCGGCTTCAGTCGACCCAGTGCTCAGTGTCGAGCCAGTCGCTTCTGGAGCGCTTGCAGTCGGCGTTTCTACACTGGCCGTGCTAGAAGCTTCGGATTCTGCAGTCGAAGCTGCACCTGTGCTCGCTGTCTCGGCCTCGGACGTCACAATCGGACTGCTCACCGTCGCGGCTTCGGCTTCAGTCGACCCAGTGCTCAGTGTCGAGCCAGTCGCTTCTGGAGCGCTTGCAGTCGGCGTTTCTACACTGGCCGTGCTAGAAGCTTCGGATTCTGCAGTCGAAGCTGCACCTGTGCTCGCTGTCTCGGCCTCGGACGTCACAATCGGACTGCTCACCGTCGCGGCTTCGGCTTCAGTCGACCCAGTGCTCAGTGTCGAGCCAGTCGCTTCTGGAGCGCTTGCAGTCGGCGTTTCTACACTGGCCGTGCTAGAAGCTTCGGATTCTGCAGTCGAAGCTGCACCTGTGCTCGCTGTCTCGGCCTCGGACGTCACAATCGGACTGCTCACCGTCGCGGCTTCGGCTTCAGTCGACCCAGTGCTCAGTGTCGAGCCAGTCGCTTCTGGAGCGCTTGCAGTCGGCGTTTCTACACTGGCCGTGCTAGAAGCTTCGGATTCTGCAGTCGAAGCTGCACCTGTGCTCGCTGTCTCGGCCTCGGACGTCACAATCGGACTGCTCACCGTCGCGGCTTCGGCTTCAGTCGACCCAGTGCTCAGTGTCGAGCCAGTCGCTTCTGGAGCGCTTGCAGTCGGCGTTTCTACACTGGCCGTGCAGAAGCTTCGGATTCTGCAGTCGAAGCTGCACCTGTGCTCGCTGTCTCGGCCTCGGACGTCACAATCGGACTGCTCACCGTCGCGGCTTCGGCTTCAGTCGACCCAGTGCTCAGTGTCGAGCCAGTCGCTTCTGGAGCGCTTGCAGTCGGCGTTTCTACACTGGCCGTGCTAGAAGCTTCGGATTCTGCAGTCGAAGCTGCACCTGTGCTCGCTGTCTCGGCCTCGGACGTCACAATCGGACTGCTCACCGTCGCGGCTTCGGCTTCAGTCGACCCAGTGCTCAGTGTCGAGCCAGTCGCTTCTGGAGCGCTTGCAGTCGGCGTTTCTACACTGGCCGTGCTAGAAGCTTCGGATTCTGCAGTCGAAGCTGCACCTGTGCTCGCTGTCTCGGCCTCGGACGTCACAATCGGACTGCTCACCGTCGCGGCTTCGGCTTCAGTCGACCCAGTGCTCAGTGTCGAGCCAGTCGCTTTCTGGAGCGCTTGCAGTCGGCGTTTCTACACTGGCCGTGCTAGAAGCTTCGGATTCTGCAGTCGAAGCTGCACCTGTGCTCGCTGTCTCGGCCTCGGACGTCACAATCGGACTGCTCACCGTCGCGGCTTCGGCTTCAGTCGACCCAGTGCTCAGTGTCGAGCCAGTCGCTTCTGGAGCGCTTGCAGTCGGCGTTTCTACACTGGCCGTGCTAGAAGCTTCGGATTCTGCAGTCGAAGCTGCACCTGTGCTCGCTGTCTCGGCCTCGGACGTCACAATCGGACTGCTCACCGTCGCGGCTTCGGCTTCAGTCGACCCAGTGCTCAGTGTCGAGCCAGTCGCTTCTGGAGCGCTTGCAGTCGGCGTTTCTACACTGGCCGTGCTAGAAGCTTCGGATTCTGCAGTCGAAGCTGCACCTGTGCTCGCTGTCTCGGCCTCGGACGTCACAATCGGACTGCTCACCGTCGCGGCTTCGGCTTCAGTCGACCCAGTGCTCAGTGTCGAGCCAGTCGCTTCTGGAGCGCTTGCAGTCGGCGTTTCTACACTGGCCGTGCTAGAAGCTTCGGATTCTGCAGTCGAAGCTGCACCTGTGCTCGCTGTCTCGGCCTCGGACGTCACAATCGGACTGCTCACCGTCGCGGCTTCGGCTTCAGTCGACCCAGTGCTCAGTGTCGAGCCAGTCGCTTCTGGAGCGCTTGCAGTCGGCGTTTCTACACTGGCCGTGCTAGAAGCTTCGGATTCTGCAGTCGAAGCTGCACCTGTGCTCGCTGTCTCGGCCTCGGACGTCACAATCGGACTGCTCACCGTCGCGGCTTCGGCTTCAGTCGACCCAGTGCTCAGTGTCGAGCCAGTCGCTTCTGGAGCGCTTGCAGTCGGCGTTTCTACACTGGCCGTGCTAGAAGCTTCGGATTCTGCAGTCGAAGCTGCACCTGTGCTCGCTGTCTCGGCCTCTGGACGTCACAATCGGACTGCTCACCGTCGCGGCTTCGGCTTCAGTCGACCCAGTGCTCAGTGTCGAGCCAGTCGCTTCTGGAGCGCTTGCAGTCGGCGTTTCTACACTGGCCGTGCTAGAAGCTTCGGATTCTGCAGTCGAAGCTGCACCTGTGCTCGCTGTCTCGGCCTCGGACGTCACAATCGGACTGCTCACCGTCGCGGCTTCGGCTTCAGTCGACCCAGTGCTCAGTGTCGAGCCAGTCGCTTCTGGAGCGCTTGCAGTCGGCGTTTCTACACTGGCCGTGCTAGAAGCTTCGGATTCTGCAGTCGAAGCTGCACCTGTGCTCGCTGTCTCGGCCTCGGACGTCACAATCGGACTGCTCACCGTCGCGGCTTCGGCTTCAGTCGACCCAGTGCTCAGTGTCGAGCCAGTCGCTTCTGGAGCGCTTGCAGTCGGCGTTTCTACACTGGCCGTGCTAGAAGCTTCGGATTCTGCAGTCGAAGCTGCACCTGTGCTCGCTGTCTCGGCCTCGGACGTCACAATCGGACTGCTCACCGTCGCGGCTTCGGCTTCAGTCGACCCAGTGCTCAGTGTCGAGCCAGTCGCTTCTGGAGCGCTTGCAGTCGGCGTTTCTACACTGGCCGTGCTAGAAGCTTCGGATTCTGCAGTCGAAGCTGCACCTGTGCTCGCTGTCTCGGCCTCGGACGTCACAATCGGACTGCTCACCGTCGCGGCTTCGGCTTCAGTCGACCCAGTGCTCAGTGTCGAGCCAGTCGCTTCTGGAGCGCTTGCAGTCGGCGTTTCTACACTGGCCGTGCTAGAAGCTTCGGATTCTGCAGTCGAAGCTGCACCTGTGCTCGCTGTCTCGGCCTCGGACGTCACAATCGGACTGCTCACCGTCGCGGCTTCGGCTTCAGTCGACCCAGTGCTCAGTGTCGAGCCAGTCGCTTCTGGAGCGCTTGCAGTCGGCGTTTCTACACTGGCCGTGCTAGAAGCTTCGGATTCTGCAGTCGAAGCTGCACCTGTGCTCGCTGTCTCGGCCTCGGACGTCACAATCGGACTGCTCACCGTCGCGGCTTCGGCTTCAGTCGACCCAGTGCTCAGTGTCGAGCCAGTCGCTTCTGGAGCGCTTGCAGTCGGCGTTTCTACACTGGCCCGTGCTAGAAGCTTCGGATTCTGCAGTCGAAGCTGCACCTGTGCTCGCTGTCTCGGCCTCGGACGTCACAATCGGACTGCTCACCGTCGCGGCTTCGGCTTCAGTCGACCCAGTGCTCAGTGTCGAGCCAGTCGCTTCTGGAGCGCTTGCAGTCGGCGTTTCTACACTGGCCGTGCTAGAAGCTTCGGATTCTGCAGTCGAAGCTGCACCTGTGCTCGCTGTCTCGGCCTCGGACGTCACAATCGGACTGCTCACCGTCGCGGCTTCGGCTTCAGTCGACCCAGTGCTCAGTGTCGGCCAGTCGCTTCTGGAGCGCTTGCAGTCGGCGTTTCTACACTGGCCGTGCTAGAAGCTTCGGATTCTGCAGTCGAAGCTGCACCTGTGCTCGCTGTCTCGGCCTCGGACGTCACAATCGGACTGCTCACCGTCGCGGCTTCGGCTTCAGTCGACCCAGTGCTCAGTGTCGAGCCAGTCGCTTCTGGAGCGCTTGCAGTCGGCGTTTCTACACTGGCCGTGCTAGAAGCTTCGGATTCTGCAGTCGAAGCTGCACCTGTGCTCGCTGTCTCGGCCTCGGACGTCACAATCGGACTGCTCACCGTCGCGGCTTCGGCTTCAGTCGACCCAGTGCTCAGTGTCGAGCCAGTCGCTTCTGGAGCGCTTTGCAGTCGGCGTTTCTACACTGGCCGTGCTAGAAGCTTCGGATTCTGCAGTCGAAGCTGCACCTGTGCTCGCTGTCTCGGCCTCGGACGTCACAATCGGACTGCTCACCGTCGCGGCTTCGGCTTCAGTCGACCCAGTGCTCAGTGTCGAGCCAGTCGCTTCTGGAGCGCTTGCAGTCGGCGTTTTCTACACTGGCCGTGCTAGAAGCTTCGGATTCTGCAGTCGAAGCTGCACCTGTGCTCGCTGTCTCGGCCTCGGACGTCACAATCGGAACTGCTCACCGTCGCGGCTTCGGCTTCAGTCGACCCAGTGCTCAGTGTCGAGCCAGTCGCTTCTGGAGCGCTTGCAGTCGGCGTTTCTACACTGGCCGTGCTAGAAGCTTCGGATTCTGCAGTCGAAGCTGCACCTGTGCTCGCTGTCTCGGCCTCGGACGTCACAATCGGACTGCTCACCGTCGCGGCTTCGGCTTCAGTCGACCCAGTGCTCAGTGTCGAGCCAGTCGCTTCTGGAGCGCTTGCAGTCGGCGTTTCTACACTGGCCGTGCTAGAAGCTTCGGATTCTGCAGTCGAAGCTGCACCTGTGCTCGCTGTCTCGGCCTCGGACGTCACAATCGGACTGCTCACCGTCGCGTTCGGCTTCAGTCGACCCAGTGCTCAGTGTCGAGCCAGTCGCTTCTGGAGCGCTTGCAGTCGGCGTTTCTACACTGGCCGTGCTAGAAGCTTCGGATTCTGCAGTCGAAGCTGCACCTGTGCTCGCTGTCTCGGCCTCGGACGTCACAATCGGACTGCTCACCGTCGCCGGCTTCGGCTTCAGTCGACCCAGTGCTCAGTGTCGAGCCAGTCGCTTCTGGAGCGCTTGCAGTCGGCGTTTCTACACTGGCCGTGCTAGAAGCTTCGGATTCTGCAGTCGAAGCTGCACCTGTGCTCGCTGTCTCGGCCTCGGACGTCACAATCGGACTGCTCACCGTCGCGGCTTCGGCTTCAGTCGACCCAGTGCTCAGTGTCGAGCCAGTCGCTTCTGGAGCGCTTGCAGTCGGCGTTTCTACACTGGCCGTGCTAGAAGCTTCCGGATTCTGCAGTCGAAGCTGCACCTGTGCTCGCTGTCTCGGCCTCGGACGTCACAATCGGACTTCACCGTCGCGGCTTCGGCTTCAGTCGACCCAGTGCTCAGTGTCGAGCCAGTCGCTTCTGGAGCGCTTGCAGTCGGCGTTTCTACACTGGCCGTGCTAGAAGCTTCGGATTCTGCAGTCGAAGCTGCACCTGTGCTCGCTGTCTCGGCCTCGGACGTCACAATCGGACTGCTCACCGTCGCGGCTTCGGCTTCAGTCGACCCAGTGCTCAGTGTCGAGCCAGTCGCTTCTGGAGCGCTTGCAGTCGGCGTTTCTACACTGGGCCGTGCTAGAAGCTTCGGATTCTGCAGTCGAAGCTGCACCTGTGCTCGCTGTCTCGGCCTCGGACGTCACAATCGGACTGCTCACCGTCGCGGCTTCGGCTTCAGTCGACCCAGTGCTCAGTGTCGAGCCAGTCGCTTCTGGAGCGCTTGCAGTCGGCGTTTCTACACTGGCCGTGCTAGAAGCTTCGGATTCTGCAGTCGAAGCTGCACCTGTGCTCGCTGTCTCGGCCTCGGACGTATCGGACTGCTCACCGTCGCGGCTTCGGCTTCAGTCGACCCAGTGCTCAGTGTCGAGCCAGTCGCTTCTGGAGCGCTTGCAAGTCGGCGTTTCTACACTGGCCGTGCTAGAAGCTTCGGATTCTGCAGTCGAAGCTGCACCTGTGCTCGCTTGTCTCGGCCTCGGACGTCACAATCGGACTGCCTCACCGTCGCGGCTTCGGCTTCAGTCGACCAGTGCTCAGTGTCGAGCCAGTCGCTTCTGGAGCGCTTGCAGTCGGCGGTTTCTACACTGGCCGTGCTAGAAGCTTCGGATTCTGCAGTCGAAGCTGCACCTGTGCTCGCTGTCTCGGCCTCGGACGTCACAATCGGACTGCTCACCCGTCGCGGCTTCGGCTTCAGTCGACCCAGTGCTCAGTGTCGAGCCAGTCGCTTCTGGAGCGCTTGCAGTCGGCGTTTCTACACTGGCCGTGCTAGAGCTTCGGATTCTGCAGTCGAAGCTTGCACCTGTGCTCGGCTGTCTCGGCCTCGGACGTCACAATCGGACTGCTCACCGTCGCGGCTTCGGCTTCAGTCGACCCAGTGCTCAGTGTCGAGCCAGTCGCTTCTGGAGCGCTTGCAGTCGGCGTTTCTACACTGGCCGTGCTAGAAGCTTCGGATTCTGCAGTCGAAGCTGCACCTGTGCTCGCTGTCTCGGCCTCGGACGTCACAATCGGACTGCTCACCGTCGCGGCTTCGGCTTCAGTCGACCCAGTGCTCAGTGTCGAGCCAGTCGCTTCTGGAGCGCTTGCAGTCGGCGTTTCTACACTGGCCGTGCTAGAAGCTTCGGATTCTGCAGTCGAAGCTGCACCTGTGCTCGCTGTCTCGGCTCGGACGTCACAATCGGACTGCTCACCGTCGCGGCTTCGGCTTCAGTCGACCCAGTGCTCAGTGTCGAGCCAGTCGCTTCTGGAGCGCTTGCAGTCGGCGTTTCTACACTGGCCGTGCTAGAAGCTTCGGATTCTGCAGTCGAAGCTGCCACCCTCGGCCTCGGACGTCACAATCGGACTGCTCACCGTCGCGGCTTCGGCTTCAGTCGACTCCCCAGTGCTCAGTGTCGAGCCAGTCGCTTCTGGAGCGCTTGCAGTCGGCGTTTCTACACTGGCCGTGCTAGAAGCTTCGGATTCTGCAGTCGAAGCTGCCACCTGTGCTCGTCTGTTCTCGGCCTCGGACGTCACAATCGGACTGCTCACCGTCGCGGCTTCGGCTTCAGTCGACCCAGTGCTCAGTGTCGAGCCAGTCGCTTCTGGAGCGCTTGCAGTCGGCGTTTTTCTACACTGGCCGTGCTAGAAGCTTCGGATTCTGCAGTCGAAGCTGCAACCTTGCTCGCCTGTCTCGGCCTCGGACCGTCACAATCGGACTGCTCACCGTCGCGGCTTCGGCTTCAGTCGACCCAGTCTCAGTGTCGAGCCAGTCGCTTCTGGGATGCGCTTGGCAGTCGTCGTTTCTACACTGGCCGTGCTAGAAGCTTCGGATTCTGCAGGAAGCTGCACCTGTGCTCGCTGTCTCGGCCTCGGACGTCACAATCGGGACTGCTCACCGTCGCGGCTTCGGCTTCAGTCGACCCAGTGCTCAGTGTCGAGCCAGTGCGCTTCTGGAGCGCTTGCAGTCGGCGTTTCTACACTGGCCGTGCTAGAAGCTTCGGATTCTGCAGTCGAAGCTGCACCTGTGCTCGCTGTCTCGGCCTCGGACGTCACAATCGGACTGCTCACCGTCGCGGCTTCGGCTTCAGTCGACCCAGTGCTCAGTGTCGAGCCAGTCGCTCTGGAGCGCTTGCAGTCCGGCGTTTCTACACTGGCGTGCTAGAAGCTTCGGATTCTGCAGTCGAAGCTGCACCTGTGTCGCTGTCTCGGCCTCGGACGTCACAATCGGACTGCTCACCGTCGCGGGCTTCGGCTTCAGTCGACCCAGTGCTCAGTGTCGAGCCAGTCCGCTTCTGGAGCGCTTGCAGTCGGCGTTTCTACACTGGCCGTGCTAGAAGCTTCGGATTCTGCAGTCGAAGCTGCACCTGTGCTCGCTGTCTCGGCCTCGGACGTCACAATCGGACTGCTCACCGTCGCGGCTTCGGCTTCAGTCGACCCAGTGCTCAGTGTCGAGCCAGTCGCTTCTGGAGCGCTTGCAGTCGGCGTTTCTACACTGGCCGTGCTAGAAGCTTCGGATTCTGCAGTCGAAGCTGCACCTGTGCTCGCTGTCTCGGCCTCGGACGTCACAATCGGACTGCTCACCGTCGCGGCTTCGGCTTCAGTCGACCCAGTGCTCAGTGTCGAGCCAGTCGCTTCTGGAGCGCTTGCAGTCGGCGTTTCTACACTGGCCGTGCTAGAAGCTTCGGATTCTGCAGTCGAAGCTGCACCTGTGCTCGCTGTCTCGGCCTCGGACGTCACAATCGGACTGCTCACCGTCGCGGCTTCGGCTTCAGTCGACCCAGTGCTCAGTGTCGAGCCAGTCGCTTCTGGAGCGCTTGCAGTCGGCGTTTCTACACTGGCCAGAAGCTTCGGATTCTGCAGTCGAAGCTGCACCTGTGCTCGCTGTCTCGGCCTCGGACGTCACAATCGGACTGCTCACCGTCGCGGCTTCGGCTTCAGTCGACCCAGTGCTCAGTGTCGAGCCAGTCGCTTCTGGAGCGCTTGCAGTCGGCGTTTCTACACTGGCCGTGCTAGAAGCTTCGGATTCTGCGAGTCGAAGCTGCACCTGTGCTCGCTGTCTCGGCCTCGGACGTCACAATCGGACTGCTCACCAGTCGCGGCTTCGGCTTCAGTCGACCCAGTGCTCAGTGTCGAGCCAGTCGCTTCTGGAGCGCTTGCAGTCGGCCGTTTCTTACACTGGCCGTGCTAGAAGCTTCGGAATTCTGCAGTCGAGCTGCACCCTGTGCTCGCTGTCTCGGCCTCGGACGTCACAATCGGACTGCTCACCGTCGCGGCTTCGGCTCAGTCGACCCAGTGCTCAGTGTCGAGCCAGTCGCTTCTGGGAGCGCTTGCAGTCGGCGTTTCTACACTGGCCGTGCTAGAAGCTTCGGATTCTGCAGTCGAAGCTGCACCTGTGCTCGCTGTCTCGGCCTCGGACGTCACAATCGGACTGCTCACCGTCGCGGCTTCGGCTTCAGTCGACCCAGTGCTCAGTGTCGAGCCAGTCGCTTCTGGAGCGCTTGCAGTCGGCGTTTCTACACTGGCCGTGCTAGAAGCTTCGGATTCTGCAGTCGAAGCTGCACCTGTGCTCGCTGTCTCGGCCTCGGACGTCACAATCGGACTGCTCACCGTCGCGGCTTCGGCTTCAGTCGACCCAGTGCTCAGTGTCGAGCCAGTCGCTTCTGGAGCGCTTGCAGTCGGCGTTTCTACACTGGCCGTGCTAGAAGCTTCGGATTCTGCAGTCGAAGCTGCACCTGTGCTCGCTGTCTCGGCCTCGGACGTCACAATCGGACTGCTCACCGTCGCGGCTTCGGCTTCAGTCGACCCAGTGCTCAGTGTCGAGCCAGTCGCTTCTGGAGCGCTTGCAGTCGGCGTTTCTACACTGGCCGTGCTAGAAGCTTCGGATTCTGCAGTCGAAGCTGCACCTGTGCTCGCTGTCTCGGCCTCGGACGTCACAATCGGACTGCTCACCGTCGCGGCTTCGGCTTCAGTCGACCCAGTGCTCAGTGTCGAGCCAGTCGCTTCTGGAGCGCTTGCAGTCGGCGTTTCTACACTGGCCGTGCTAGAAGCTTCGGATTCTGCAGTCGAAGCTGCACCTGTGCTCGCTGTCTCGGCCTCGGACGTCACAATCGGACTGCTCACCGTCGCGGCTTCGGCTTCAGTCGACCCAGTGCTCAGTGTCGAGCCAGTCGCTTCTGGAGCGCTTGCAGTCGGCGTTTCTACACTGGCCGTGCTAGAAGCTTCGGATTCTGCAGTCGAAGCTGCACCTGTGCTCGCTGTCTCGGCCTCGGACGTCACAATCGGACTGCTCACCGTCGCGGCTTCGGCTTCAGTCGACCCAGTGCTCAGTGTCGAGCCAGTCGCTTCTGGAGCGCTTGCAGTCGGCGTTTCTACACTGGCCGTGCTAGAAGCTTCGGATTCTGCAGTCGAAGCTGCACCTGTGCTCGCTGTCTCGGCCTCGGACGTCACAATCGGACTGCTCACCGTCGCGGCTTCGGCTTCAGTCGACCCAGTGCTCAGTGTCGAGCCAGTCGCTTCTGGAGCGCTTGCAGTCGGCGTTTCTACACTGGCCGTGCTAGAAGCTTCGGATTCTGCAGTCGAAGCTGCACCTGTGCTCGCTGTCTCGGCCTCGGACGTCACAATCGGACTGCTCACCGTCGCGGCTTCGGCTTCAGTCGACCCAGTGCTCAGTGTCGAGCCAGTCGCTTCTGGAGCGCTTGCAGTCGGCGTTTCTACACTGGCCGTGCTAGAAGCTTCGGATTCTGCAGTCGAAGCTGCACCTGTGCTCGCTGTCTCGGCCTCGGACGTCACAATCGGACTGCTCACCGTCGCGGCTTCGGCTTCAGTCGACCCAGTGCTCAGTGTCGAGCCAGTCGCTTCTGGAGCGCTTGCAGTCGGCGTTTCTACACTGGCCGTGCTAGAAGCTTCGGATTCTGCAGTCGAAGCTGCACCTGTGCTCGCTGTCTCGGCCTCGGACGTCACAATCGGACTGCTCACCGTCGCGGCTTCGGCTTCAGTCGACCCAGTGCTCAGTGTCGAGCCAGTCGCTTCTGGAGCGCTTGCAGTCGGCGTTTCTACACTGGCCGTGCTAGAAGCTTCGGATTCTGCAGTCGAAGCTGCACCTGTGCTCGCTGTCTCGGCCTCGGACGTCACAATCGGACTGCTCACCGTCGCGGCTTCGGCTTCAGTCGACCCAGTGCTCAGTGTCGAGCCAGTCGCTTCTGGAGCGCTTGCAGTCGGCGTTTCTACACTGGCCGTGCTAGAAGCTTCGGATTCTGCAGTCGAAGCTGCACCTGTGCTCGCTGTCTCGGCCTCGGACGTCACAATCGGACTGCTCACCGTCGCGGCTTCGGCTTCAGTCACCCAGTGCTCAGTGTCGAGCCAGTCGCTTCTGGAGCGCTTGCAGTCGGCGTTTCTACACTGGCCGTGCTAGAAGCTTCGGATTCTGCAGTCGAAGCTGCACCTGTGCTCGCTGTCTCGGCCTCGGACGTCCACAATCGGACTGCTCACCGTCGCGGCTTCGGCTTCAGTCGACCCAGTGCTCAGTGTCGAGCCAGTCGCTTCTGGAGCGCTTGCAGTCGGCGTTTCTACACTGGCCGTGCTAGAAGCTTCGGATTCTGCAGTCGAAGCTGCACCTGTGCTCGCTGTCTCGGCCTCGGACGTCACAATCGGACTGCTCACCGTCGCGGCTTCGGCTTCAGTCGACCCAGTGCTCAGTGTCGAGCCAGTCGCTTCTGGAGCGCTTGCAGTCGGCGTTTCTACACTGGCCGTGCTAGAAGCTTCGGATTCTGCAGTCGAAGCTGCACCTGTGCTCGCTGTCTCGGCCTCGGACGTCACAATCGGACTGCTCACCGTCGCGGCTTCGGCTTCAGTCGACCCAGTGCTCAGTGTCGAGCCAGTCGCTTCTGGAGCGCTTGCAGTCGGCGTTTCTTACACTGGCCGTGCTAGAAGCTTCGGATTCTGCAGTCCGAAGCTGCACCTGTGCTCGCTGTCTCGGCCTCGGACGTCACAATCGGACTGCTCACCGTCGCGGCTTCGGCTTCAGTCGACCCAGTGCTCAGTGTCGAGCCAGTCGCTTCTGGAGCGCTTGCAGTCCGGCGTTTCTACACTGGCCGTGCTAGAAGCTTTCGGATTCTGCAGTCGAAGCTGCACCTGTGCTCGCTGTCTCGGCCTCGGACGTCACAATCGGACTGCTCACCGTCGCGGCTTCGGCTTCAGTCGACCCAGTGCTCAGTGTCGAGCCAGTCGCTTCTGGAGCCGCTTGCAGTCGGCGTTTCTACACTGGCCGTGCTAGAAGCTTCGGATTCTGCAGTCGAAGCTGCACCTGTGCTCGCTGTCTCGGCCTCGGACGTCACAATCGGAACTGCTCACCGTCGCAGGCTTCGGCTTCAGTCGACCCAGTGCTCAGTGTCGAGCCAGTCGCTTCTGGAGCGCTTGCAGTCGGCGTTTCTACACTGGCCGTGCTAGAAGCTTCGGATTCTGCAGTCGAAGCTGCACCTGTGCTCGCTGTCTCGGCCTCGGACGTCCACAATCGGACTGCTCACCGTCGCGGCTTCGGCTTCAGTCGACCCAGTGCTCAGTGTCGAGCCAGTCGCTTCTGGAGCGCTTGCAGTCGGCGTTTTCTACACTGGCCGTGCTAGAAGCTTCGGATTCTGCAGTCGAAGCTGCCACCTGTGCTCGCTGTCTCGGCCTCGGACGTCACAATCGGACTGCTCACCGTCGCGGCTTCGGCTTCAGTCGACCCAGTGCTCAGTGTCGAGCCAGTCGCTTCTGGAGCGCTTGCAGTCGGCGTTTCTACACTGGCCGTGCTAGAAGCTTCGGATTCTGCAGTCGAAGCTGCACCTGTGCTCGCTGTCTCGGCCTCGGACGTCACAATCGGACTGCTCACCGTCGCGGCTTTCGGCTTCAGTCGACCCAGTGCTCAGTGTCGAGCCAGTCGCTTCTGGAGCGCTTGCAGTCGGCGTTTCTACTACACTGGCCGTGCTAGAAGCTTCGGATTCTGCAGTCCGAAGCTGCACCTGTGCTCGCTGGTCTCGGCCTCGGACGTCACAATCGGACTGCTCCACCGTCGCGGCTTCGGCTTCAGTCGACCCAGTGCTCAGTGTCGAGCCAGTCGCTTCTGGAGCGCTTGCAGTCGGCGTTCTCTACACTGGCCGTGCTAGAAGCTTCGGATTCTGCAGTCGAAGCTGCACCTGTGCTCGCTGTCTCGGCCTCGGACGTCACAATCGGACTGCTCACCGTCGCGGCTTCGGCTTCAGTCGACCCAGTGCTCAGTGTCGAGCCAGTCGCTTCTGGAGCGCTTGCAGTCGGCGTTTCTACAACTGGCCGTGCTAGAAGCTTCGGATTTCTGCAGTCGAAGCTGCACCTGTGCTCGCTGTCTCGGCCTCGGACGTCACAATCGGACTGCTCACCGTCGCGGCTTCGGCTTCAGTCGACCCAGTGCTCAGTGTCGAGCCAGTCGCTTCTGGAGCGCTTGCAGTCGGCGTTTCTACACTGGCCGTGCTAGAAGCTTCGGATTCTGCAGTCGAAGCTGCACCTGTGCTCGCTGTCTCGGCCTCGGGACGTCACAATCGGACTGCTCACCGTCGCGGCTTCGGCTTCAGTCGACCCAGTGCTCAGTGTCGAGCCAGTCGCTTCTGGAGCGCTTGCAGTCGGCGTTTCTACACTGGCCGTGCTAGAAGCTTCGGATTCTGCAGTCGAAGCTGCACCTGTGCTCGCTGTCTCGGCCTCGGACGTCACAATCGGACTGCTCACCGTCGCGGCTTCGGCTTCAGTCGACCCAGTGCTCAGTGTCGAGCCAGTCGCTTCTGGAGCGCTTGCAGTCGGCGTTTCTACACTGGCCGTGCTAGAAGCTTCGGATTCTGCAGTCGAAGCTGCACCTGTGCTCGCTGTCTCGGCCTCGGACGTCACAATCGGACTGCTCACCGTCGCGGCTTCGGCTTCAGTCGACCCAGTGCTCAGTGTCGAGCCAGTCGCTTCTGGAGCGCTTGCAGTCGGCGTTTCTACACTGGCCGTGCTAGAAGCTTCGGATTCTGCAGTCGAAGCTGCACCTGTGCTCGCTGTCTCGGCCTCGGACGTCACAATCGGACTGCTCACCGTCGCGGCTTCGGCTTCAGTCGACCCAGTGCTCAGTGTCGAGCCAGTCGCTTCTGGAGCGCTTGCAGTCGGCGTTTCTACACTGGCCGTGCTAGAAGCTTCGGATTCTGCAGTCGAAGCTGCACCTGTGCTCGCTGTCTCGGCCTCGGACGTCACAATCGGACTGCTCACCGTCGCGGCTTCGGCTTCAGTCGACCCAGTGCTCAGTGTCGAGCCAGTCGCTTCTGGAGCGCTTGCAGTCGGCGTTTTCTACACTGGCCGTGCTAGAAGCTTCGGATTCTGCAGTCGAAGCTGCACCTGTGCTCGCTGTCTCGGCCTCGGACGTCACAATCGGACTGCTCACCGTCGCGGCTTCGGCTTCAGTCGACCCAGTGCTCAGTGTCGAGCCAGTCGCTTCTGGAGCGCTTGCAGTCGGCGTTTTCTACACTGGCCGTGCTAGAAGCTTCGGATTCTGCAGTCGAAGCTGCACCTGTGCTCGCTGTCTCGGCCTCGGACGTCACAATCGGACTGCTCACCGTCGCGGCTTCGGCTTCAGTCGACCCAGTGCTCAGTGTCGAGCCAGTCGCTTCTGGAGCGCTTGCAGTCGGCGTTTCTACACTGGCCGTGCTAGAAGCTTCGGATTCTGCAGTCGAAGCTGCACCTGTGCTCGCTGTCTCGGCCTCGGACGTCACAATCGGACTGCTCACCGTCGCGGCTTCGGCTTCAGTCGACCCAGTGCTCAGTGTCGAGCCAGTCGCTTCTGGAGCGCTTGCAGTCGGCGTTTCTACACTGGCCGTGCTAGAAGCTTCGGATTCTGCAGTCGAAGCTGCACCTGTGCTCGCTGTCTCGGCCTCGGACGTCACAATCGGACTGCTCACCGTCGCGGCTTCGGCTTCAGTCGACCCAGTGCTCAGTGTCGAGCCAGTCGCTTCTGGAGCGCTTGCAGTCGGCGTTTCTACACTGGCCGTGCTAGAAGCTTCGGATTCTGCAGTCGAAGCTGCACCTGTGCTCGCTGTCTCGGCCTCGGACGTCACAATCGGACTGCTCACCGTCGCGGCTTCGGCTTCAGTCGACCCAGTGCTCAGTGTCGAGCCAGTCGCTTCTGGAGCGCTTGCAGTCGGCGTTTCTACACTGGCCGTGCTAGAAGCTTCGGATTCTGCAGTCGAAGCTGCACCTGTGCTCGCTGTCTCGGCCTCGGACGTCACAATCGGACTGCTCACCGTCGCGGCTTCGGCTTCAGTCGACCCAGTGCTCAGTGTCGAGCCAGTCGCTTCTGGAGCGCTTGCAGTCGGCGTTTCTACACTGGCCGTGCTAGAAGCTTCGGATTCTGCAGTCGAAGCTGCACCTGTGCTCGCTGTCTCGGCCTCGGACGTCACAATCGGACTGCTCACCGTCGCGGCTTCGGCTTCAGTCGACCCAGTGCTCAGTGTCGAGCCAGTCGCTTCTGGAGCGCTTGCAGTCGGCGTTTCTACACTGGCCGTGCTAGAAGCTTCGGATTCTGCAGTCGAAGCTGCACCTGTGCTCGCTGTCTCGGCCTCGGACGTCACAATCGGACTGCTCACCGTCGCGGCTTCGGCTTCAGTCGACCCAGTGCTCAGTGTCGAGCCAGTCGCTTCTGGAGCGCTTGCAGTCGGCGTTTTCTACACTGGCCGTGCTAGAAGCTTCGGATTCTGCAGTCGAAGCTGCACCTGTGCTCGCTGTCTCGGCCTCGGACGTCACAATCGGACTGCTCACCGTCGCGGCTTCGGCTTCAGTCGACCCAGTGCTCAGTGTCGAGCCAGTCGCTTCTGGAGCGCTTGCAGTCGGCGTTTCTACACTGGCCGTGCTAGAAGCTTCGGATTCTGCAGTCGAAGCTGCACCTGTGCTCGCTGTCTCGGCCTCGGACGTCACAATCGGACTGCTCACCGTCGCGGCTTCGGCTTCAGTCGACCCAGTGCTCAGTGTCGAGCCAGTCGCTTCTGGAGCGCTTGCAGTCGGCGTTTCTACACTGGCCGTGCTAGAAGCTTCGGATTCTGCAGTCGAAGCTGCACCTGTGCTCGCTGTCTCGGCCTCGGACGTCACAATCGGACTGCTCACCGTCGCGGCTTCGGCTTCAGTCGACCCAGTGCTCAGTGTCGAGCCAGTCGCTTCTGGAGCGCTTGCAGTCGGCGTTTCTACACTGGCCGTGCTAGAAGCTTCGGATTCTGCAGTCGAAGCTGCACCTGTGCTCGCTGTCTCGGCCTCGGACGTCACAATCGGACTGCTCACCGTCGCGGCTTCGGCTTCAGTCGACCCAGTGCTCAGTGTCGAGCCAGTCGCTTCTGGAGCGCTTGCAGTCGGCGTTTCTACACTGGCCGTGCTAGAAGCTTCGGATTCTGCAGTCGAAGCTGCACCTGTGCTCGCTGTCTCGGCCTCGGACGTCACAATCGGACTGCTCACCGTCGCGGCTTCGGCTTCAGTCGACCCAGTGCTCAGTGTCGAGCCAGTCGCTTCTGGAGCGCTTGCAGTCGGCGTTTCTACACTGGCCGTGCTAGAAGCTTCGGATTCTGCAGTCGAAGCTGCACCTGTGCTCGCTGTCTCGGCCTCGGACGTCACAATCGGACTGCTCACCGTCGCGGCTTCGGCTTCAGTCGACCCAGTGCTCAGTGTCGAGCCAGTCGCTTCTGGAGCGCTTGCAGTCGGCGTTTCTACACTGGCCGTGCTAGAAGCTTCGGATTCTGCAGTCGAAGCTGCACCTGTGCTCGCTGTCTCGGCCTCGGACGTCACAATCGGACTGCTCACCGTCGCGGCTTCGGCTTCAGTCGACCCAGTGCTCAGTGTCGAGCCAGTCGCTTCTGGAGCGCTTGCAGTCGGCGTTTCTACACTGGCCGTGCTAGAAGCTTCGGATTCTGCAGTCGAAGCTGCACCTGTGCTCGCTGTCTCGGCCTCGGACGTCACAATCGGACTGCTCACCGTCGCGGCTTCGGCTTCAGTCGACCCAGTGCTCAGTGTCGAGCCAGTCGCTTCTGGAGCGCTTGCAGTCGGCGTTTCTACACTGGCCGTGCTAGAAGCTTCGGATTCTGCAGTCGAAGCTGCACCTGTGCTCGCTGTCTCGGCCTCGGACGTCACAATCGGACTGCTCACCGTCGCGGCTTCGGCTTCAGTCGACCCAGTGCTCAGTGTCGAGCCAGTCGCTTCTGGAGCGCTTGCAGTCGGCGTTTCTACACTGGCCGTGCTAGAAGCTTCGGATTCTGCAGTCGAAGCTGCACCTGTGCTCGCTGTCTCGGCCTCGGACGTCACAATCGGACTGCTCACCGTCGCGGCTTCGGCTTCAGTCGACCCAGTGCTCAGTGTCGAGCCAGTCGCTTCTGGAGCGCTTGCAGTCGGCGTTTCTACACTGGCCGTGTCTAGAAGCTTCGGATTCTGCAGTCGAAGCTGCACCTGTGCTCGCTGTCTCGGCCTCGGACGTCACAATCGGACTGCTCACCGTCGCGGCTTCGGCTTCAGTCGACCCAGTGCTCAGTGTCGAGCCAGTCGCTTCTGGAGCGCTTGCAGTCGGCGTTTCTACACTGGCCGTGCTAGAAGCTTCGGATTCTGCAGTCGAAGCTGCACCTGTGCTCGCTGTCTCGGCCTCGGACGTCACAATCGGACTGCTCACCGTCGCGGCTTCGGCTTCAGTCGAACCCAGTGCTCAGTGTCGAGCCAGTCGCTTCTGGAGCGCTTGCAGTCGGCGTTTCTACACTGGCCGTGCTAGAAGCTTCGGATTTCTGCAGTCGAAGCTGCACCTGTGCTCGCTGTCTCGGCCTCGGACGTCACAATCGGACTGCTCACCGTCGCGGCTTCGGCTTCAGTCGACCCAGTGCTCAGTGTCGAGCCAGTCGCTTCTGGAGCGCTTGCAGTCGGCGTTTCTACACTGGCCGTGCTAGAAGCTTCGGATTCTGCAGTCGAAGCTGCACCTGTGCTCGCTGTCTCGGCCTCGGACGTCACAATCGGACTGCTCACCGTCGCGGCTTCGGCTTCAGTCGACCCAGTGCTCAGTGTCGAGCCAGTCGCTTCTGGAGCGCTTGCAGTCGGCGTTTCTACACTGGCCGTGCTAGAAGCTTCGGATTCTGCAGTCGAAGCTGCACCTGTGCTCGCTGTCTCGGCCTCGGACGTCACAATCGGACTGCTCACCGTCGCGGCTTCGGCTTCAGTCGACCCAGTGCTCAGTGTCGAGCCAGTCGCTTCTGGAGCGCTTGCAGTCGGCGTTTCTACACTGGCCGTGCTAGAAGCTTCGGATTCTGCAGTCGAAGCTGCACCTGTGCTCGCTGTCTCGGCCTCGGACGTCACAATCGGACTGCTCACCGTCGCGGCTTCGGCTTCAGTCGACCCAGTGCTCAGTGTCGAGCCAGTCGCTTCTGGAGCGCTTGCAGTCGGCGTTTTCTACACTGGCCGTGCTAGAAGCTTCGGATTCTGCAGTCGAAGCTGCACCTGTGCTCGCTGTCTCGGCCTCGGACGTCACAATCGGACTGCTCACCGTCGCGGCTTCGGCTTCAGTCGACCCAGTGCTCAGTGTCGAGCCAGTCGCTTCTGGAGCGCTTGCAGTCGGCGTTTCTACACTGGCCGTGCTAGAAGCTTCGGATTCTGCAGTCGAAGCTGCACCTGTGCTCGCTGTCTCGGCCTCGGACGTCACAATCGGACTGCTCACCGTCGCGGCTTCGGCTTCAGTCGACCCAGTGCTCAGTGTCGAGCCAGTCGCTTCTGGAGCGCTTGCAGTCGGCGTTTCTACACTGGCCGTGCTAGAAGCTTCGGATTCTGCAGTCGAAGCTGCACCTGTGCTCGCTGTCTCGGCCTCGGACGTCACAATCGGACTGCTCACCGTCGCGGCTTCGGCTTCAGTCGACCCAGTGCTCAGTGTCGAGCCAGTCGCTTCTGGAGCGCTTGCAGTCGGCGTTTCTACACTGGCCGTGCTAGAAGCTTCGGATTCTGCAGTCGAAGCTGCACCTGTGCTCGCTGTCTCGGCCTCGGACGTCACAATCGGACTGCTCACCGTCGCGGCTTCGGCTTCAGTCGACCCAGTGCTCAGTGTCGAGCCAGTCGCTTCTGGAGCGCTTGCAGTCGGCGTTTCTACACTGGCCGTGCTAGAAGCTTCGGATTCTGCAGTCGAAGCTGCACCTGTGCTCGCTGTCTCGGCCTCGGACGTCACAATCGGACTGCTCACCGTCGCGGCTTCGGCTTCAGTCGACCCAGTGCTCAGTGTCGAGCCAGTCGCTTCTGGAGCGCTTGCAGTCGGCGTTTCTACACTGGCCGTGCTAGAAGCTGCTGTATTTGTTGGTGTAAGTTGACTTGGATTTTGGAGGTCAACTTGACTAGGAGCAGTTTGATGGCCTCTAGTAAAACTTTCGATAATCAAATTTTCTGGCGTGGTTATTTTGGACCGTGGTGTTGTGTTTTGCGTAGTTATTAAATTTTTCGTTTTTCTGGAATTTGTTGTCTTCTTTATTGATTTAGTGCCCTCGGTTTTCAGGTGCGCCTCTCCATAAGTGTCATTGTGGCAGGCCGTGCAACAGCTAATCAGTTTATTAAAAGCGGACAAATGCTCTAAAAAGTGGATGAAAAACTCGCTGGATCCCCTCTCGGGATCTTTTAAGTGCTGGGTGATGTTGTCTTCTTTTGCGGTGCATTCTTCGCAGCAGTGTTCCAGAATTATCTCGAATGTGTTTTGAAATCCACCTGCAAATTTAAGGTTTGTTGAATTTCCATGTAAAATTTTCAAATGATTTTTTTTAAATGTGTGAAAAACTCTCGTTTATGTTTTGTAGTAAGGTAATAGATGGCAGTTTGTTGTAGAGATGAAATGATTTAAATGATGGTTGCATAGCTTCTCTTTCCCTGAATCCTAGATAAGTCAAGAGATTTTCGTTTTATTACTCTAGTTGTGTCCTCTTAAAAACTTGGCATCCCCTGTGTCCAGACAGTTTGACCTCCAGTTGGAGGGGTGGGGCTCCAATCTGCCGAATCCAGTTTCTGCGCACCCTTGGGTGTTGCTCGGCTTGTGGCGTCATCAGTCAGCTAATCTGATGTCTCATCTTATTACGGGACTTCCTGTCAGTAGGCTAATCCTGTTGCTTACTGATTGCTGGATGCGCGATGTGTGAATTACCGACAGCAAACACTTTGCCCTTGGTGCGCGCATGCGCGCATGTACTACAATGTTAATTTTAGTAGCTGTTGTCTTATCGGCCTGGCGTGAACCTGCCGCCGTTTTATAGTCTGAATTTTATCTCTCAATCTGAAACTCTGGGTCCGAACTTTACGTGCACGCTGATCTGGACGAAGTAAAACTTAAATTCCAATAAATATTGCCTTTAAATCTATAGTTATCAGTACGAGTACTTATCGGCTTTAAATATTGAAATTTGTATTATCAAGTGCCTTTTAAAGACTTGTGCGCTGTGGAGTCAGTGAGATGAATTAGTTCAAAAGCCTCCCCTCTTGTGTGGTAACCCCTAACTGTGTTGCGCAAGGAAGATTTTTGAATGAGTTGAGGCTCCAAGTTCAAATAAGTTAAGCTGATAAGGAGTTGTAGCCTAGTGGCTAGGGCGCCTGCCTCATGACCGGAAGGTCGTGGGTTCGAGTCCCGGCCCTAGGAGACAATTTGTGCCCTTAAACAAGACACTTAATCCCGCATTGCTTCAGTCCACCCAGCTGAGATTGGGTACCAGTTTGAGCTGGGTAAATTTGGTGTGGGTGTTGCGGCCCCTCCAGCCAGTCAGGCTGAAAGCTGTACACAGCACTCGGATGCGCCGCGCAACTAGCTGCGGCTGTGCCGTGGGCTGTAATCTGGTCGAAAGGTCGAGTGTCTAAATTAAAATTAAATTGATAAGAAAATTTAAAACCTTTATTACTGAGAAAGCAGATTTACTGAAAAATTATCCAGACGGCACTCACCACGCTGCTTTGAATCACCTTTCTGGCCATTCGAAGGTGCAGCCAAGAGCATCAACAGCAGAGTCAGCAGGACCGTCAGTAGCTGCGGTGCTGACTGACGCATTCCAGACATCGGTGCTGACTTCGCACTCAGTAATTTCTTTGGCACTTTAAAATATTTTCTCTCGAATTCAAGGAAAATTTAGAATTGAGGCCGGCAAAGAATGAAAAATAGATCAGGTCGATCCTTACATAGCAGGGCGACTGCCTGGTGAAGCTGGACTAAGCTGGTTTGATTGAGAGGGGACGGCCGCCATTCAGCAGGTTGGATGCGTGCCCCCCCTGTGCCAGCATCTCATTGGCTGGCCGCGTGTGCAGGCGCCAACTGGCCCCAGACTGAACTCTGAACTTTCCGGCCCACCTGGTGCGCCTTTCACTTGCTTCAAATTCACTTCCAGTTTTATTAACCAATTTTAATCCGGTAAGACCGCCTCTGAAAGGCTGCTGAATTTGACTGGGCTGGCGCCTTTAAGCTATGATACGCAATAAGTAAGCTTCCTCTTCTACTAGAGGCAAAACTACACAGCTCCGTACCATAAAAATAGGCGATGTTCCCCTAACCACTGCTTTATTTATTGCGACTGCGACTTTTTTAACAATAAAAATTGTGCGTTCTGCAAATCAGCTAGTGCTGGTCAGATCAGAAACTCTTACACGGACTCTAGGGATTAAGGTTAGCATGAATTAGCAACTCGAGGTGATTGGGTATAGCGATGCATTCAAGCAGAAAATTTTAGAATGTCACGAACTATTAAAGACTAAATAAATAAAGTCTAATAATGAATACTTCATCCATTGCAGCTTGAGAGACTTACTTACCTCAGCGCAGAATATACTTTGCACTTTGCCTTTAATTCCGTTAGGTCCAATTAGGGTCGAAAAAGTCGCCATAAGCTCACCACCCCAACTTGCAGCTGCCAATTACCAGTCGCACTTTAATAAACACATCCAGAGCCAGTAAAAGTGCAAATCGCAATCATAAAACTGCATTGTCGGGTTCTTATTCCAGTTTTGGCGCACTGATCTCTATATGTGTGTGGCCTTGACAGCTCGGTGACTGACTGCCCAGCCTAGCCAAGGTCAAGCGGTCAACTAAGATTGAACTGTCCGTCAAAATTCGATGCGCGCTGCCCGATGACAAACTTGGCAAGCAGGCGCGGGGCGGACAGGCAGCCATTGATGCCTTGAAATGATAATGACGCCAGCTAAAGAGAAAAACGCCACGTGTGGCCAGTAACCGGTTTTAAAATGCGCCGCCCCTGCGTTGGACCTTCATCAGAGCCCCGTGGAATTCCCGAAGTGATCTACCTGTGCGTGCATGCAGCAGCTGAACCTCTATGGACTCCCACGGGCCGCAGAATTGAGGCCTATTTGATGTGTTTACGCACTGTTGGATAGGTTTTGTTTTGATTTTTAAAACCATAAGGTCGGTTAAAGTCTATGCTGGATTAAATGGAACAAATAGATTTTGAAATCTGCTTAATGACACTCGGACTTTGGATACTGCAGTTAATTATCTGCATAGAAACGCACACACCCTGGATACAGGAGTTGAATATCTGCATAGCAACAAACAGACCCTGGCCTGGATGCAGGAGCTAAATATCTGCATAGAAACAAACAGACCCTGGCCTGGATGCAGGAGCTAAATATCTGCATAGCAAAAAGCACACCGTGGATACAGGAGATAAATGTCTGCATAGCAACAAACACACCCTGGATACGGGAGCTAAATAGGAGCTAAATATCTGCATAGCAACAAGCACACCTTGGATACGGGAGCTAAATATCTGCAGAGCAACAAACACACAGTGGATAAGGAAGTCAATATATAAAGCGACAGGGATTTTAGATACCGGTGGTGCCACATGGCAGCAGTGAGCACTAACGTTAAGGTTTAGAGTGTTAAGAATCCAGTTAAGAAAGAAAGTGAAAAAACTATAAAAATTGACAGATTTAATTAAAATTTGATAGATCGATTCCTTAGGCTATACGAAGACAAAAAGCGAGCTTGATAGTCAGTAGAAATAGATATATATATTGTTTATAAGAATGACATGTGCATACGAGCGTATAATAAAGTACTAGCAAACAGTTTACAATCCAGCTAGCGCCTCGCGCTACGGAGCGAGTTTTTTTAACGCCAGCGATTTGAAAATATAAATTAGAAAAAAACTTCTAGCCTACTGAAACAATTAGTAGCATATAACGCGCGTTTTCAAATCTAAATTTTATTGTAACTAAAATAGAGTTTTAAATAATAGATAATAGATAGAAAAGTAGTTAAAAGGAATGAATTGGAAAAATGTTCAAGTAAGCTAAAATTAGTTTACGCATCATCAAAGATTGACGCTAGTGCGACATTTTTTATTATTTTTTTCACAGCCAAAATTTCTGCTACCGAAGGTTTAAAATTTCTAAAAGATGAACAATGGGACGGAAACACAAGATAAACATACTGTAAAAACTTTATGACCGGTACTGGGCTGCAATGCCCAATCGGGCCAGGGACGGGAGGCATTTTCTAAGAGAGAAAACAACGCATAAATTGGACGGACAGATCAAAGAAAAAATATGCCGCAGACAGAGCATTAAATCAGTAAAAACCTCCTTTTCTTGGGATGTTTCAAATATCTATCATCCAATACACCCATAAAATAGTTCAATTCAAGAGGGTGTCACTATGTACTTTAGAGTACTAATGCCTACCCTCAGGTTTCTTCTGTAGGTCATTACAGAAGCTAAGCCTGAAAATTAGCAGAGGTTTCTCAGAGTTGCGAAAAAATTCGGCATTCTACAAAACAAAAGTGGATAAAAATGTGCGGAAAACAATTGTAAAAAAATCGTCAAGTTATCTCGGGGTCAAAGTTTTGTCCGGCAAAACTTTGCCCGCCTGTCAATCAGTTGGTGAATTAGAAAACCTCTCGCCACATTCTTCACTTGCGTCCCCAGAAGTCCTCCTGCCGCTGGCGGGCCCGCTCGAGGGTCTGCGAGCCCAGGCTGATGGTCGAGCTGCTCACCAGCGAGGCCGTGTCGCTGAAGAAGCCGTCGCTGAATTGCGCATCGTCCAGCGCCGGCTGCTGAGGCGCCGCTGGCGCCGGAGTTGCCGATCGCTCCGAACCGCTGACCCGAGGCTCGTCCCGACGGCGTTGAATGGCGGCGCCAGCCCGCTGCTGATCCTGACGGCGCTCAGCCCTGGGCGACAGAGTCAGCGGGGTGTCGTGGCTGGCCGTCTCGTCGATCAGCGGCGCCACGTCGCGGGTTGGCAGGCCGGCCGGAGGTCGCTCCTCCGGCGGCGTCCGCGACTGCGGCTGCTTGCGGCTGCCGCTGCCTTGACGATTCTGCAACAGCTGGCGGGACTCGCGGATGATTCGGCCCACTGGCTTGCGACCGCCGAGCGGCCGGCCCAAGTCTGCGGTAGGTTAGGTTTAAATTTATGGTGAGGGGCGCACAGTTGCCTACTGATAAGTAGCGAGACTCGGGTTTGAAGCGGATTTTCTGTTGAGAAAAGAAAACACATATTTTAGCGATGAAGACAAGCAATTGCGAACTCCTCACCTTCGGTCTCATCCACGGCCTCAGCTTCGTCGCTGTCTACGGCAGCAGGAGGCGGCGGCGCCTCTCGGTCGTCGACATCTTCGCCGCCAATCTCGGCGTCCGGCTGGCCGACCAGCACGCCGCCAAAGCTCGGCGTCGTCCGGTCATAGTGGTGCCGCACGAAGCCCTGCCTGGCGCGGTCGCGGATGCGCGGCGTGCCGAACTGGCCGGCGGTCTGGCTCTCCGGCAGGCGGCGCCGGATGACCGCGGCATCCGCGTCGGCGGCGGCGCCGGCTCCCGTGGCGCTGCGAGCTCGGCGCCGCGGCTGGCGTCGTTTCTGCTGCGATCGGCGAGGCCGAGAATTCTCGTCGTAGTCGGCGACTTCGTCGGCGTCAAAATCATCGTCCGGCGACTCGACAGCGGCTCCAGTCAGCTCCTCCGGGTCGCTGTCCCAGGCAGCCTGCGGGTGCTGCGCCGGAGCCGTGCGCGGCCGCTCATCAACGGCGTCGTCGTTGGAACGGGCGGAGGGCACCGGCTGCCACGCGTCCAGGCTGCCGTTCGGCGCGTACACCTGAGATCACGGGGATGAGGTCACAGTGATAATGTCACGGGGATGAGGTCACGGGGATGAGGTCAAGGTGATGAGGTCACGGGGATGAGGTCACGGGGATGAGGTCATGGTGATGCCATGGTGATGAGGTCACGGGGATGAGGTCACGGGGATGAGGTCACGGGGATGAGGTCATGGTGATGCCATGGTGATGAGGTCATGGTGATGAGGTCATGATGATGAGGTCATGGTGATGAAGTCACGGCGATGAGGTCATGGTGATGAGGTCACGGTGATGAGGTCACGGGAATGAGGTCACGGGGATGATGAGGTTACGGGGATGAGGTCAAGGGGGTGAGACAGGATAGCTATCTTAGGTTGCAGTAATGAGCTGCATCATGAGGCCAGTGTCCTGGTAACTGTCGCCAAGCAGCGAGGCCAGGCTGGTCATCGCGGCTTACCTGCGCGAGGTGCTGCCTGGAGAAGTGAGTCCCGTAGGCACGCAGCCGGTACTGAGCGGCCCGCTGCCGCAACTCGCGCGCCTCCCGCAGCCGGCGCTGCCAGTCGGTTTCGCCGCCATTGGCAGCCGCCGCCTCGCCGAACGCCCGATGGTACTCGCTCTCGATAGGCCCGTAGCTGCCTAGCGGGAAGGACATTCGCTGCGGGTTGAGCGTCTCGCTCGGCTTGAACTCGCGACCGTCAACCTTGACTTTGGGCGGCTGATAGTCTTGGCTCTTCGTCAGCTTTCTCGGCGGCACGAGGCCGACAGCCGCTGACCGGACGTCCGGCCGCTTGTACTGGAACTGCCGCCTGTACTCGGTGCTCAGGCCGGCCGCGGGCGCCGGTTTCGAGCCCGGGCCGCCGCCGGCTGTAGCCACCTTCTTGGCACCGGCAGCCGCCGCCGAGTTGACGACGTCTAGATGGGAGCGGCGGGCAGCGTCGCGATTCTCGGCCAGAGCCGCCCGCTGCCGCTCGCGTCGGCGCTGGTGCTCGGAGGCTTCAGCGGCTGCCGCGGCGGCGGCGGCGTAGCTGGTCTTGAAGGCAAAGGCGAGGGTTTGCGGCTAATTAAATGGTCGGACATTCCCAATTCGACGCTGATCAGCAGGCTTAAAATCGCTAAAAATGCACGGCCATAAAGCCTAGTTAAGCAAGCGGCGCATCTTCACCTGGTACTCGCTGGCCTTGGTCGGCTTGTTGCCTTGGGGCCGCTTGGCGTCCGCCAGGCCCAGCTGACGCTTCTTGGCGTAGTCGGCGTCGCGCACGGCGTACGGATCCGCCAGATCCCGATAGAATGGCGGCGTCTTCGGCCGCTGGTAGGGTTCGGCCTTCGGTTTGGCATCCGCGGCGGCGGCGGCGGCCGGCCGCTGCTCAGCTGCTTCGCCGCCCCGTTCCATCAGGGCCTCGGCCTCCAGGCGCCGGGCTTCTCGGCGAGCCTTGGCCAGCTGCGCCTCCAGCTGCTTGGTTGACACGGACGCGTCGGCGGCTGGTCCAGCGGCCTCCTCGCTGCGGTGACGACGCCGGCGATGACGGCGCTTCGCCTGCTGCCGCTGCTGCTCCTGGCGCTGCTGCTCCTGGCGCTGCTGCTCCTGGCGCTCCTTCTCCTTCTGCTTGCGCTGCCGGTCGGGCATAGTCAGTTGGCGCTTCACCTCGCGCGGCGTCTCCGGCGTCGCCACCTGCGGCTCGTCGTCGTAGTCAGCGCCGTCCAAGTAGTCGCCGGATTCTTCACGTTGGCCACGTTGGCGAATTTGCAAGTCCCGCTGGTGCTGGCGCTGCTCTTTGTCCAGCCTCTCCTGCTTTGGGAATTCCAGGTTAAAAATAATACCATTGCAGAAATCAGCCGGCGTGCCTGGTTGCCAGGGGCAACAGCGGGAGCCCTAACAAGTCTAGATCTAATCAGATTTCGCTTGCTGAAGCGTCTATAACAACTAGAAAAAGCATTGAACCAGACCTGCTCCCGCTGAGCGGCCAGGCTCTGGCTGCGCCTCTTGTGCGCCTCCTTGGCATAGTTTGGGTGCGGCTGCGACGGCGCGAACTTCTCGGACTTCTGCCCGGCCACTAGGAAGCTGTCCTCCGTGGGCGTCTCCGGCACGCCCAGCTGCACGCTCTCCCGGATGTGCTCAACGCGTTTCTTGCGCTGCAACGGCGGCTCCATGACGTTGTAACGCCTGAGAGATTCGATGCCGGCGCTGGGCCGAAGCTGCTCCCCAGCTGGGAAGTAGCTGGCACTCTTGCGCGAATCGTTCCACTTGTAGCTGCGGTCGTACTCGGATGCGCCCGCGAATCGGGCGGCTGAGCGCGGAGCAACCAGCATGGCCTTGTAGCAGCTGCAGTGGATATCAAAGCCTTTGAACTTTGAGCGTAGAAATTTCCTATACATGATGCATGCATTAGGTATTGCAAAAATATACAACTTTTATTCATTTATGCAAAAATATTTTCAATTTGTACTTTTGCAAACAAAATACTAAGTTAGCTACTAAGGCATGGCTAACAAATTGTTTCAAAATATAAAGTTTCATAGTTTACAAAGAATGTTCCAGAAATTCTATATAAAAAACGATTCACCTGTGTCCTAAAATGTATCTTTTTTATAGTATCACTCAGCGATCCAAGTAAAAATTACCAAAGCATGAAGCAAATAAAAATATATTTATAAGCTGCAAATGCATAGTCTTATATGAAAGGATTGCAAGTCTATAAAAAATAAACTAGCATAAAAAGATTTTGTAAAAAAGTGCATAAAAAGCTCATTAATCAAAAATTTTTCCTTATAATAAAATTGCAAAAAGACTATTAACTTATTCAGATGCAAATACTTGTAGTACAACTTGTACATAGCTACAAAGGAACAAAGTAAGAATGAGAAAGACTGAGAGTAGATGTTTTGAACTAATAATTTTCTCTATCTTAAAGTTAGAAGCAATGTAAAGAAAAACGTCTGAACTCTCCAATGTCTGATGTCTATGATGAAGCGACAAGTAGTTAGATAAAAATATTTTTAAATTAAGACTTTATTTGATTGTTACCATCGCGACTACAAGTTAGCTTTTTAAGTTAATTTGGTGACAACGTTCCGGCAACTACGTGCGACCTAGGGCCTAAGGCTAGCTTAATACTAAATTTTGTCTTACTATGAAAAGCTTATAGCTAGCTACTCTTGAGTAACACAATTAAATGCATGTAAAATGCTACTTTGAAATTTTTGTTTCCAAGATATTTTACATGACGCCTAGCAAAAAGATTTAACAAATAATATGTCTATTTTAATTTGAGGAAATCAACAACACACAGATATTATATTTTTATACCGTTTAAACATTTAAATTGCTAATAAAATGGGTATTTCTATTTTTAATAACAAAATCTCGTCGCTAAACGTATCGAGCTGACTTATTGCACTTCAAAGTTTAACTTTTATAATATTTACATTTTATTTCGTTTGCAGTCGACATGGGAAAGGAATGAAAATATTATATTAGCAGGCAAGATTGGATTGCCAGTGATTTATCTAAACTTTTACAGTGTTAAGATTACTCTTAAACATTGCTTTTATGTATTTCAAAAATTCTTCAAATAAAAAATTGCGCGGTAGGCGTAGGCATAGTAGAGTAGCCAATTTTCTGTTCCTTTACTTTCACTATCCATTAATTTAGCCATTATGCTGTATTCAGTTACCAGCAAGTAGATTAGTATCTCATGAAATATGCCTGAAATTTCAGTATTTTTCATATAGAAACTATTTAATCAATTATTTCAATTCCTTGTAATAGCTATATATTTCTATGACAATTTTTTGTCAAAATAAGATGTCTGTAGGCCTAACTAGGCCTATGTCTAAATTTTCAATCTGCCTACATTTTCTGCATACAAATTGCTGTAAATTTGCAAATTGTGACTACTAGTAATTTTTAATCCATAGGCCTAATAAAGTTAATAAATTTATGTGAGTACTTATAGGCACAGTGGCCATGTTGATAATGTGGCAGCTTAAAGACATGGCGGCCATATCTATAATGTGACAGCTTAAAGATACAGTGGCCATTTTGATAATGTAGTCAGCTTAAAGACACGGCGGCCATGTCTAATGTGATGTTGGAGCTTATTAACATGGACAATTTAGGGACACGGCCACTGTGTCTATAAGCTCCAATATTATAGACATGGCTGCCGTGTCTCTAAGTGTGGTGTATATAATAGGACTAATTTTGGCATATAGACTAAATTAAATATAAATTTAAATATTTATTGAATTGTAAGAAGTTCTATATAATAAGACTTTTCATATTTTATGTGATTCCTGCTTATACAGCCCACTTTATTTTATGTTATTTTTTATTTTGAAAGACATTATCAAAATAATTAAAATGCTATTTGAAACTAATGACCAAAGTATAGATACCAAGTCCAAGGTTTGGATATGCTAGTATGTCCTAAAAACAAAAACCATATTGGACACTGACCATAAAGGACTCTTGGCTATAATAGGGATCATTTACTAATTTAGAAACAACAACAAAAACAAAAAGTGCAGCTCCAGAGTCAAAGTCAGTTTGGGTAGCAATAGCTAATGTATAGAAAGAAGGCTTGAACATAAAAAATAGTTTTTTTAGCCAGGAGTCAAAGACTTAAGATAGCTGCCACTAAATTACTAGAATTGACTTAATAGGATTTGTCTACCCTATTACCTACCAATCTCCAGAGGCTAGGAGCCAAGTGATTAATAAAAAGCTAACAATTTTTTACCTACAGTGGCGCAACCAGAATTTTGTGAAGGGGGGGTGGTTGCCCTCCCCCCGCCCCCCCCCCCTAGTTGCGCCACTGTTTACCTAGAAATGAAAACATTTTTAATTGCATAAAATATACTAAACTGTTTTGGTCCAATCTTAATTATTTTCTAATTTGTCATATTTGGTTGACTAGTATTATTGTTAGTAAGAAAATAAACATTGCCTAGAGAAAATACAAGTTTCTTTTTACTATTTTTTGTTATACTTAATAACTAGTAATAGCATATATTCATACTCATATTAACACAGATTAATTGTTATTATATGAAAGAGGCATAGATAGATAGTTAGGTATCAGCTTATTTGCCTATGGTGTTATTGTCAAATTCCCTTGGCACAATATTTTGGTGATATTTTCTTTAAAAAAGGGAATAATTTAATTGTTTTAGTGCCATTTGCACACATTGGGTTCTGACTTCTAGGTATAGATAAAAATTGATTGATATTCCCAATTTAAAATCCTAGCTATGTTCCTAGTATGAAATAAATGCAAATGATGCAGCAGAAAGATAACATAAAAAATATACTTACACTTGAAAAATTTAGTAACCATTTAAAAAATGAACACATGGTTAATATGCTATTTTTATATTTTAGCATACTTCATTTAGCTAGATTAAGACTTAGACATCAACATCAGGCCTCTAGTATTTTTATATTTATAAGGACAGTTGAATTTGCATTTTTACATGATTTTAAGAATGTTACAAATAATTAAAAGGTCGCCTAGTTTGCTAGAAAATAGTTAGGTACACAAACTTCAACAAAGGAATTGGTAGTTACTATACATAGCATCTTTAGTTTTATATGCTATGCCCATTTCAATTACTTTTTGTTATTCAAGGCTTGGCTTTTTTGATAGAAATTATTTTTTATAGCTTTAATAGATTTTTTATGCTTTTTTCATAGTTTAAAACAAATTTTTTATGTTTTTATGTTGGCAAGATCTCTCTATTCTTTCTAGTTCCAGTGTATACATATATACCATAAATGTATATAAATCTGTGTATATTTGTGTACATGCATTTACTGTACATTTTTAGTATGATATTATTTATTATTATAACTACTTAGTATATTTTCAATTTTTAAATATTGTTTATTTTTTATCTCAAAACAAAGTATATATTATGCAATTTTAACTAAGAAAAAATATTGATATCATGAAGCTTTGAGCCAAGAAACATGCTAGCTATTTGGTAAAATTCGTATTTTTTTAAAGGAACATTCTATCAATTTATGCTAATCTAATTATATTACAGATGCTATGACATCGGGTAGTGACCAAAATCTGGAAAAAGTAATTCACGTAAGTACTGATGCTTCCCAGATTGTTTAATTTTCGCTTAATTATTACTCATAGTAGCATTGTGAATGCATAGCATTATATTATTATGATGGGAAACACATGGAGTTAGAGAAAAGCTTTTTTTCCTTATTCTAATTTTTGATTGTAATGGTGATATCTTTAAAGGGTGAAGCGCGCTCAGTTGAACTATATAACCTTGTGCAGGTGGAATTTTTTCCAATGGAGCAGTAAGCAGTACTAAAAAATAGAAAAATGAATAATATTTGGCAAACTTTTTTTGTTATCTTTTTGTCTCTCTGAATTAGTAAAACGTTATTCGAGACTTTCGAGCAGACTAGCAGCTGCTCCCCGCTGCGCTGTCAGTCTTTGGCGCCTCCCCACCTCCACCCGCGTCAAGCGCCACCCTTCCATGATCTCTCATTGCGCATTCTTGTCTTAATAGTTGGGCAGCCACAGATTTTTAGCGAAGGCCAACTTGGCCTCCCCACTGCACTGCCTTGCCTTGCCGTCGGCTCGAGTCTGAGCTTCATTAGCCAGACGCGTGGTTGCCAGGCTGGTTGAGTTCGGCGAGCATTGACTCAAAATGTATTGCAGAGGGCCAACAGCCACATAACCTTTATTGAGTTAAAGTCTTATTTTTTCTGCCTGTCCCTCTGTGTGTGTGTTTATTTTATAATTGTGTTTTGTGTTGATAATACCATGATATTTCTTTTATAGCAGTGCTTTTTGCTAACTGCGCTGCCACTATTTTCTGCGTAAGCATTTCTTAATTCAGTTTTTTAATAATTTTAGTTAAAGACGAAACAGTGCTTTCTTATTGCCATGCGTTCAGTTGGGGCTGTAATGGTACCGGTAGAGCGACATCAAAGTTACTGTAGTGCAATGCTCTTTGGACGGGTGGTGCAGACCGAGGAGTCTCATAGTTTGTACAGGTTTTGTCTACGAGTAGATGTGGCTTTTCCGCCGCACCCTGTTAGACTGACGTATAAAGATGGTACCTAGTCAGCCGGGCTTTCCGAGTCGGCTCTTTCTGAGAATTCAAACCAGACCGTGTGTGAAGTAGGCAGTCTTCAGAATTTTTTTTGCGTCATAGAGAAGGTATTGTCGAACAGTTGCCAGTTTCATATTAGTTGGCGTCCTATGTGAGTCAAACCGATCGTTAAACTTTGTTGGGTTAATTTTTTTTGTTTGTGTAATGTGCAACAACAATAATTTACTTTTACCGGTATGTATCGAAACTAAATCACACAGAGAGTGAACCAGTCGGTGTTCAAAGAAGGTCAATCGAGCGGCTACCTGCGCACAGGCACCGGCGGACGGGAGCGAGTTTCCGCGCGCATTCGCGACTCAATAACTAGAAACCTGGACGATCCGGTTGGAACCGGTTCCGGCGCCGATTGGACCGGCGTCGGCAGGCGCTACGGCGGAGGCAGTGGAATTGGAACTGGCGATGAAGTAGCTCGCCTACAGCTGGAATTGAGCCGCCTAGAGGAGGCGCTGTCTGAGACCCGCGCTGAGCGGGATCAGCTATCCATTCGGTACAACGCCTTAGTTGAGAGGGTGAGCATTGTTTCGCTTTTGTAGTTTTTGAGTAGTTTTCACTTGATCAATCTTAACGTTGTTTTTTGGCTGCGTGATCTCAAGGCCGTCATTTTCAACCAATGGGGTCCAAATGTCGCTAGCCTAAATCACGTGATCTCAAGATCGCTGCCTAAATCACGTGATCTGAAGGTCACTACCCTAAATCATGTGATCTCAAGGTCTTTACCCTATTCTACGTGATCTAAAAGCGTCACCGTTTCTGTATATCACGTGATTTTAAAGTTTTCTACCCGATACCGCGTTATCTAAACGCCATTTTTGGGCCACGTGATATTTAAAGTCGTGTTTTAAACATGTAATCCGATACTCAGTAGTTATCTTAGCCAAGCCACCTAGCCCATGTGCCGCCCACGGTTGCTAAAGTAGGCCGTGTTTTTTAAGGTTGTTTTTTCTAATGCTGCCACTTTTGCTTGCGCCATGGATTTTTTTGTTCAGCTTGCTGACGTCAATTCCCCGTTATGCCTCAAATTCATTAGTGACGATGTCTTCCCGTCTGTCTCTATTGAGTCTAGACAACTCCTCTACCCGCCACACGGCACTGCAGACAGTGCGGTGGGAAGTGCATAGTGATGCATCGCGCGCATGCATTACATCCGCATCCTCATAGATTTGTGTTTCATTGTTCTCTTTGATGCATTGTTTTGTTAGAGGGCGTCTCCCAATTCGCATTGTTTCCCTGTTTGATAGCGGAGCTGATTGATTCGTCGGTAAAAAAAACTCAAACTCAATGCCGCAGCGCTGGGCTCATTTGTCAGGCAGATCGGTTTACTTTGGCACTGCAAGATTTCACGGGATCTGTGTGTGTGCTCGCGGGGCAACAAGCTCACGATGACCCCACAATAAGTGCAGTAAATGGGTAATAAAAGTACATCACAAACGCAGCTTGTTTATTATAACGATTAAAAATGGGATCTGGGATGTTTTTTCTAAGCGTCTTTCCTGTGGTTGGTAAGTCAAGAGGAACCTTTTAGTTCTCCTTGGGATATTATAATAGAGAAGCTGGCTCGCTGGGGGGTGGGTGGGGATAAGAATTTTGGGATGCCTAAAAATTCACAAAGTAGCTGCCAGGCCTGCTGGCGAGACTGGGGAGAAATGCTGCGCCCAGCTATCTGCCTTCCCAGCAGCAGCAGCAGCAGCGATAGCTCAGCAATCCACGCCCTCTTCCGGGTAGCAACCGGCTTTAGCGGGGGTGTTGGGCGGGCGCGGATATGCGGGGATGAGTGCGCCGGCTGACAGGGGATAGCAACCAGCTTCTTGCCTTCCCCTCGGCAGTTGCAATTGCTGAATTTTACCCACGAAAATCTCCCCTGCCCAGCCAGCCTGACAGCTCAGCGGCCGCTCTCTTCATCATGATGTGTCTGAAAGTTTGCTTTTTCCCGCCTCGTTAAATTTGATTGAAATTAAATTTTCATGACAATTTTTTTATCGCTGTTGTTTTTTAAAGTACAGGAGCTGGCTGAGCTGGTTCTCTCGTCTCACCTCTCAGTTTGCGCACGTCTCTCTTTACGAACAATGTATCTATTTTTTATTCTGTTGTATTTCTATCTATCTATCTATCTATCTATCTATCTATCTATCTATGTATCTATCTATCCATCTATCCATCTATCTATCTATCTATCTATCTATCTATCTATGTATCTATCTATCTATCTATCTATCTATCTATCCATCTATCTATCTATCTATCTATGTATCTATCTATCTATCTATCTATCTATCTATCTATCTATCTATCTACCTATCTATCTATCTATCTATCTATGTATCTATCTATCTATCTATCTATCTATCCATCTATCTATCTATCCAATATATCTAATCTATCCAGCTATCTATTTGTCTGTCTGTCTATATTTCTTTTTGTTTTATCCTTCAGTATGACTGTCTGAATTTCTGTCTGCGTTCACCTGCATAGAGGCAAATTGTTGGTACCATTTTTCATGTTTCTTTTAATGTTTTCATGTGTTTCTCATCCAAAGTTTTGTCAGCCGCAGTTTTCAATAGCAAAACCCAAAGCCCTCACAGAAGGCCCAGAAAAACATCCCCGCAGCGCCTTTATTGATTTTCCGTTGCGTGTTTGAAGTTTGCTGCCAAGCGAAAGAAATTCGTCTTGACACGGGAAATTGCTTGATTGCGCAGGGGGGCGGGCGTGAAACCTGTCGGAGCCGTTGCGGCCGCCGTCCTCACGCAACCGGCTTTCTTGCAAAAGCATCTTGTCCGGGTGTTTTCTTTATGGCCATTTCTTTGCCAGCCAGTTGATAATTTCCCTTAGTGACTGGTTTAACTCAGAATGTGTAAAATAGATTGCAGAACGAGTCATAGCGATAAACTTTCCATTTCTAGAAAGTATTGGGAAATTTATTGTCCCAAAAAAGACTTGTATCCTTTGAGAATAATTTGGTGCCAATGCAACTAAGCCAGCAGCTTACTTGTGCTTTTAATTTGCCTGAATTAGTGCATCCGTGACTTGTCGGGCTGGTACAGCTATTGGGGATCTCCGGGACTTAAGTGGAGGGGACAGGGGAGTTCAGTTGTAATTATTATTTTCCCTCTTTCTTCCATTCTGCGCGGCAAGTCTTCCCAATTCTCTTCGGCAGTGCTTCCCATTGTTGGCCAGTCCTTCAGCTTTTGTTGGCTTTGAGTTTTTTTCTTCTGTTGCGTGAGGAGGCCCTGCCGCCGCTTTTATTGTTGCATTTCTGTCGGCGCTGGGCTTGCCGACCTGCGTGTCCTCCGCCCGTGTCCGCCCGCCCCCTCTGCTTGGGAGACGCCCCGTTTTTCTTGTCTCGGACGGGGTTTTTTCTCAACTCCACTTTCCCCTCCTGCCTTGTTCGCCAGCCTCCGCGCCCCCCCTTCCATACCAGCGTCGGTTGCCAATAGCAACAGCCAATGGTTGAGGGCTTGGACGCAAAAAAAAGTTTCAGAGTACAAAATCGTTTAGGAAAGGTTGGCTTGCTGTGTGTGGGCTGGGCGGGTTTGCGGGGGGGCTGCCTTTTTTACTTTGAAGTGGAACTGGAAGAGGAAGGGGGAGAGAACGGATGGAGCTGGGAAGGGAAGCTGGCCACCAACTTTAGTGTTGCACTTGTCCAGTCAGCCTGGGCCTTGTCATCATTGCCTGAGCTGAGCTCTTCTTCTCCTAGGAGAGGGTGACAGGGGGAGACGGGGTTGACCGCGCGACGCGGTAGTTGAGGATTAGCCAGGTGAATTATTCAGGCCAGAGGGGCTGCAGTGCGTAGCCGTGCACATATATATATACACAACGGAGGCGCGCACGTGAACAGAATGCAACTTTCTGTAGCTCGCTGCCTTTAGCCACTATTTAGATTTTTATAACTTTTATTCAGCCTAGGGTTGAACAGCAGATAGGTCAGCTGAGACTGTGTATTTTTATAGTGAGGAATTTCAAATTCGTCTCGGAGGAGAAATGGACAGCCCGACTGAATTGCCGCCGCCCGATCTGGAGGAAATGTCCGATGGGGATATTCTCATTGACAATGGCAGCGTGAGTGCTCCGTCTGGTTGTCAAAATGGGGAGGCTACGTTTTGGTCCCGGTTTTATCTGATTCGTTTACTAAAACTTGTTATTTTTTATTTCATTTTCATAAACTTAGTTTCTTGAAAACTTCAATTCAGATCCTAATTCCCCATGACTTCATTCCCTATGACTCCGTTCCCTATGACCCTCATTCCCTATGAACATCATTCCCCATGACCCTCATTCCCCATGACACTGATTCCCCTGACCCTCATTCCGTATGACCCTCATTCCCCATGACCCTCATTCTTCATGACCCTCATTCTTCATGACCCTCATTCCCCTGACCCTCATTCCGTATGACCCTCATTCTTCATGACCCTCATTCCCCTGACCCTCATTCCGTATGACCCTCGTTCCCCATGACCCTCGTTCCCCATGACCCTGATTCCTTATGACCCTCGTTCCCCATGACCCTCGTTCCCTATGACCCTCGTTCCCCATGACCCTCATTCTCCATGACCCTGATTCCTTATGACCCTCGTTCCCCATGACCCTCGTTCCCTATGACCCTCATTCCCTATGACCCTCATTCTCCATGACCCTGATTCCTTATGACCCTCGTTCCCCATGACCCTCGTTCCCTATGACCCTCGTTCCCCATGACCCTCATTCTCCATGACCCTGATTCCCCTGACCCTCATTCCGTATGACCCTCATTCCGTATGACCCTCATTCCCTATGACCCTCATTCCCTATGACCCTCATTCTTCATGACCCTCATTCCCCTGACCCTCATTCTCTATGAACCTCATTCCCTATGACCCTCATTCCCCTGACCCTTATTCTCCATGATCCTCATTCCCTTTTACTCTTAGTTCAATAAGAATTAAAAAAATTCCTATTTAATCTTTCCTATTCTCTTGTTTGTAAACTGCACTCAACATAAAATTTAAGCCCTGAATGCAAGTGACATTGAATTCTTGATTTTAATATCGTGTGGTTATATAATTTACAATGTAAAAAAGTTTTAAAACATTCATTTTATTACTCTGACGGGTTGCTAGCTCGGGAAAAATATTACCAGCATGAATCCATATCGGTTGCTATGACAACCGATTTGAATTAATGTTTTTTTCTGCTGCTGCTGCGAAGAACTGCGCCATAAAAGTTGCTAGCCTGAGAATCGCAACAGTCGGGGCGTTGGCAACGCAGAGCGGGTGATTGCCGACGCGTTTTCAGCTTTTAAGCTATTTTTCTAACCCCAATTCACACCTTGCTGGAGCAGCATTGCTGCTTTTTTTCAAATATGATATCGCCTCGCTGAGGCTAGTGTGTGGGGAGAAGAGCTGGAAAGTCGGCTCAGCTCAGGGCGACAGGGCGAAAGTGAAGAGGCCGTTGGTTCACACCTGGGGCATAATATTTGCATTCAATTACAGATGACTTCGATATTTAAGAGCCGATTTCTGTGTAAAAATGTCTAGAATTTATGAAGCTCTGTTTATTGCCTAACACAGGTGTGTCGCTCGAGTTAGTTTTATAACATAATAAAATACTACTTGAGGTAAGTAGTACTGAGGAATGCTTAATGTATCAGCAGCTCACGGAATTCAAATATTCATTTCTTCTTGCTGTTGTGTTTTTAATGCTTCACATTACGAGATTCCTTCACTTGGCAAGGATTTACAAAGTTTTTCAAATCTCAATTTCTTGTTTGGCACTGAAGATTTCACCAATTTAGTTGAGTTTTATTATTCGGGAATTTAAAGTAGACCGAATACTCTTTGATTGTCACCTATTGCGCCGTCTTTAACTGAAAGCAGGCAAGTCACTTCATAAAAAAGAGTTGTTGATTGCGCAGAATAAATATCATTTTGTCCTCAGAATGAAAAGAATGAAAAACTTTTTTGTTTGCCTAGACGCCCAATGAAGCATATTGCATATTGCTCCCGAGCTTGTGTGTTATTCCCATGCCGAGTGAGGCCAGGAATTTCTTGCTTTTCACGTTTGGCTTATCATATTTCATGTTTGGGACGCGCCTGTCACGAGCTATTCGATGAAGCCTAGTGAAAGTTTTTCAAAGTCAACAAGCAATTTGCTGCGGGGGGGAAGGCAGGTTTTTTTAATTGTCATCTTTACTGCTCGGAGCCTGGGCGAGGAAGTGCTCTCCCCCTGGCCTAGGCTACTGTGCCACCGGCTGTGTCAACACGCCATGGTTGCCATGGTTGCCATGTTTTCTCAGTTCTATGGCGTCTTCTTTCTCATCCCTCTCTCTTCCCTTGCTGCATCAACAGTTTTTTTCTCGCTTCCGTCGATCTGACGCCAAGAATTGTGCGCGCCAACTGGGGACCTGTTTGATGCCGGTGCTTGCCGGGGCCGCATATTGAATAACTGTTTGCCCAGTGCCAACTCAAGGCTACAGCCGCACCGTCCCAATGGCAGGCCTGCAACTCTGCAACCTACGGCTTTTACAAGCAGTTTTATGCGCGCAAAGACATGCTCACTGAGTCTTTTTTCTGGGCATCTCCTGGCGGTTAATGAGTCCGCAGGATTGCTTGCAGCTCAACATTAAAAAAAAATAGCTCAAGAAGAAAATTACAGTGGCCGAGGTGCATAATCAAACAGCTTAATAACTGTTGCAATAAAGCGCGATCTTGTCTATCTCTTCCTGTGTGTGTGTTGCAACCTGCAACTCCCAGCCTGGCATTTCTCATCAGTTTGCACACCTATGCGTGTCTGTCGGGTATCGCTTCACTGCTAGCTTTCGTAATTTTCTTCGGACTACTTCGGAGCCAAGTGTCGACACTGCCTCCTTTCTCTATTATTTCTCTCTGTCTCTATGCTTGGCAGCTGCGTATAAAGAGCATCGTTGTCATGGAAACGATGTTGAAGCTATAGGGAGGGTGGTCGGGTTTTGAAGGCGAATGCGCGTCTGTTGGCAGCCGTGTTAAAAAAAACTCCGAGGCTCTATAAATTTGCTTGCTTATCCCAGCTTGACAGAGATGCTGAGAAGTGGAGACGCGGCTAGGAGGGGGAGAGGCAGCCCTGTCGAACAATTTTCTCTCGCTGTAGTGGCCTGATGGATGCCTTTTATTTATTGCTGGGCTGTTAAGCAGGTTCGAATTCGGAGCGCGCCTCTGTGTGTGTGCGCGCCGGCAATGAGCTCCTGGGCATCAGGTTCTCCTCTCTGCCCCGCCACTCGCTAGTTAGTCTGCTAGGGCATTGCGCCTTTTCAGTGCTGGGCTTGCTTGCGGCTGCCACGGCTCTTTTTGAGTTTTGAGAACTCTTTAACCCTGGCTCAGCCTCCTTCCCTTCATTTGTCCTTCATTTTTTTCTTTTGCTGCGGAGACAAACTTCTATCGGTCCCACTCGGGGAGTCGCTCGCCCTCTGTTTGCGCGGTCCGTTCGAGCCAGCCTAATTCGCATTTTTTGTTCGTCAGTCAGGGCTGCCCCCCTCTCTCTAACCTTCTCCGCTGCCAGCCTCCCTGCGCCCGCCTTTTCGCCCGTTTTTTTTCGTCTACGGCCAGCAACAACCCAGCCTGAGGCTGCCCCGCCATCTCATCTGCCTCGCCCGCCCCCCAGCCTCCCGGCTATATTAAACGCCCACAAGGCTGGCCGGGGCCCCTCCTGTGTGCAGCTGCTTTCTTAGCGCAGTTTTGGTTTTGTGTGTGTGTGTGTTTTTTTAGGGGCGACCGTCTGTCTCTCTGGCAAAACTGGTCTTGCCCTGCCTATTAGGCTGTAAGTGATTAAATTGATCATCTATAACTACCTAGCAACCGTTGCTAAGCGGCTGTTATTCCAATAATGACCGACGAAGTTGGCGACTACGGCGATTACGGCTCGTCGTCTTGGAGGAAATATTCCGAAGTGAGCGGGGCCTGTGTTGTTGCTGTGCTAAACCGGTGTTATTTATAGGGGCCTGGGTCGTTTACGCGCACTTCCTCTGACGTTTTTCTAAGATTTTTAAGATTTCCCGTTTCTGTTGCTCAGCCCTGCCCTGTGCGCACAGAATGGCATTCAGGCGCAAGTCCCGCTGGCTCTTCCGTTGCTTTAAATCTGGTTTTAAAAATCGATGGGATAGAGCGGTGGAGCAGTTTGATCTTCGAATTAGTTAGCTTCCCAAGTGTTTCTGATTGCTAATTGGGCAATGTTCGCCAGACCCAGAAACCTGCCGGTGAAGAAGGTGCCAGAAAAGCTGGCGCCCCCGTCACTGGCACCCAAGCGGCCCAATCTCACTAGTTCTTACCGCGTGGCCTCTCACAACTGTCTGACGGCCACCACAACCAGCTCGGTTGCTATGGAAACAGTTATCTCCAAAGCAACCAAGCGAGCCGTTTCGCAGGCCTGCCTGTCAGCCAAGCAGAAGCTTGCGCAACAGAAGCAGCAAAAGAAGCAGCAGCTGCCCTGTCAGGACAAAAGCTGCCAGGCTGCTCTGCCAGGCTGTCAGAGCTGTTGCAGTCAGACCAGCCGGACTCGAGTCCGCAACCTCACAGCGGCCAGTGCCGCTTTAGGCGCCTCAATTGGCGCCGCCTCGTGCCCCGACAGCGGCTACGACAACTCCGACCCCGAAGATTATTGCCGCGAGTCCGCTAACTCCAGCCGCCTTGCCACCCCCGTTTTGCAGCAGCACGACGATGTTGGCGACGACCCGAGCTCCAAGGGCCTCGTGCAGATCAACATGGACCTGCGCCGCCGCCTTGACGAGGATCAGCAGGTCTACAAGCGCAAGCTGGCCACGTACCAGGAGGGCCAGCAGCGGCAAGCCCAGCTGGTGCAGAAACTGCAGGCCAAGGTGAGCCGGCGGATTGCCACTTTTTGTCAGTGTTGGCACCCTGTGTGCGCTTGCTCTGCTGCCGCCTTGGTGTTTTTTACCCTGCCCTGTAGTTTCCCTGCTTTTTCTTGCCGCTCCTTTTGCTATGCTTCACCATAATCTCCCCGCCTTCCTCCGCCATTCTCCCCGCGTCCTCCTACGCCATTCTCCCCCTGCCCCCCGCCATTCTCCCCGCGTCCCCCTACGCCATTCTCCCCCTGCCCCCCGCCATTCTCCCCCTGTCCCCTCCGCCATTCTCCCCCTGCCCCCCGCCATTCTCCCCCTGTCCCCTTCCGCCATTCTCCCCCTGTTCTCCTCCACCATTCTCCCCCTGTCCCCCTCCGCCATTCTCCCCCTGCCCCCCGCCATTCTCCCCCTGTCCCCTCCGCCATTCTCCCCCTGCCCCCCCGCCATTCTCCCCGCGTCCCCCTACGCCATTCTCCCCCTGCCCCCCGCCATTCTCCCCCTGTCCCCTCCGCCATTCTCCCCCTGCCCCCCGCCATTCTCCCCCTGTCCCCTCCGCCATTCTCCCCCTGCCCCCCGCCATTCTCCCCCTGTCCCCTTCCGCCATTCTCCCCCTGTTCTCCTCCACCATTCTCCCCCTGTCCCCCTCCGCCATTCTCCCCCTGCCCCCCGCCATTCTCCCCCTGTCCCCTCCGCCATTCTCCCCCTGCCCCCCCGCCATTCTCCCCCTGTCCCCTTCCGCCATTCTCCCCCTGTTCTCCTCCACCATTCTCCCCCTGTTCTCCTCCACCATTTTCCCCCTGTCTCCCTCCGCCATTCTCCCCCAATCTCCTCCACCATTCTCCCTCTGTCCCCTTCCGCCATTCTCCCCCTGTCCCCCTCCGCCATTCCCCCCCTGTTCCCCTCCGCCATTCTCCCCCTGTCTCTCTCCACCATTCTCCCCCTGTCCCCCTCCGCCATTCTCCCCCAATCTCCTCTATTATCCCCTGCCTGTTTGCTGTTTATTAAATTTCATCATATTGAGCAGGACTTAACTTTACGAATTTTATTAAAAAGTCAATCAATAAAGTTTTAACGCACTCCCTCTTAGCCTCGTTGTCATCGAAATTTTGCTTAATTTTTTTGCATTTCCTTCCTTGCATAAGAGGCTAGCAAACCTAAAACTGATCAGTTTGAAGCAATAAACTTTTATTCATCTAGAATTGCGTCTCAGAGATCAAAAGTCAGTTTGCCGAAAAGCTTAGCAATAAAGTATAGAGAGATTAGGGCTTGCCTGTGTCGGCCAGTTGTCAAGAGCTATTTAATAAACCCCAATGGACAATGCTGCAACCCCGGCCTAGGTTCTGGCCTACAAGAAGAAGGTGTCTGAGAGTGACCTTGAGAACCAGCGGCTCAAGACGCAGCTGCGCAGCCTGAAGCAATCGGTATTTTATTGATTGACAGCTGCGTTTGTCGGGGAGAGTCCGCCGTTATGTTAATAAGCTAATTAATAATTAATTATCCATTTGCCGTGCCATCTAACGTTATTTATCAGTCTTTGCGTATTTATTGGCTGTTGCTGAGCAAAACTGTACACAGATGTACTTTTAACCGTATGTTTTCTGTAACTGTTCGCGGTGACTCAATTCGCAATTTCACTCCGCGCATCTCTTTTTTCCCATTTCCCAAAAAAATCCCCTTCACCACCTATGCCGACACTAAAAGGTGCTGCAATACAAGAAAAAGTGCAGCGAGATGGAGGCCAAGGTGCAGGTGATGGAGCAGGAGGCTGATCGCAGACGCGTGAGTGCCAGTCAAACCTGTCAATATTTCCGCATTGATTTGGCTTTAAATTTATCCTCAGCCCGGTTCCCTTAGCATTTGCACGCGTCCCAGCACTGCGTTTTGGGTCTTTCAGTTAAAATTGGCTTATCAGGTCTCTGCACCCCGATCTGTTCTATCCTTGCACACTGGTTGCACGCACGCAAACAATTGTGGAACTTTTTGTACTTTATGCGCTTCATCATAGTTTTTCTCGTATTATTTTGAGTTTGTTTACTTTGATTTTCTATTTCACTAACTTTAGTAGCTTGAAAATGAATGAAGGCTTGATTTTTATTCTAACTGTTGGCCTAATGATTGATTACTGCGATGATAGTCAATTTCAGCGAGTTGCCATAGAAACAGTAGATCATAACTGGTCTTTTGATAACCGTAGTATTAGAAAATCTTATTAATTATTAACCATAGTAGCGCTAAAGGACTCTCTCTGTCACATTAAGATTCAATATTGATTATTAAGTGCGATATTGCTAAGCCCAAGATAATGTGTTTCGCATATGCAATAATTGCAGAACGACAGCTACCAGTTCAAGCTGGACTCGGAGACCCGCCTGCGCGCCGGGGACGAAGACCACTCAAGCGAAATGGAGACCGCGCTCATCCGCCTGGAGGAGGAGCAGCAGAGGTGGGACTTGAATTGGTCGCTAAGGAATGGGAAGGAAATTGAGGTGGTGGACTGGCGGCGAGATTGAATAGAATAACGTTAAGATAGAAAAAGTAGAAAAAAAATTCGAGCTTAATATCTACCTTCATTTTTCTGAAGATTAACTTAGTACCTGCCTCTGATCTCTCCCAGTGTCTCCCTCTCATCTCTCCCAGTATCTCCCTCTCATCTCCCCCAGTATCTCCCTCTCATCTCCCCCAGTATCTCCCTCTCATCTCCCCCAGTATCTTCCTCTCATCTCCCCCAGTATCTCCCTCTCATCTCCCCCAGTATCTCCCTCTCATCTCTCCCAGTATCTCCCTCTAATCTCTCCCAGTATCTTCCTCTCATCTCTCCCAGTGTCTCCCTCTCATCTCTCCCTGTGTCTACCTCTCATCTCTCCCTGTGTCTCCCTCTGATCTTTCCCAGTGTCTCCCTCTCATCTCTCCCTGTGTCTCCCTCTAATCTCTCCCAGTATCTTCCTCTCATCTCTCCCAGTGTCTCCCTCTCATCTCTCCCTGTGTCTACCTCTCATCTCTCCCTGTGTCTCCCTCTGATCTTTCCCAGTGTCTCCCTCTCATCTCTCCCTGTGTCTCCCTCTCATCTCTCCCTGTGTCTCCCTCTGATCTCTCCCAGTATCTTCCTCTCATCTCTCCCAGTGTCTCCCTCTCATCTCTCCCAGTGTCTCCCTCTCATCTCTCCCTGTGTCTACCTCTCATCTCTCCCTGTGTCTCCCTCTGATCTTTCCCAGTGTCTCCCTCTCATCTCTCCCTGTGTCTCCCTCTGATCTTTCCCAGTATCTCCCTCTCATCTCTCCTAGTTTCTCCCTCTCATCTCCCTCAGTATCTCCCTCTAATCCCTCCCAGTATCTCCCTCTCATCTTCCCAGTATCTCCCTCTTATCTCCCCCAGTATCTCCCTCTCACATTTCCCAGTGTCTCCCTCTCATCTCCATGTGAATTATCGCCCGGCTGCTTTGATCCTTATTCTGTTTCTAGTAGTTTGTTTCAATTTGCCAAACATTCAGAATCCTCCCGAACGAGCCTTCCCAGGTCAATAAAATATCCCAGTCTGAGCTGATTCCCCGCAAGTGGCAGCCCCCGCCCCCTCTCCCCCCTGCCAGCCTGTTTGCAGTTGGCGCCCGCAAGTTAATAAAAGCAGAATGCAGCAAGCCTGCAGCTTGTTCACTAGGTGGGAGCGGCCCGCCTGTTTTTCATCAATAATGTTAGAGGCTGCACGAGAGCCTGGTCTCGGTTGTAAAAGCAGCAAAAAAAGCTAGAGACGTTCAGGTGAATGAACAGGCGCAATGGGCGCGTGTTGATAGAGAGAGAGAGAGAGAGAGAGAGAGGAGGACTGAGTGGGAGGTTTATTATTGCCGGCGCGCCTCTCAGCTGGCTGGCTCAGGAGCGGGGAGAGCCTAGCTCTGCGGGACAGCGTGTTCTGTGTTGTTTAGCTAATTCGCTCTGTATGGCAATAAGCTGTTCGCGATACTTAGGGACTGACAGGCCGAACAGAAATTGTTTTGCTGGTTTGGTTTTTTCACTGTTGCAAGTGCGCTCTGGGGGTGTGATGCTGGTGCAGATGCAGTGCTGGCGGCGTGGGCGAGAGTTCTGCTGTCTGAGTCTGCGGAGGGGGCGCCAGAGTGGGTGATGATAAATGGATGATGAAGGATTTGGGCTAGTGATAAAGAATGTTAAATTGGATTTAGTATGCAAATACAGACTAATGGATTTCAACAGGTGATAAAGGGTGTAAACATGTGTGATGGATGATGTGAACAGGTGATAAAGGGTGTAAACATGTGTGATGGATGATGTGAACAGGTGATAGAGGATGTGAACATGTGATAGAGAATGTGAACAGGTGATGAATGGTGTGAACAGGTGATTGAGGATGTGAACAGGTGATAGAGGATGTAAACATGTGATAGAGGATGTTAATAGGTGATGAAGGATGTGAACAGGTGATAGAGGATGTTAACAGGTGATAGAGGATGTTAACAGGTGATAGGATGGGAACAGGTGATTGAGGATGTAAACAGATGATAGAGGATGTTAACTGGTGATAGAGGATATAAACAGGTTATAAAGGATGTGAACAGGTGATAGAATATGTGAACAGATAATAGAGGATGTGTACAGGTGATAGAGGATGTGTACAGGTGATAGAGGATGTGTACAGGTGATAGAATATGTGAACAGATAATAGAGGATGTGAACAGATAATAGAGGATGTGTACAGTTGATAGAGGATGTGTACAGGTGATAGAGGATGTGAACAGCTGATAGAGGATGTGAACAGCTGATAGAGGATGTGAACAGCTGATAGAGGATGTGAACAGCTGATAGAGGACGTGAACAGATAATAGAGGATGTGTACAGGTGATAGAGGATGTGTACAGGTGATAGAGGATGTGTACAGGTGATAGAGGATGTGTACAGGTGATAGAGGATGTGTACAGGTGATAGAGGATGTGAACAGCTGATAGAGGATGTGAACAGCTGATAGAGGATGTGAACAGCTGATAGAGGATGTGAACAGCTGATAGAGGATGTGAACAGATAATAGAGGATGTGTACAGGTGATAGAGGATGTGTACAGGTGATAGAGGATGTGTACAGGTGATAGAGGATGTGTACAGGTGATAGAGGATGTGAACAGATAATAGAGGATGTGTACAGGTGATAGAGGATGTGTACAGGTGATAGAGGATGTGTACAGGTGATAGAGGATGTGAACAGCTGATAGAGGATGTGAACAGATAATAGAGGATGTGTACAGGTGATAGAGGATGTGTACAGGTGATAGAGGATGTGTACAGGTGATAGAGGATGTGAACAGATAATAGAGGATGTGTACAGGTGATAGAGGATGTGTACAGGTGATAGAGGATGTGTACAGGTGATAGAGGATGTGAACAGCTGATAGAGGATGTGAACAGCTGATAGAGGATGTGAACAGCTGATAGAGGATGTGAACAGCCAATGCAAGACGTGAGCAGAAAGCCGGTATTTGCAGCAAAAAGCCGAGCAGAGCAGCCGCAGGCAGGCATCAAATGCCCCTCTTGCCCTAACCAGGTCGGCCTCCCTGGCCCACGTGAACGCGATGCTCCGCGAGCAGCTGGACCAGGCCACCCAGGTGAACCAGTCGCTGACGGAGGACATGAAGCGGCTCAGCGAGGATTTCCAGCGCACCCGGGCCGACCTGGAGCGCCGCGAGTCCGAGTGGCGCGATGAGGAGGCCAGCTTCTCCGAGTACTTCTCCTCGGAGCACAACCGCCTGCTGTCGCTGTGGCGCAACCTGGTCAGCTTCCGGCGCCAGTTCAACGAGCTGAAGACGGCGAACGAGCGCGACCTGAACAACTTCAAGAACGAGATGACCCGGCAGTCGCGGGGCATCCACGCCGCCTGCCAGAACCTGAACGCCAACCTGAAGTCGGCCGAGACGCAGGGCGCCGTCGCCCTCGACCAGGAGCGCCAGAGCCGCGCCAGTCTGGAATCGGCGCTGCGCGAACGGAGCCGCGAGCTGCAGGACCTGCAGGCCAAGTTCGAGGCCCACCAAGCCGATCTCAGCGGCCGCGTCAACGAGCTGTCCGTCCTCAACGAGAAGCTCAAGTTCCAGCTGGCCGAGAAGGAGCGAACTCTGGCCCACCTGCAGCGGCTGCGCAGCAGCGGCGGAGGCTCTGGCGGCGCCGGTGGCAGCCGCTCGCATTCGGCCGAGCCGCCCGTAAGTTTCAGTTATGGGATTTTTTCAGCTTGAGTATGGGATATTTAATTGGGCGTTGAAAGGCATTCTCAGGCAATCATCTAATGGGGTGAGATTATCGAGTTGTTATTTCATTTGTGGAGATGATCTGGGTTTTGGATGAATTATTTGTGTTACATCATCGGGTGAGATTATCCTTACGTTGTGTCACCGGGTGAGATTATCCGCATGTTTTGTCCTCTTGTAAGACTATTCTCATGGGTAAGATAATCCTTATGTTATGTCATCTGGTGAGATTATCCTCATGCTATCTCATGGGTGAGATTATCCTCATGCTATCTCATGGGTGAGATTATCCTTATGTTATTTCATCGAGTGAGATTATCCTTATGTTATCTCATGGGTAAGATAATCCTTATGTTATGTCATCTGGTGAGATTATCCTCATGCTATCTCATGGGTGAGATTATCCTTATGTTATTTCATCGAGTGAGATTATCCTTATGTTATTTCATCGAGTGAGATTATCCTTATGTTATTTCATCGAGTGAGATTATCCTTATGTTATCTCATGGGTGAGATTGTCCGTATGTTTTGTCATGGGTAAGAATATCATTATTTTATATAATTTAGTGAGATTTTCTGGATATTATATCGAATAGTGAGATAATAAAGTAAAAATTTCCAGTGCTAGGTTATTAAGTTAAAGTCTCCTGGGTGAGATTATAAATTTACTTTTATTATCATACTTCTTTCATTGTTGTTGAGATTATCAGTATTGTATCTATATCATTGGCGAGAATATCAGATTTAAAATATGAAACTAAATAATCTGCTAACACGAATACATTGTTTTTGTATGAGAGATTATTCCCATTAAAAACTAACCCCCACCGCCACCCCCCCAGTCCGGTGACGACGCCGCCACCCGCGCCCTAATCGAGGAGACCGAGGCCATGCACCAGAGCCTGCGCGACATCGCCCAGGCCGTCATCAGCGACGCCGACGGCCACCGCGACTACTCGGACGCCGGCCGCGGTCGCTCCGTGTCGCCTCTTGGCCGCGGCGGCCGCTCGCCGACTGGCCGACAGCAGCGCTCGCGTTCCCCGGCCTTCGCCGACTCCACCTACAGCGCCGTGCAGGCTGCGCTGAACAAGAGGGCTCTGCAGGTGGGCCGGCGCTCATTTCTATATGAGAGTCAGGATGCTGCAAACTAGTGTCAGAGAATGAGAGTCAGGAAGCTGCAAAATAGTGTCAGAGAATGAGAGTCAGTGATCTGCAAAATAGTGTCAGAGAATGAGAGTCAGATAGCTACAAACAAGTGTCAGAAAACCTGGGTCAGGAAGATAAGTCAGCTCCCAATTCCACAACCGCAGGTCCAGGAGCTCCGCGGCAAGCTGGCCAGCGCCAAGGAGGCCAGCGACAATCTTCGCCGCCAGCTGGACGACTCCGAGAACGAGCGCCGGCGCCTGGAGCACCAGGTGCTGGGCCTGCGCGAGGAGCTGGACTCCAGCCAGCGGGCTCAAACGGACAGCGGCCGCGACTGCGAGCGCTTGAAGTCGGCCCTGGCCGCCAGGGAGCAGGAGCGCAGCCAGCTGGAGAAGGTGCTTCATCCGTTGCCTACTTTCCGTATCCCACCGCAACTAACGATATGTTTCGAAAGCAATTAATCCTAACCTACTGTTGAACTCGCCCGCAGGTCCGCTCGGCCCTGAACGAGCAGATCGAGTCGCTGCACGCGGACATGGACCGGCTGCAGCAGGCCAACAGCGAGCTGCAGCGCTGCCGCGACTGCCTGGAGGACCAGAAGGCCGACCAGAAGAAAGACTTGGACAGGCAGGTGAAGGAGAACGAGCGCTGCCAGCGCTGCATCGACCAGCTTGAGGAGAAGCTGAGCAACCTGAAGTCGGACCTGGTGCAGACCAAGGAGAACCTGAACCGGGCCTGTCTGGAGAAGGAGGTGCTGGACCAGGAGAAGGCGGAGGTCAGCGACGCGCTGTCCCGCAGCGAGCTGGCCAAGGCCGAGCTGGAGCTCGAGCTCAACAAGATGAAGAGCGAAGAGGCGGCCCTCCGAGACGCCCTGCTGAAGATGCAGTCGCTGAACGAGGGCCTCGGACACGACAAGGTCGAGCTGAACAAGATCATCATGATGTACGAGAACGAGAAGGCTCAGCTGTCCGGCGAGAAGCAGGCGCTTGAGCAGGAGAAGTTCGGCATCCGCGAGGAGCTGCTCCGCTGCGAGCAGGAGAAGATGGAGCTGGACAACGAGAAGGCCGGCCTCTACCAGACTCTCGAGCTCAGCGAGATGTCGCGCGAGAAGCTGGAGGACGAGCTGCAGTCCATCAACAGGGAGCGCCTGGAGCTCACGGAGCAGCTGAACGCTCTGGGCAGGCAGAAGCGCTCGCTGGCTGAGGAGCTGCTGGCGTCCCGACGCGAGACCGAGCGCGCCTCCAACACCATCGTCCGCGTCGCCAAGGAGAAAGAGGACCTGACCAAGGAGAAGGGCGAGCTGGTCGTCCAGCTGACCGCCTGCGAGCGCGAGATTCGCCGACTTGGCGAACTGTCGTCGGGACTGCGCGCCGACAAAGACCAGCTGGAGGACGCGCTGCACGAGGCGCAGGAGCTGATCGTGCAGCTGGAGACTCGCAAGGGCCAGCTGGAGGGCGAGAACCAGGAGCTCATCATCAAGAAGGAGAATCTCACTGGTAAAGGCGGTCGTTTTGCTTTGCTTCTAGTAGCTAGCCAGTGTTTTCTTTAGCTAGTTTTCTTTTGTTTATCCAGCCAACTTGTCTGCTTGTCTGTCTCTCTCCTGCCTCTCTGTTTGCTCGGCAAAATTGCTTTAAATTGAGCATCATTGTTGCTACCCTGCCCTCTCCACCTTGCAGCCGAGATCAACCGCCTGACCAAGGAGTTCGAGGTCGAGTGCGACAAGCTGACGAGGCAGCGCGAGAATCTGCAACAGAAGATGCAGCAGATGGAGCGCGATTTGAAGCACGCGCTGGCCCAGGAGCAGCAGGCGCATGAGGACGATTTGGAGCGGCTGACCAGGGAGAAGGTACTTTGTTTGTGGTTGCTCTATCAATTCACGCAAGCCTGGCAGTGTACACTGACTGTACAAGTCACGTGATCCTGTTCGACCCTTACCAGAGTCCACCTCAGCAGCTCCTTAAATTTTCACATGGCGACCCATAACAGTGACCGCTTAAAGGGTCACGTGATCATTGTCAGTGAGCTCTTAAAGGGTGAACTGAACCTTAATAAGGCTGTAATATCACGTGACCCTTTAAACCACCAGTGAAATTGCGGAAGTGTCACGTGACCCTAATTACAGTCTAGAAGTATTTCACAATTTTCCAGTCCAATTTTCCGATTCTCAATTAAATCCACCAGGAGAGCCAGCGCGCCGACTACGAGAGCCAGCGCCAGGAGCTGATCCACCAGAACAACATGGAGCGCGAGGAGATGATCAGCGGATTCGAGCGCGAACGCGAGCAGCTGCACTCGGAGATCGCTGCCTGCCAGCGAGAACGCGACGAGAGTCTCATGCTGGCCGAGAATGACAAGCAGCAGGCGCTGAGCATCATGGAGCAGGAGAAGTCCACCGTTCTTGAGCGCCTTGGCAACACGCACGCCGAACTGCAGGTAAGCAATTGGACGGGTGCATCTCCTAATGTATCAGCTTTTCTGCATATTTGCGCCAGTATTTAGTTTTGAGTCACGTGATAACTGTCTACCGATTATCTACGAGATTTTTTAGGGCTTAGCTAAATTAGTCACGTGATTTTTTTTCTAAAGCTTATTCATAGTCACGTGATGCCTGTCTTATACTTATATGACATATTCTTTAGGGCTTATCCAAGGAGTCACGTGATGCCTTGTTATGGCTTAGTTAATAAGTCACGTGATACCCTGTTATGGCTTAGTTAATAAAGTCACGTGATTTTTGTCCAAAGCTTATCCAGAGTCACGTGACGCATATAATTGCCATCTTAAGCGCATCATTCTCACGCATCATCGGCTCTCCCTCCAAGGCCGTGGCCTCCGAGCTGGACCGCGCGCGTCGCGAGGCGGCCGCTAAGCAGCAGCAGGACAAGGAGACCATCGCCGGGCTGAACAGCGAGCTGCGCAAATTCCGCGACAGTTTCGAACAGACCGTCGAGGAGCACGAGGCCGAGGTGCGCAAGCTCAACGACCACATCAACGAGCTCACTCAGCAGCGCGAGGGCGCTTGCCGCGAGGTCGCCGAGCTGAAAGTGCAGCTCCGCATGGCCGAGGATGCCCGCGACAACCTCCGTCGGGAGCTGATCGACGCCAATAGGCGCATCCGGGAGCAGGAGGAGGCGCTGGACGCTCAGAAGCGCGAGATTTTCGAGCTGAAACGGCAGCTGTCCGAGGAGGGCCGGGCGCGCGAGGCCGTCGAGAAGAGCAACGAGGAGCTGCGGAAGAAGGTGCGGGCGGCGACTGTGGGGGAGCTGGCGAACTGACTGGGGAGGGTAAAAGGCGGCATAAAGGGATATTATTAAAGGCTTTAACTGGAGGATTGGATGAGGGTATGAGAGGCCGTAATATATATTGTAAGCTAAAGATACAAGTCAGATAAAGGAGATATATACAGTGAGATAAGGGAGATATAGACAGTGAGATAAGGGAGATACAGACAGTGAGATAAGGGAGATATAGACAGTGAGATAATGGAGATACAGACAGTGAGATAAGGGAGATACAGACAGTGAGATAAGGGAGATACAGACAGTGAGATAAGGGAGATATAGACAGTGAGATAAGGGAGATACAGACAGTGAGATAAGGGAGATATAGACAGTGAGACAAGGGAGAGATAGACAGTGAGATAAGGGAGATACAGACTGTGAGATAAGGGAGATATAGACAGTGAGACAAGGGAGGGATAGACAGTGAGATAAGGGAGAGATAGACAGTGAGATAAGGGAGAGATAGACAGTGAGATAAGGGAGAGATAGACAGTGAGATAAGGGAGAGATAGACAAGGAGATAAGGGAGAGATAGACAGTGAGATACGGGAGAGATAGACAGTGAGATAAGGGAGAGATAGACAGTGAGATAAGGGAGAGATAGACAGTGAGATAAGGGAGAGATAGACAGTGAGATACGGGAGAGATAGACAGTGAGATACGGTAGAGATAGACAGTGAGAAAAGGGAGAGATAGACAGTGAGATACGGTAGAGATAGACAGTGAGAAAAGGGAGAGATAGACAGTGAGATACGGGAGAGATAGACAGTGAGATACGGGAGAGATAGACAGTGAGATACGGGAGAGATAGACAGTGAGATACGGGAGAGATAGACAGTGAGATACGGGAGAGATAGACAGTGAGATACGGGAGAGATAGACAGTGAGATACGGGAGAGATAGACAGTGAGATAAGGGAGAGATAGACTAGAAGATGCTGAAGCGATTCAACAGAGTCGGATCTCCCATCTCCGAGCAGGTCAAGGAGGTGGAGGCGGAGCGCATCGAGCGCGACCGGGCAATCGCCGAGCAGAAGCAGCGCATCGGCGTGCTGGAGGAGCAGAAGGCCGCCCTGAGCAAGGAAGTCGCCGACCTGCGCGGCAACCTTCGCGAGGTGGAGAAGGCCCGGGTGGAGGCCAAGCGCGAGCTGCAGGAGCTGCGCCGGCAGGTGAAGATGCTGGACACGGAACGTGGCAAGCTGTGCAAGGAGGTCTGCGACCTGCAGTCCCGGGTCGCCCACGACGAGGAGAAGGACGAGGAGAATCGGCGAGAGAACTTCGGGCTCAAGCAGAAGGTAATTTAACGCCTCAGTTACCCTTCCTTAAAACTCCCTTAAATGTCTCACTTAGATACCCAGTGACCCGCTTAGATACCCAGTGGCTCACTTAGATACCCAGTGACCCGCTTAGATACCCAGTGGCTCACTTAGATACCCAGTGACCCTCTTAGATACCCAGTGGCTCACTTAAATACCCAGTGGCTCATTTAGATACCCACTGGCTCACTTAGATACCCAGTAGCTCACTTAGATACTCACTGTCTCATTTAGATACCTAGTGGCTCACTTAGATACCCACTGGCTCACTTAGATACCCAGTGGCTCATTTAGATACCCAGTGGCTCACTTAGATACCTAGTGGCTCACTTAGATACCCATTGGCTCACTTAGATACCCAATGGCTCACTTAGATACCCAGTGGCTCATTTAGATACCCAGTGGCTCACTTAGATACCTAGTGGCTCACTTAGATACCCAGTGGCTCACTTAGATACCCAATGGCTCACTTAGATACCCAATGGCTCACTTAGATACCCAATGGCTCACTTAGATACCCAGTGGCTCACTTAGATACCCAGTGGCTCACTTAGATACCCAGTGGCTCACTTAGATACCCAGTGGCTCACTTAGATACCCAGTGGCTCACTTAGATACCTAGTGGCTCACTTAGATACCCAGTGGCTCATTTAGATACCCAGTGGCTCACTTAGATACCTAGTGGCTCACTTAGATACCCATTGGCTCACTTAGATACCCAATGGCTCACTTAGATACCTAGTGGCTCACTTAGATACCTAGTGGCTCACTTAGATACCCAGTGGCTCACTTAGATACCCAGTGGCTCACTTAGATACCCAGTGGCTCACTTAGATACCCAGTGGCTCACTTAGATACCTAGTGGCTCACTTAGATACCTAGTGGCTCACTTAGATACCCAATGGCTCACTTAGATACCTAGTGGCTCACTTAGATACCTAGTGGCTCACTTAGATACCCAGTGGCTCACTTAGATACCCAATGGCTCACTTAGATACCCAGTAGCTCACCTAGCTAAACCACAGACTTGCTTGCATTGTCACTGACCCGCAAGATACTCAGTGTCTCGCCGTTACGCCTTCACTGATGAAAGAGTTTCGTATTTGGCATCTGAATTAAAATCTTCTTTTTCCCCAACTGGCGAATTAAATTTCCACTCTGTTTAATTAGATTTTTTATCTGAAAGAAGCCTCTCTAGTTAAAATTGAAATTAGAGAAAGTTGCATGGATGACCCAGCTAGGCTTCTGTCCGTCAGTCCATCTGTCAATCTGTCAATCAAATTAAATTGCATCCCTTGGTCCGTCTCGTTAGCCATTCCGATCAACTGTTTAGGACGAATTGGGCACGTCCGTGACCGCTGCCTGTCCCTTGAATTGAATTTCCCTGGCCAAATTTTTAAAGTGCCACGGCTTCACCTGGACAAGTTGATTTTTAATTCAAACTTTGTACTTTTAAAACTGCTAGCGAAGATTAGTAATGATATATGCTAATGGTTTTCTAATGCGCTAATCCTGCCTTATAATGCTGATTGTACTAAACGAGTTACATAATCCCCTAGAGTACTAAGTGATCTCCTTTAGTTCATATTAGACTTCCACTTTCACAGTGAGCTCCCAACGATTCTCAGTGACCTCCCAGCGTTCAATGGCTTCTTAATAGTACAAAGTAAATCGAAGGTTCGCAGTGACCTCCCAGTCACTCTTAGTGACCCCAGCGGTTCGCATCGGCCTCCAGCCGGCCCCAACAAACAACCCTGTCCGCAGGTGGTTGAGACGGAGGCCTCCCGGGAGGCGCTGCGCAAGGAGCTCAGCAATTCGAAGCGTCGCGAGGCCGACCTGGAGGAGGAGCTGCGCAGCAAACAGCGCGACTTCGCCCTGGCCATGGAGGACGCGCGCAAGGAGCTTCGCCGTCTAGACGACGCCCGCGGCGGCCTGCAACTTCGCGTCGAAGCAGCCGACGCCGAGAACGCGGAGCTGCGCCAGGCGCTCGGCGGCGCCGAAGGCCGCATCAACGCCCTGGAGACGACGCTGGCCCGGACGGACTCGGTGAAGAAGGAGCTGGAGTACAAGCTGGCCAGCATCCACTCCTCCATGCGCCGCCTCATCGGCTTCCGTCAGGACAATCCGCGCTCGCCCAGCCCGCTGCGCCAGCGGTCGCCCAGTCCGGCCAGACGCAGCCGCCCGAACAGCCCCACCAAGGGTAGGTCCGCGGAGCAGCAGCCGCCGCAGCAGCAGCAGCCGGCGGCTAATGCCCTGCGCAAGCCGACCTCCCTGCTTAACCTGCACCGGTCCAGGCCGGGCTCTAACACTAACAGCCCCCACCAGCAGCAGCAGCAGCAGCAAAGGTTCTCCGGCTATGTTAGGCGCACTCTAACCAGCTCATCGCTTAGCCTTAACGAAGCTAACGTTGCCTACAAGGGTAATTCCTTATGCGTGCTGCTTGCTTCTGTCTGACTAGCATCTTAACTAAATAAACCCTAACCCGTATTTTCTCTGTTTCGGTTCGAGGCTTGGTTGCTATGGCAACAACTATAGTCAGCAGGCGCTATTAAAAAGCATTGCAAAGGCTGCTAAATGAGGGGCTGCTCAGTGAAGCGGAATAATGGAGAATTAGACGGAGCCCCCCCAGTCCCCCAGCCCTGCTCAGTTGCTATAGACTCATTCGGTTGAAATCTCTCTTTCTAGCCAGTTTGTATAAGTAGCATTCGGGTGTCGGCTCGCTCTCGCCGCAGCAGGGCGAGCCAACAATAGAGAGAGATAGCTAGCCAGCTCTTTGATATCAAACAAGGCTGGCTTCTGCTTTTCCAGTCTAGAAGCCTTTTTTGTCTATCGGTGTCAGTTGAGTGAGTGAGTTTTGTGTAAACTGAACTTCTACTTCAATTCATCTGTCGGCATTAATACGCTTTTAACCTACTGTTAGTAGTCTAATCCTGACTAAATCTAAACGCTGAATTATAACTGGCTAACCAAAAATCGCAACAGGCGGCCACTCGGATCGGCTAACGGACATTCTGGACTATCAGCTGCTCGCATTGCCCGAGCTCTGACTGGCTTTTGCTTGCTGTTTGAAAACAAAACCCTACGGACAGAAGAAGCTGTTTTACCTGCTTCTGTTTATTTAGCATGCCATGAATTCAAACAATAAAAGCAGCATTCTATAATAGTAGGACAATCGCGTTTCAACTACTTACAGTAGAATTTAATTTCGGTATTTTTAAGACAATAAGCATGCCTGCTGCGACTTGAGTGTTCCGTATGAAGTGTCAAAATTCAAGAAGAAGTTTTGAATTAAAAGCCTGTTGTATTCCGAGATCCGAACTATAAAAATTCAAAGACTTTTCTTCGGTTTCTTTCCAGTGCTACTAATAGTAGGACAGGCGGGCCGCGCTGTTTCATTATTTCATGATTTTTCTTTTATTCAAGGCTTCGACGGCGCGCAGCCGTTCGCCACCACCGCCGAAGGCCGCGGCTCCCCGATCCCTCGCTCCGGCTCGCCCGCCGCCCGCGGCCGCTCCCCGTTCCGCTCCGGCTCGCCGTCACGCGGCGACATTGTCAACGCCGCCGACATCGACCCGGAGGCTGTGCGCCTGGCTCTGCGCGACTTTGTCCAGCAGCTCGTCAACACGGAGCGCGAGAGGGACGACGCCCTGGCCGCCGCCCGCTCGCTGGAGCAGCGCGTCGCCGAGATGGAGGAGGCCGCCCAGCGCAACGAGCAGCGAATCCAGCAGCTGCACCGCAACCTGTGCGAGACCGAGGAGGACAAGAAGGGCATCGACGGCCGGCTGGCCAGCGCCCAGACCGCCCTGATGCTCCAGGAGGAGACGATCCGGCGCAACGAGCGCGAGAAGAAGGCCCTCGGCGACAAGGTGTCGGGCCTGGAGCGCCAGATCTCAGGCCTGGAGACTGAGAAGCGCCAGCTGCAGGTTAGAAAAATTACATCGCAATGTCAAATTACTTTCAGTCAGTCAGCATCACAGACCAGCAAAATCTTGCCTATTTTCCAGGAGAAGCTCAACAAGATGAAGCAGCACGACGCCCGGCAGGAGGAGGACAAGAAGAATCTGAAGCGGGCTCTGGACGATGTTGAGAACCGCTGCAGCCAGCTGGAGCTCACGAAGCGCGCTCTTGAGGGCGACCTGCAGCGAATGCGCCTCGCTCTGGGCGATAAGGACGCCGAAAACCAGGCAAGAATTTATTAATATTATCTACTACTTACCGTGTCTGTTGCTAAGTAGCATAGCAAGCGAATTTCAACCATTATTTAAAACCCAGGTGCTGCACGATCGCGTGGACAACCTGAACAAGCAGATCGCCGACCTGGAGTCCAAGGCGCAGTCGCTGCAGCTCACCATCGAGCGGCTGAGCGTCTCGCTGGCCAAGACCGAGGAGGACGGCAGCCAGCAGAAGGACCGGGTCCAGCAGCTCAACAGCTCCGTGTCTGACATGGCCGGCACCATCGACAGCCTGCAGGAGCGGGTTAGCCAGCTGCAGAAGGCGCTGACCAGCTCCGAGCACGACCGCCGTGTGCTGCAGGAGCGCCTTGACAACACCCACGCCGCTCTCAACGAGGCCAAGCACCAGAATCACCAGCTGATGGAGCGCGTGCAGGCTCTGCAGGTGAGCATACTGAAATCCACGAATATCTCACTGTTTCTACTCACTGCCGCAGGCAGTAGTCTGATAGGTTTTTTAATTGCTAAATATGCCATAATTTCCAGGGCGAGCTCACCGACAACGAGCACCGCCGAAACGATCTGGACGCCTCGAACAGGCAGACGAACGCCTTGCTAGCCCAGAAGCAGGAGGCTGAGCAGGAGCTCACCCAGAAGCTGAACAAGGCCAATCAGGAGCGGGCCGCCCTGCAGGAGCGCCTGGCCAGCCTTCAGCGAGCTCTGGCCGGTTTGGAGAACGAGAAGAAGGAGCTTGAGAAGTCGTCAAGCCGATTGGAGAAGGACAAGACCGCGCTGAAGAAGACGCTCGATAAGGTTGGTCTCGCTAAATTCCTCTTTAGATATATTTTTAAATTAAAATTCTATACCTATACTTTCCTACTACTAACTAATTCTTACGTCATCAGTAGTGCATTTCGAATATATATTTCCTATTTATGTTAATCTGTTTGCCAATATGTGTTTTGCACTTATTGAAAGCGTGTATTTCAATCCGATTTTTATAAAAGCCATCCTGTGGTCAAGTTGAATCGCGCTCTCTGGTGCACTGCCGCCACTGCGGCGGCCTTGTGCTGCTAGTGCGCCAGTTCTGTCCGGAGCACGGCGCGTTTATTGAGCCCGCCGACTGTCCCAGCCACCTGTCGCTTACTGATATTAGTAGTAGGTGTCTTCAGGCTGCCAAGCAGTCCCGGGGTCAATCGGATTTGCTTTGATCATTTTTATCACAGATTATTCATCACTTCTTTATTTTAAGTCCTTGGTTGTTGAGACGACAAATTTGTGCGTTCAATACTACTCACGGATCGCTGACAGAGATTTTATTTTATTTTCACGATTATTGTTATTTTTTCCCCAAACGTATTTTAGTTCTGAAAAGTCGCTGTAAGAATAGCACTGATAAATCACGAGAATCCCTCGGAACCGATCCTTAATGAGAATACTCTTTATAAGAATCCCCCTCTCAAAGTCCATATGAGACTCGCCCTCTAGTGATGCCTATAAGAATCGCCCCGAAGAGATCCCTGTGAGAATCGCCCTCTAATAGTCCACATGAGAATCGCCCTCTCAAAGTTCATATGAGACTCGCCCTCTAGTGATGCCTATAAGAGTCGCCCTCTAAAAGTCCACATGAGAATCGCCCTCTAAAAGTCAATATGAGAATCGCCCTCTAAAAGTACATATGAGAATCGCCCTCTAAAAGTACATATGAGAATCGCCCTCTTAAAGTCCGTGTGAGAATCGCCCTCTAAAAGTCCAAATGAGAATCGCCCTCTAAAAGTCCATATGAGAATCGCCCTCTAAAAGTCCGTGTGAGAATCGCCCCCTAAAAGTCCAAATGAGAATCGCCCTTTAAAAGTTCACATGAGAATCGCCCTCTAAAAGTCCATGTGAGAATCGCCCTCTTAAAGTCCATGTGAGAATCGCCCTCTTAAAGTCCATGTGAGAATCGTCCTCTAAAAGTCCATGTGAGAATCGCCCTCTAAAATTCCAAATGAGAATCGCCCTTTAAAAGTCAATGTGAGAATCACCCTCTAAAAGTCCATGTGAGAATCGCCCTCTAAAATTCCAAATGAGAATCGCCCTTTAAAAGTCAATGTGAGAATCACCCTCTAAAAGTCCACACGAGAATCGCCCTCTAAAAGTCCACACGAGAATCGCCCTCTATCGCCCCTGGCGCAGGTGGAGCGGGAGCGCATCCGCACCGAGGAGATGGCCTCCAAATCGGCTTTCGCTCGCGGCGAGCTCGACTCCGCTTTGCGTCGATTGGAGGAGGAGAACGAGGCGCTGCAGCGCCAGGTGCAGGCCCTGCAGAGCCACCTGGCGGAGGCCGAGCAGGCGCATTCGCAGCGCCTGATGGAGCTGGGCGCCAAGCACCGCGAGGAGACGGACGTGGAGCTGGAGCGGCTGAAGGCTGGCCAGCTGGCCGCCGACCGGACCCTGGAAAATCGGGAGCGGCTGCACAGGCAGCGCGTCAAAGGCCTGGAGGAGCAGGTGAGTGAGCTTGTAGGATTAGTATTTACAATCAGTGAGACATTGAAACATATAGGGGAGATAGAAAGACAGGGGGCAGATAGATATGGGCGGAAAGGAAGAATTGCAAGGAGAAGCAGACAAATAGGAAACACGCTGTAGAAAAGAGAAAGCAGGCCAATCAGCCCGCCAAGCCACACGCCGCCGCAGGTGGCCACGCTGAAGGACCAGCTGGCGCAGGAGGTGCGCCGTAGGAACCAGTTCCTGTCCAAGTCGGCCCGCGGCGCCGCCGGCGACCTGTCCGACATCCGCAGCATCCTGGACTCGTCGCTTGGCGCTGTCAGCCGCGACCCCGGCCTGGACGCCGCCCTCTTCGACGCCGAGTCGCGCCGGCTTGACGAGGCGCTCGACTTGCACAACGCCTTCCCCGGCGGCGGCGTCGGTAAGCGCGCCGGCTCGCCGTCTCGCCTCGGCACCGGCGGCGGGGCGCTGCGCTCGTCGACGCCGTCAGGCCGGCCCGGCTCCAGCATGCGGCTGAGCCGCGGCCCCAGCCTGAAGTCCTCGCTCAAGAAGTGAAACTTTCAGCCGGTCGCGTAGCCCCCCAACCGACTGTGAGAAACCTTTTATAGTTTTCCCCTAGAGGTCGGCGTCCCAAGCGGGTTTCCCTATTCGACATTCTAGACTTGCTTTTTCCTCCGCCTCCCCCCTGTGTCCCCACCGCCGCGCTTCTTTGCTTGCAGAAAGCTGAGTGTATAGCTTGTAAGAACAATGTTTTTCTCTTTCTAATCGACTAGGCCTCTAGCTGATACAACTAATACTACTGACTGATAAGTAGGCTGAATCGCGAATCCGTCCGTTTTCTAATGTTAGCCAGTTATTTTTTCTCAATTCTGCACTTGGAACTCCCCCGTCATTGCGTCATTTGCCGCTTTCCGCCTCGGTTTTTCATTCTATTTTTTTCTCTCCTTTATCTTTCACGTTTCGCCCGTTAAATGCGATTTGCACTACTCATTGTTATTGCGTCATCCAGTAGTAGCCTAGAGTGTGAATTGAAAAAAATGTTAATCCAGCGGTCTGGTTCCAACTTTCCAGCTTTGGCGGTGTAAAACTTTCGCTTAAAATTTTTTTGTTTTTTTCTATATTTAAATCCGGAATTTTTCTCGTTCGTTCGTTTCGACAATTTGTCAAAAGTTAATTTTTTGTTTTAGCGTGGTCCAACTTTTTTCCGCACCAATTTCGAATTTTCAAACCGAAATCGGAACCGGCTGTGAGGAAGGCGTCGCAACTACAATTTTTTTTGTTTTTCTTTTTGTTGTTGTTGTTAATGTAAACAAATTGGCACCCCAGGACAACCTCTGGCAGGTTCCGCTTAGCGCTGATTTCTTAACTATTTGCCTCCGCAAAGTGTCTGGGCTGCCCCCTGGAGATGCCAAGAACTGGTGAAAAAACAACAAAAATTCAAACTGCGTAATTTGAAAGCCGCCGATTCGATCACGCATTGTTTTTGTCTCTCCGGGGGAGGCACCATTGCTTGTTTTGCTCCTTCTGCGAACTAAATTATTAATTTATTCCCGATTAGAATTATTTTATTATTATTATTATTATTTATTTACCTAATAGATTGGCTCTGTGATAATTAACTACTCAATAGATATTTAATATTGACTAATAATAGTATTACTTATAGAGACTTGCACCGCAACTCATAGAGCGATTCACGCATAACCCGCATAGTTCAATATTTATATTTAGACCTTAGCGACAAGGCTGTTAGTAGTGGGAGATGCTATTTTCTAAATTTTTTATTAATATCTACTATTTTTGCTGCTTTCCTTCGTCGTTAGAGCGATTATTATTCGTCTTATTTCATACTCGACCCTCTAGCTGATCTGTCCATCAAATTGTCCTTAGTTGCTAAGTGGGGCCTCGCGCACGCACTGCCCTCGGTCATAGCAATAGATTTGTGTCAGCTCGTCCGGCTGTGCTGCGATGGCGTCCACCACACTTCACTCTCGTGCTGCCTGTCCTACTGCTAAGCTTTATCAGCCTGTTATTGTCTATTAGTACTAATAGTAATAAGATAAGATTTTCTGTATCTCAAATTCAAAGCTGATTTGTTCATTCGAAAATTTTTCTTACTGGTACGAAATTTAGAAATGGTTATTATAGAAAAATTTTTTGTGGCAGAAATACACACGCGCAGACCACACATATTAAATACCTATTTCTCTACTGCATATATTTTTACTAATATTTCTCTCTTTCTAAACATAACCTTTTTGAAAGAATTTTGTACTTCTATCGCTAAAAATTTATTTAAATGTTGTTGTCATTCTGATTTGTCTTTGTTTTATTCGCAAGTCGCCCTACAAAGTGACTTCAGTTAGCGTGTTTCAGGGAAAAATCGAAAAAAACTGGGCATGCATTAATCTTACACGGTCAGAAAATCAGTTCATGCATACGGCTGACTTCCGGGATGTATGTACTTCAGGACGTAAAATTTTGATCGATTGTCTATGGTTGAAAGTCGATGTCGGAAAGAGTCGTCCTTTTTTTGGCTTTCATCGGCGATTATGTATAATCCTGCAGGGGAAAATAGAAATGCCATATTTTTCTCAAGGACACCTTAAGTGGAAGGACGGCACACTTCGTTTCTAGGAAAGTTTTTGGAGTCCGATTTTCGCGAAAAATACACTACGGAGATAGGAAAGTTGCAGTTTTTCGACATAAAATTAAAGATTGCGCTCGATTGGAAGCAGATGCAATCTCAATTTGATATGTGGTTCCTGCCTTCTTACTCTATCGAGCTATTATGTCCTTATTTGTGAAATATTGATCTTCAAATTGTTTTCATGGTAAAATATTTTTCGAAAATTATAATTTCAATAAAATGGCATTATACTATCTGGGCAGGTTCTGATCCTTTTCTAATCAAGTCTGAAAGAACATATCTTTCTATCAGTATTTTGGATAATTTTGCTGGTCCAGTCACATGTCAATGTCCGATTTTTTCTGGATTGGCGATTTGTCATTTAGTAGTGTTCTTGATAAAGTGAATCAATAACAAAAAAATAGTAGGAAGATCAATTTTTCACAAATTAAGACATAGATAGTTCGATAGAGAAAGAAGGCAGGAAACACATATCAAAAGATGAGATTTGCATCTGCTTCCAATCGAGCGCAATCTTAAATTTTATGTCCAAAATCTGCAAATTTCCTACCTCCGGAGTGTATTTTTTTGCGAAAATTGGACTCCAAAAACTTTCCAAGAAACTAAGTGTCCCATCCTTCTACTTAAAGTGTCCTTGATTTTTCTCTGCCCGGGAGCCAAAATTACTTTGAATCCAATATGAAATTGACGCGAGACTTGTTTATCTGCCCGCTTTTGCAAATCGTGTGGGAATGAATGGCTATACCATAGAGCTTCTTCGTGCAGAAAGAGGGACAGTCCGAGGGATGCGAAACGTAATTTTGGCTCCCGCACTTGAAGATTCTAAAGTATTCATCTTATGGTCTAATGGTTAAAATTTCACTTTGCAAAGGATTGACGATTTCTGCGACATTTCTGCCCGGCAAATCGGGTGGAAATATCCCAATTTTTTGGAATATCTTTGCCACAGACGTACGAGCGTGTTTCGGATGAGAAATCCACGAAAATCTTTCTACATATCAATGAGTAAAACCAATGAAACATACAAAGCCATAGAGCGCTAAACTCTAGCAGCCAAGCCTATAGACTGCTAAAGCAAGGATTCCTCAATTTAGAATTTGTCTATGGCCCGGAGCCCGCTGTCCACAGCTTGCTGCGTCTTGTTTTATTATAGCCATGATGTAACCGCCAACATAGCATTGTCTGTGAGCAACTGGTGCGATACTCAACTGACTGAATAATGGCTTCAATCGCTGCCACACTTGAATTGGCCGTGTCCGAGGCCTGCGCCGAGCTAACCGGCCCGTGGGCGCATCTGCGAGTTCTGCTGGCTGCCGACATTGAGGCGGCCATCGCCGAAGCCCGTCGCAGTTTTGAATCGACCACCGTGGTCAAGCTCGGCGGCAGCGCCGTCGCCGTTGCTGGCGGCGTCGTCTCCGTTGTCGGCTTCGTCCTCCTGATGGCCAGCCTGGGCCCGGCCCTGCCGCTAGCCATCGCCGGCACCGTTGTTGCCGTCGGCGGCGGCGTCGGCGGCGGAGCGGCGGCTGTTCGACACGCGGCCTCGCAGACTGGGATTGCTAGACGGGTGCGGGAGCACTTCAATGACAGCTTGTGCCTGCTGGAGCGGCTGGTTGACCAGCTGGCGGCTGCCTTGCTGACCCAGGTGGGCGTTGCTTAACCAATTGTCAGTCAAGCACGTAGATTTAGGGGCGTTCCTTGGCATATCGATACTCCTAACTGACCTAAGACTTTAAATGGCACACGTCTAGACAGAAAGGCAGGCCATTGTCTTGCGAAAGAGGGCCGATAGGTTCTCTTCCGGTGACGTACTCGGGGGTTTCCAGTTGTTCTCTGAATAATCGTTCACTTTCAGGCGAAATTGTCGGTCCGTCTACGCCGGGACCGGCGCCTGGGCAGCCGAGTCTGCCGCCTGCTCGCCTGGCTCATGTTCGAGATGCGCGCCTGCCGCCAGCTGCACGCCCGACTGCTAGCCGAAGCCGGCGTGCCCGAGGACCGGGCGGCCGCCATACCGGCTGTTCAACGAGCCGATCACCTGCTCGCACTGGTGGCTGCCGCGCACGAGTTCGTGGTGAACCGTCTCGCCGACGACTTTCTCGGCGCCGCAGCCGGTTGCGCCGGCCAGTCGAATCGAAAATTCGGTCGGCCTGAACGAATCGAAAAAGCGCGCTTCGACAAGGGGCGCAGCGTTGCCAATGAGCTGCTGACTAGCAAAGACATCGTCGCTGATTGCCAATCCGGACGTGGGGTCGAGTTTTCGGGACGCGACAATGAGGGATTCTGCGCTGGAGAGCATCCCGGACAGGGGGCAGGCAGGCAGACCGATGCCAAGTTTTTTCTAGAAGCCGACTCCGACTCCGGCCATCGGCACTGCCCACCTGGGGACGGCAAAGCCACGCAGCTGGAGTCCGGCGAACGCGAGCGACTGCTCACGGCGCTGACCAGCGCTGCCCGGCTGACCCTGTCGCTGGTCCGCGTGTCGCTGTTTGGCAGCGCGGACGCCGGCAATTTGCCCACCGGCGAGGCTCTGGCGGCGTCTCTCCGGTCTGCCGCGCTGCACTGCAGCCTGGACATCACTGAGGGCGTGGTTCAGGTCAGACTGAGCGCACATAGAGTGCCTTTCATGCGTGTTGTAGACCCGACCCTTCGCTCAGGGTCAGATGTACTTTAAAAGTGCTCCTGTTCAACACGAGCAGGGCGTTGGTCGTGCAAGCGCTCTGTCCATGGCCCGCGTGCTCGGCACGGCCGTTGGGTCCGCAGCCTCAACAGCACTGGACGCCGGCCTGCTGGTTTATTACGCCAAGCAGCTGCACGACTTTCGCCGCCGAGGCCGCGAGCCGGAACTGGTTGCGCAGCTGCAGGCGATGCGGCTGACTGTGCAGCTGCAGCACGCCGAGGTACTGAGCCTGTGCACCGGTCAGGGCAGCCTCAGTGACCTGTGACAGCTCCATGGCCTGTACGGGCGCACTTGCTCGAATATTTTATTATTGTGATGAAAGTAATCTGATCAATACATTAAAACTGTATCGGTAGTGAATTTTCAAGTAATTAGTCCATGTTATTCAGGTTAATTGATTTTTCAAAGTCACAATTTGATGAAATCATGCGGTAAAATGCTTCGAACATATCTTAAATTTTGTTTTTTCTGCTTTACTCTACGATTTTTATTGGATAGACTTGTCGATAAGCCATTGTCAGCATATGGATAACTCATTAGGATAAGTAAAAGCCTAGAATTTTTTTACCGGAAAAAATGATGGCGCAATGATTCCACGAAATGCCACATCAAATTTACACGGGAAATGAAGGAGCTATGAGATCATTTTTGTAGAAAAAAAAACTACACTTGTGCTTTTGCACTTTTGCCAATTGTCTTCCCCGAGTCTGCTCTTGCTCAGTGAGCTCAGAAGCACTTCCTGTGCACGATGCCGGGCCCGCACTCGTCGTACTCCTGCTTGGTGACCCACATGGACTGGAAGGTGCTGAGCGAGGCCAGGATGGAGCCGCCGATCCACACGGAGTACTTGCGCTCGGGCGGGGCCACGACCCTCACCTTGGCTGAGGCCGGGGCCAGGCTGCAGAGCTCCTTCTGTAGGCGGTCGGCGATGCCCGGGTACATGCTGGTGCCGCCGCTGAGCACGACGTTGCAGTAGAGCTCCTTCCTGATGTCGATGTCGCACTTCATCACGCTGTTGAACACCGTCTCGTGGATGCCGGCCGACTCCAGGCCGAGGAAGGACGGCTGGAACAGGGCCTCCGGGCAGCGGAAGCGCTCGCTGCCGATGCTGACCACCTGGCCGTCGGGCAGCTCGTAGCTCTTCTCCAGGGCGCTGCTGCTGGCGGCTGTCAGCATCTCCTGCTCAAAGTCGAGCGCCGTGTAGCACAGCTTCTCCTTCATGTCGCGCACGATCTCCCGCTCCGCCGAGGTCTTGAAGTCGTAGCCGCGCTCCGTGAGCAGCCGCACCAGGTGGTCGGTGAGGTCGCGGCCGGCCAGGTCCAGCCGGAAGATGGCGTGCGGCAGCGCGTAGCCCTCGTAGATCGGCACGGTGTGCGAGACGCCGTCGCCGGAGTCCAGCACGATGCCGGTGGTGCGGCCGCTGGCGTACAGCGACAGCACGGCCTGGATGGCGACGTACATGGCTGGCGTGTTGAAGGTCTCGAACATGATCTGCGTCATCTTCTCGCGGTTGGCCTTCGGGTTGAGCGGCGCCTCCGTCAGCAGCACCGGGTGCTCCTCGGGCGCCACGCGGAGCTCGTTATAGAAGGTGTGGTGCCAGATCTTCTCCATGTCGTCCCAGTTGGTCACCACGCCGTGCTCGATCGGGTACTTCAGCGCCAGGACGCCGCGCCTGCTCTGCGCCTCGTCGCCAATGTAGCTGTCCTTCTCGCCCATGCCGATCATCACGCTCTGGATGGTGGGGTGGCGGGGTGGCGGGGGAATTGGCGAATCGCCTAGGGGGTCAGAATTTCATGAGAATGGCCGACTCAAAGGGCTCTGAGCTCACGCTGTGCTTGGGCCGGCCGACAATCGACGGGAAAACCGCCCTGGGGGCGTCGTCGCCCGCGAAGCCCGCCTTGCACATGCCGGAGCCGTTGTCGATCACCAGAGCTGCGATCTCCTCGCTGGCCATTGCGTTTGAGTGCTCGGTTTGCTTGTCGGTTCTAGGGAGACTCTCCAGGAGATTCTGCTTGAGATCGATCTCAGCTCGATCGCAGCCTCTTTTGTAGACTTTCAGATGATTTGAGCAGCTCAGCACTGCCTGCCTTGTATGGCGATGGCTTTTCTGCACGCCGAACAGCGAAGAACCAAATTTGGACATGCATTTGCTCAGGGGATTTCCGTTGCCATATTTGGCAATTGGCCAGTCTACATTTGTAATGCATAATTCCTAATATGGTCATGGGAATAACATTCTATCATAGGGACACTTTTTGTTTGGTTGCGTTGGTGCAGCCATATTAAAGACATTGCTTGCCTTCCCTTACTTGGTTAGGTAAAAAGTCTGCTGAGAATAGCAGGGTAGCGTGTGTGCTATTTTTAGAAACAGAGTTATTCACTCCCGCGCAATGAGCCGGTTCGCGCTGCACTCTGTTAAAATCACTAACTATATGCTGTTTGAGTTACTTGTGCAGGATCGATTATTTATAGTAGTCTGCTGGTAAAAGTAGAAAATTGAGTTGGCTGAGTACGCTCGTACCTAGTCGAAAAAAGCATCTGATGGCTGCAACTCTGCTGCCTGTAGCTAGTGGGTGGTGAATCGGAGACCGACACGTACTTTTTAAACACTTTTATCGGATGCTTCGCTTTTTTGATTGACAACATTCTGCGGAACAAATGGATCCAATCAAAGCGAAATGGGTGCTCGACAGTGATGGAGAGGAATCGTGTTCGTCTGATCGGCACATACCCTGCGCTCCATCTCCGAGACAATCTCATCTGTACACGATGCTTTTAAAATTTAGTGACTTTCTGACTGGCAGGCTGGCAGCCGCCAGCGAGATGATGCAGTTTTAAGCAGTTAAATTAGTAGTCCAGCTCATGAAGAGAGACGAGTAACAAAAAACAGAAGCAGCATTTGCTGGAACGGGTGCAAGTATGGCTGTCAGGATCCCTGCTGTCATGATCTTGGCTGCTGCATTCGCAGCTGCCTTCGGGCAAGGTCAGCTGCTGTCATTTGTATTGTTGAGCTGATTTAAAGGCAGCTAAGGCTTCACGACACCCTTATCAATGTATTTTCAGAGTATTCTAATGATCCTGCCGCCCAGACGGTGATTTCCCAGTTGAATTCCTCTAACGGTCTCAGTGTGATTGACTGCGCGGTGCAGTGCGAGCAACTCGGCCTCGCCTGCTCCGCCTACGCTTTTGCAAGGGAGAGAAAGCGCTGCCTGTTTTCTGCCACCTCGAATGCGGATTTCTCTGGTGGTGCCGTTCAGAGTTTGCCGGTCAATCGGAAGCAGCGGCACATCATCGGTGAGGTCTTTTCCCAATTTGGGGAGGTATTCTTTCATTGAGTTCCTTTTTCTCCAATTCTTAGAAGCGAGTAGTTATCAAATATTTTTTATGTCCAGTTGCTCAAAATGTAATCGTTTTGCTTGGAGAACGCACGAATACCATAGCAGCTGAAATTATCTGTATTTGTCATCGAATTCAGACGTCATGATTGGAAATCGAGTTTTTCGCATCATTCAGCAGCGTCTGAGCGGTGCCGTAAGCTTTGTTCGGAGCTGGTGGGAGTACGTTAACGGCTTCGGAGACACCCTTAACTTCTGGACTGGTAAGTGCGGGCAATGCTTAGGAGAATTAAGCGGGAGTTTTCTTTGAAGTTTTGTTGTCATGCCGCCCAGGCCTGCACACGATTCACGAGCTGACTGGCAGCTCCCCTAAGCTGTTGCGAGTCGAGTCGGTAACTTGGTCGAATATCCTGTACATCTGCGAGTACTCCGGCTTCACTGTTGGCGACGCGAGCTCCGGATATGCGATGAACTTCAGCCGCTACCTGAGTGAAAGCTCTAACACCACCTACGACGCTCTGGCAATGCACAACGGTATGCGATTCTCCACTTATGACTGGGACCACGATACGTGGGGGCTGTCTTGCTCGCATAGTCTGGGCGGCAACGGCGGCTGGTGGTTCAACTCCTGTGGAGCCACCAATCCCAATGGAATCCATGGCAACTCCAACGAGGGAAGCAGTGGAGGAATTCTATGGCAGAGTGCTGGTAGCCCGGATTCACTAAAAAGCATTCGCCTGATGCTCCTGCTGCAGGCTATGGACAACTACTGAGCTTTGCTGCTTTTAATTGGAGTTAATCGCTGAATCAATTTGCAGCCGTTTGATCCACTTTGCGAGAATTAGTTGACTTTGAAAAGGAGAAACTTGAACTAAATATTGTGTCAAATGCTATGAAAAAACTCAAAATTTATAAACTGGTGTTTTTGGAACGAAGCAGTTTTTTTTTAAATGCTAGAGCTAGAGTTTTACGCTTGCAAACTACAGCAGAGACCCGAATATCGTTGACAAAGGCTCTCAGCATTTATTTCATTTAGCTCGTATTCACGAGTTAACAGATCGCATCGATTACGTAACGGGTACGAGAGAGTGAGAACTCGAGTGCACATCGTGATCGATGTACATAGCTAATTTAGCCGTGCACGTGACCAACACTCGCACACTGCACTTTTGTTATAATGTTACCAAGATCATTAAAAAATTTTATATCATTTCAAAAGGTAATAAAAAGTTTTTAAATTGCAAACAGCACTGAAAATAGACACAAAGTATTTGATGATAATATGTCCTACATATTTAAAGCTACTCTCGAATTTTATATTCCAAAAATTTAATACTTCCCAGTTTATTGGGAAACTCTTCTTGGGGGCTAGTAATTGGGGAATATGAAATTTGGTAAAATGCAGTTTGGTATTATGAAAGCTGGGGAAGTATGAAATTCTAGAAATATGGAATCGGAAGAAGACAGCAATTTTTTGGCGGTGTAAAGTTCGGTGACTTTTCGGAATGCGAACATTTCTGCGTAGGACTTGCTACGCAGAAATGCCCAAGGATAAATTACCTCTGAAAGGCGCCTTCGGGGACTAAAATGGCCCGAATTGTGGATTAAGGAACTAATAAGCGTAATTCTTTAGCTTCTGTATCAATAAAAGCCATGCTGAATTGAAATTTAGCTGCGCCTCACCTTAAATGCGATTCTCCTAGCGTCCAAATCCAATATTTTATGCACCACTCCGGCGAGCTTGTCTATGTTGGCAACTGTTTGTCCTTTCGAATCAGTCGCATCCGTAAAGTACTTGATTGACAACTGGCTCTGAGCCTGCTGTGTACTAGACATGTTTGCTGTGAATTTCTGCTTGAGAAACTGGCGACACATCCCGAGCTGCGGGTGGACTACATTCACAAAGTCGTGTTTGGTGCACTTTAGTCCAGCAAAGCTGCACTCAGCAAGGCTGATGCTGAGGTCGTTGCTGAACTGTCGAGTGAGCAGGTGACGCCCTACTGTGGCCCTGACGGCTTCCATCACACTGGGTATGGTCGAGTCTAGAAAATTAAGGCACATTCATGGAATGCAGGGGCGATACAATTGAGCTACGAGTAACTTACAGCAAAACGAAATTTCGCATGGCTCCAAAGTAATCTTTGGCCTAGGACTCATTTCTCAAGACTCCACAGCGCAGGCAGGAGTGTCCGAAAATGCCAATTTTTGTCGACTAAAAAAGCATTCATAATTCTCCACTTGATTTTCTTGCAATAAATTGCCCAACGGGTCGCCATATGGCTTGTTTGCCTTCGTCAGTTGGCCATACGAGCGTAGCGACTCGCGGTCCGTTCCACCTCGCGGTCCGTGTGAACAAACTTCAATTTCTTCTACGCCTATTCAACAGCGAAACTTTTAAGTGACGAGAAAAAAATTATTTTCATTGTTTTCATTCTACTTTTAGTAAATGATCTCTCACTAGGTAGCCTAAGCTTTGCCAGAAACTGGCTAGACTTCGAGAGCGGATTCAGAGATCGAGTTCGGAGATCGGTGAGTTGTAAACAATTATTCAGTAGGTAGGTAGGTAGGTAGGTAGGTAGGTAGGTAGGTAGGTAGGTAGGTAGGTAGGTAGGTAGGTAGGTAGGTAGGTAGGTAGGTAGGTAGGTAGGTAGGTAGGTAGGTAGGTAGGTAGGTAGGTCTGACAGCATCTGAAATGAATCTGTATATATTTTGTTCACTAATATTTATTTTATGCTGTAACTATTATAGCTATGCATTTCTCTTGAAATTTTACTCCCGAAGCATTGTTTCCAACTTCTCCCCCAGTGTAAGACATTCTGAATATCGACCTTTTAGGCGTTTACTATTGGAGAGAGATGCATTCCAGAGAGATGGATTGTAAGCAACATGTGATGCTTTTTTCATGATTTCCAAGCTCCAGCCATAAAATTGTGTTGTTCTACTGAGATGGACCTGGCTTAACACTGCAGAAAGGATGTTGCACTGAACATAATTTTCCCAGATATTGCAAATGCCAGCTATGCCGCAATCGGTAAGGCTCAGAGTTCTTCTGCACCCAGAGCTCCGACAAGTCATCCAGCAGAATAATAATTACTTTCAGTCGCAACTAAAAAAATCTGCAATCTTGCGGAGAAGCCTCTGGAATCTAAAAGCTTCTCTTTACTCGCGCCAGGGTTTCTAATATTAATTGCCACCGTTTGAGGGAAAATTTTTGCAATCGATTTTATGCTCCAATACCCCTTACTAACTGGCAAGCTGGCAAAACTACCTACTAAGGTAACGACGAAGCAAGCCGAGCTCGGAAAGTCTACTAATCTATTTGACTTGGAGTAGTGCAATACCCATTAAGTATTGTTTTTGCATTAATTTGTTTGGCTAGCTGCACTATTTTGTAGGGGATCGAACTATTCCTGTAGATTTTATTATGCCTCATGCGTATAGTAGAATAGCGAAACTTGGTATCCTCTTGAGATGTTTTGTAGCAGCAGCCAACTCAGTTCGCATTAGGAAGCCTCTCGCAAGCTGGCCTGCTTCCCTCACTGGATTAGCTAACTGCGTAATAAGCACTAGGGACGTCACTAAGGACTCGCAGTTTGCAGCTACGACCTGCTGCTTCACTTGCCAATGTTATTTACATGGTGCGGCTTTAATGAGAAAACGAGTGCAAGAGTGTACCTCTTGTCTTTTACGCTGCTTTAGCTTTTAGCACAGCAATTGCTGTAAAAGGGAGCGATTAGTTCAGGAAAAAAATGTTTTGTTACCGCAGCGAAGCAGAACTGTGTGAAAAAAACATGGCGAGTAGGCCTCGCAACTGTCTCCTAAATGCACTTTGGTTGGCAACAATACTTTAAAAGCGTCACGTCACGCACTGACTGGCATACGAGAACTTCCTCTGTCAGTGGCAACCAAGGCGAAAATTTGCTCTGCCGCATCCCGCAACAATTAAAATTTGATGTCCTTCTTGTCAACCCAAATATTTTTTTCAGAAGCCAAGGTGGAAGTAGCATTTGGGAATGTTGAGAAAAGTGGTGAATTCAGGCAAGGTGTAGTTTCTCTGACTATGAAGACACCTGAAAATTTAAACATTTGTTATAAATCATTGTTCTAAACCTTTTTAAAATCCCAACGTCCGCAAGTAAAAAATTATCCAGGAAGTACTGAAGATGTTTCAGTTTGCTAGCCCAATATTTTAGCAACCTTAATTTTTCTCCCCATTCTCTAATCATTTACACCAGTGTCTTTAGAGCTACGTTTTGACAGTTAGTTTCGAGAGCTCACGTATTGAAGCTAAGTGTAGAATCTGTGTCTAGTTGCTTTCGTTTTATTTTTATTTGACTGTTTTCTACAAAGACTTTTTACCCACCTTCTCCATCACTTGCGCCGCTTTCCCCCGGTTCATGACCTATTATTAGAGTTCCAAAAAATTAGCGTTCCAACGCGACTCGCAAATTCTGGCGCACTCTTGCTCAGCACAAGAGCATAAAACAATTTCCCTTGCTGTTGGGCTATGTTCCATTGCCAAGTGTGACACCCTCAACAGCTTTGAGTACTCTTGCAGTGAAGCCAGGAAAATCGAAAACCTTTGTTGCAGTGTAGTGCCATTCCCCTTACGTGTATTGTTAGCATCGCTCCAAAACAAAAAAGTGCTTCACGTGGAGGGAAACTTTTGACTTTTTCATACTCTCCCATTTATCATATCGTGGATTGCGATACTTTCTGGCCGATTCTTCCTGTACACCGGCGCATAAATTCTGGCTCAGTTGCGAAACACGATTTGAATTTCCTGCTAATAAAAGACCCCGCCGAGCATATCCCACACTTTCCTGAGTTTCCAGACCCACATTCACGTGCTGTGCTTTATGGGATTGCCAAACTTTTTCATTCCATTATTTTGAAAAGCTTTGATCCTAACGACCGCTGGTGGATGCACAGGGCTCACGATGCTTCGAAGCTTTAGCTTTAGAGCTATGGCTCGAACTCACGACCTTTCAGTCATCAAGCACTATGCTCAGGACACCCAAATCAAGACCGCTAAAACCTTGCTTTGCTTAACAAATCAAAAAAATCAACTCCCACCCTACATTTTCATCCCATATTCTTTCAGTAAGCGGTACCAGATTGAGCTGGGAAAAATCGTGACTGGTGTTGCGACCCCACCCCAGTCCGTGGAGCAGCTGTACAAGACGCTTCTCGCCTCCTTCTCTCCCCATTGCATCTCTACCCTACAGGGGTACCGCATTTTCCCAGCAACCGCGCTGCATCTGCTGTTCCCTGATTGGTTAAGGCGGAGTCCGTGATATCTCGGTGATACTCAGCGCTCTTTATGGTCGGATTTTTTTGTTTAAAAATCAATAGTTGTGCATCAGACTGCTTCCAGTCGAAATCCTGAAGAAATGCAGCCACGTTCATCAGCTCTCTGCCCTCTTCTGCTGACATTGCTGTGTTGTCTGCCAACGGTCAAAGCCAGCACCACAGCACCTCCGGTCACCGGCACTTGGAACTCGACCAGCAGAAATTTGCAGTCGCAGGTGCTCACTAGCCTAGCCGCGACTCTGCTAGCGCCTCCCTACAACAAGCAGGTCCGGCCAGACCTGGACAAGCGGCTGCCAGTCATTGTCAATGTCAGCATTCACCTGGTCGAGGTTACGGCTACAAATGAGGTCAGTCTGGTGATGTTGAGTGTTCAGCCTCTTTGATGATTCCATTCTTATTACTTAAAAAATCAGACGCCTTTGTAATCTTCCCTTGAACCAACAGGAATTTTCAGCTTCAATGTACTTCCGAAGCATCTGGTACGACGACCGGCTCACTTACAGCAGATCGCTGACAGACATACTGAGCATCGGCTTCATGGTGGACAATATCTGGCGGCCAGACATCTATTTTTTAAACGAAAAGGCTGGAATATCCCATTCTATCACTGTCCCCAACATTCTGCTGCAGGTGGCACCAAATGGACGGGTGATTCTCAGCACCAAGTGAGAAATACAAAACAAAATGATTCTTATGGCGCACATACTGAGAATTTATTAGGCAAGCATAGTAGATTTTAAATTAACCTACTGTTACAGCTAATAATCTTTTTACGATTACAATAGTTGCTAGGTAATAATAGTGAATGCCAAAAATAAGAACGGGTGAATCTTGCACACCATCTGCTGAAAAGCAAGTTAGTCCCCACTGCCTAAAGCAACGCAAAGCAGCACAAAGAGCAGAAGGCAGCCAAGTGGAGCGAAAAGGGGGCCAAGCCGCAAGGGGTAGGCCAAGACAGCCTCCCCAACACCAAAAGCAAAAAAAAATGGAAAGCAAAAACGAGAAGAAGAGAAAGCGCAGAACGCACACACAGGACCAGCGAGTCACGAGCTGTCAATCACCGCAACAGCCAGCTTGCGGGCCGCCCCGAAGGCTGCATCCTCCTGGGATAGGTAGACGTTGACAGCATCACTGCGCCAATCGCCCACGCACTTGATCTCCCGGACCGAGAGGCCGCACCGGGCTGCCCAAGTGGCCGCGCCTCGCCGCAAGCTGTGCACTGAGAAACCGGCCGCAGAAATTCCTGCCCTGCCAAGCCAAAGCTTGAACTGCTTGTCCAGCCTCGCAGACGTCAGCGATGCGTAGGCAGACGGCCCAGTTGTAAACGAAAAAAGGCCTTGATGCGGTAGCTTCAGACGATTGCAACGAATATGACTGAGCAGCGCAGTGACAGGGCAAAGTGGGTGGCCTGGAGTCAGCTCTGGCAGCAGCACCCTGTGCGTCCTGCCGTATTGGTTGGTCTTCCCATGGCTTGACGCGAGCAGCAGCCCGTCAGTGCGTCTCGACAGCGAGCCAAGCCTCAGCACTGGCGGGTCGGCGCCTCTCCTTGGTAGAAGGCTGGACTTCCTGAACATGCCCCACCAGGCGCACATTACGGCGGCCCAGCAGGCAGCTTGCCTTGGATCTGAGCAGTCAACTTGAAGACGCAGTTTTGACAGGAGATCCGGTGACATCGGCAGCTTACGACTTGGCTCGGTCCCAAGCTCGCGCTTGGCTCCCCGCAGCACCAGTTGCAGAAGCGGATGCTTGGTCAGATCAGGCACCCCTGCCAGGCGGAAGTCGGCGGAAAGAGCGCTGATGTGTACTCGTACGCTGCCAAAGGAGCTGAGCCGGCCGTCCACGAGCCTGGCAATGTAGTTCGCGAGATCCTACGCCCGGCACCGGAGAGGGTCGATTCGCTGCTCGAGACAGAACCGCCTCCAAGAGCGGACAGCGGATGACAGCGACTTCTTGGATGAGGGGGCGTAGGCCTGCTGAAGAAGCTGGGCGGCGGCAGCGCTGAGAGACCCTGGGTAGCGACCTGCAAAAAAAAGGAAAGCAGCGGTGGCAGGGCTGAGCGCATGACCAGAAAATTCATACGGGCAAACAACAGTTGTTGCATAGGCTCGCAACACAAAATTCTGCAGCTCATGGCGGCAATGAAGACGAGAGGCAGCATCAGCGAATAGTTGAAAACGGCCCGGCACGTGATGAGCAGTCACCACAATATTCTGCTTTAGGCACAGCAGAGCGACCGTCTGTAGCAGCCGCAGCAGCCGAGGCTCCTTTGATGACCCCTTGTTGATGATCGCACAAGCGGCAGCATTATCACAGTAGATAGCGATGCGGCAGTTGAAAAGCTGGTGACGCCAGTGCAACAGCGCAAGCAGGGCCGCTGCCGCCTCCTTGTAGTTGATGCAGCAATCGCTGAAGACGCCACCCGCATCAGCGCTCCAACTTAAGTAGCACCAGTCAGGACCAGCCGGGTCCCGTAATATCGCTGCGCCTCCGACTAAACAGGCGTCCGTCTCCATGGCAACCAGCCTAGTAGCAGCCGGCCAAAGATCACGACCTCGCTGCTGTTGCAAAGCCGCCTTCCACCAGCAGATAATGCCCTTCAGCTGGCCATCAACTAACAACTGATCCTTCGAACTCGAAAGTTCGTTGACGTGGTCAATCAGGACGCGCAGAAACGGTCGGCCATGGCAGATCACCTGACTAGCCCAATTGAGCTTGCCCACCAGCCTCTGCAGCTCATGCTTAGAGATCCGCCGCCTCGCGACGCACTCGTCCAGGCAGATCCGCAACTCGTCGACTTTCAAATCGGGCAAGCTCATGAGCCCAGACTGCGTGTTGAACTGGATGCCCAGGAAGCACATATCCTGAGTCGGCTGCACGCACTTCTTCCAGTTGACAGACAGGCCCAGCCTTTGCACCAGCAGCGTCAACTCGTCGTAAAAGCGCCAACAATCTTCCAAGGAGCCTGCAAAGCCGAAGTCATCCATGTAGACCTCAAAATTGTAGAACTTTCGCTTGAGCATCATAAACCGGATGGCATTACTGATCTGGAAAAAACTGCTGACAGAAGCCGCTGCACCGAAAGGCAGCCTGGTGTCCACCATGTACGTCGGCTCAACATCGCCTTCAAAGACAAACTTCAGCCCAGCGAGGCACTGGTCACTCGGGTGAATGCCACAGGACCGGTAGGCTTGGCTTAAGTCAACCTTGCACATAAACATCCCCCTGCGCAGCCTCTTGGCAAACGCCGCCGCAGAGGAAAAACGAAGCTTCTGCTGGCAAAGGAACGAGTCGTTGACGGCCCGCCCCTGGGGCTTGCTGCAATCATGGATGAGCCGGATGCCGCCACCCGGCTTGGGGATAGCACCAAGAGCGCTGACAATCGTTGGCTTCGCACAAATGCGGAATCTCCCGGCCTGTAACTCCTGATGAATCTGAGCCTGAACATCGGTATGGTACTGCCTGATGGAACTGTAATTCTCCTGCTCAACCGAATCCACCGCACCAATGACATTCCTGATGCGGAAACCATCCTTCACACCAGCGAGAACAAACTGCGTGAGCTTCTCTGGCATATCCGTGTCGGCCAGCTCCACAAGCCAGGCCTCAAAGCGCAAATCGGTAGAGAAGGTTCCGCCTGAGTCGCCCTGATCCTGGGGTTCAACAAACTTAGCAGCAGGGGCGGGCGACTTAATGTTAGAAGACCCCTGCCGCCGAACCCCATCCATCAGTTTTTTGCGGCCATGCCACCCTCCGCTCTGTGGAAGGTGGCCTCTGAGTGTGCCTGACCACAACGCCGACAGCTGTGCGCGAACCGACACGGACTCCGTTGGCATCCGGACAACTTGTTGAAGTCGAAGCAGACTGCTCGCTTCCCTGCAAGCTTCCCTACTGAACCTGCTTGCAGCTGCAGACTCGGTGCCATCAAGTGAGCTGCCACCAGTCCGAGATCTGTCACAGAGCTGTCCCAGACGCCGGCGGCAGCCTGCTGAACTCTGTACTCGTCGTCATAGCGCAAAACGCGGCCGCGGTCGAAGCCCAAGTCGAGTAGATCGCCAATCCTGGCTGTGTGCTTCAGGTACTCCAGCAACTCCGACATATCAATGGCGCCATCTCTAAGCACCAGCAGCCTTCCGTCTTTAAGCATCTGAATCAGCGCGTTGGCATTCCCAGTAATCCAGTCTCTGATGGACAGATTATCCAGGGCAACCTGCTTACCAGCTTGGCTTGATTTGGTCAGCGCCAGTCTTTTGCGGGTGCTGATGAACTCTGGCACTCGATACGCATTCGGTTGCCGCTGTGCCGCCTGCTGTGCCTCATTCTGCACGCTATCTGTGGGCCTCAAAACCAAATCCTCCAGGCATGAGTACTCACCGGGAAGAGCCGTATTTGCCGGTTGTCTCTGCGGCTCGTCAACTCTGTTGCCTAGCTGACGGATCTCAGCCTCCAGGCGGGCCTGATCACGCCGAATCGTTAGCAGGCGCAGCTGCTTCTCCGCCTCTTGAAGCTCCCTGTCCAGGTCGCCAGCCCCATGGGTCTCCCGCGCCGCCCAGCTGCTGCCGTCGGCTGCCCTGCTATCGCTAGCAGATGCTTCGTTGCCCTCCGCCGCCGTCGAGCTGTCGCCAGCTGACGCCCTGTTGCTGTCTGCCGCCGTCTTGCTCCTGTGTGGCACCATCGTGCTGAACTCTTGCCTGCCTGACAGATTGCCGTTATCTTGATTGGCAAAAGGCCTAGAGATTGACGCCGCAATAGAACTAGTTGATCGATTTCTCTCAGACTGCCTGAGTCTCTCTATAAGGGTTCGTTTGTTACCACTAGTTTGTAGGCCCCTCGCGCGTAGGGCATTGCGCAACTCTCTCACAGACAAATTGTGTGACATGACTCAGCAAATTTCCGTCAGAATAAAAAAAAATTTGAGCAAGGCAGCGAGGCCAAGCCAGCGACGCAGCCAGGTATAAAAACACCCCGCCACCCCCCCCCCCCAGCCAAGGCGGGGGGCGGGGGTAAGCCAAGGAGGCCAAGCACGCACGCACAAGGGCACGGGTTAGGCAGTGTGCACAAACGCCGGTTAGCTCTGCCGCGCAAACCAGTCATTTTTGCCTAAAGTTTAAATTTTATCTGCAAATACTTATCTGCAAGTAACAGTTACCAAGGTGATTGGTGAGATAGCAGCTAATTTCTCTTCTAATCATTGGCTACCGCTCTCATCTGACAGGTACACGCTATCCCTGTCATGTCAGTTTCAACTCATGCTATACCCGATGGACAGCCAGATCTGCAGCATCGACTTTGGCAGCTGTGAGTAACGCGGCATCGGACAGAGCCAACAGAAATTTGTGATTAATGATCATTCCCGCTCATTTGATTGATTAGCCCTGCACTGCACTGCATCCGCAACACGCCTCATTTCCACAGACGGCTACCCCACCACTGACATCATTCTGCGCTGGAACAGCAATTCCGCTGTAGTGCTCAGCGAGCTGGCCCAGTCTCTACCTGAGTACGATGTGGTGAAGCACACCTTGCACGACTGCACAATCGGATATGAAGTGACGGGTAAGTTAGTTGCTTTAATTAATCTAACCGAACGTTGTTCGTGATTCGATAAGCACGAGTTGAGTCGAGAAATCTCAGTAGAGAAATTTTCAAGAGCCTACTTTTAAGAGCTTTGAAACGTAACTGCAAGTCGGTTAGAATTACATATGCTCCAGTTTAGGTCCACCATTTGAGCCGTAAAATTCACGGCAACTAAAATTTGAGCGCTATCCGCAGAACTCACACCTATTGCTTTTAAATAGTAGAGCCTAGAATTTTAATCAAAATCGTTTGAATTAATTCTGAAAAATAAATTCAAAACTGCTGGTTTTATTCACCATGCAACACTTTGTATTGACCATTTTAACACCTTTTTAAACCATGCATCTAAGTCGCACTTGCTAACAGTGATATAAGCTTAGAATTTTATCGAGACAGGATGTTAGCTGAGTGCTAACAACGCAAATATTTATGCTTGAAGCTCTATAGGAATACAGTGCCATGGACAATTTTATTGGTATTCCACAGTTTGAGTATTTTTATTGCTGTATTCTCCTCCTCAACAGGCCAATACACCTGTCTGCGAGTGAGTCTGCACTTGCGGCGCAAGTTCAACTACTATCTGATTCAGGTGTACATACCCAGCACTCTCATTGTCGTGCTGTCCTGGGTGTCATTCTGGATCGACCATCACGCCACCCCGGCGAGGATTACGTTGAGCCTGCTGACCGTGCTGACTGTCACCACTCAGAGCTCCAGTGTCACGTGAGGTCCACTAATTGCTGAATTGTCACATGCAATTAGTCACCCTTTGTCACATGCGCTTCTTTCCTTCTCACGAATAAGCGCATTCCCTTCTATACTGTTCCGCTGATTTATGATATCTACACTCGTAAAAATCTCGAGTCAAAGGGTTTTATTGTATGAAATAAAAGACAATTCAGAGGTAATCACTGTTGATAGCCCACACAAATGATAGAGAAGGTCCTGTGAGCCTTGTTTACTTTCTTCAGCTTTTCGCTTTCAACTGTCATTTACTCAGGCCTGACTATTTCACGTTTCTGAAAAAGTTTCCGGTCGATAAATCTGTTTTTTCAACTCCCATTGTTATCTCCCCCAGAAGCAGTTGTCACTCATTCTCGCGATACTTTTTATGGCAAGTTGTTGCCTTGTTTAATCGCCCGGGAATGCGCTTCTATGAAACATACAAGTGTTCTATGAGCAGCGATTCTTCCATGACTTTCGACTTTAATCGACTTTTATGTACGTCAGCTAGCTACAAATGTAGAACTATATTATAATAAATTAAAAATTAAAATTAAATTTAGACACCCGACCTTTCCATCAGATGTACAGTCCATGGCATAGCCACAGCTAGTTGCGCGGCGCATCCGAGGGCTGTGTACAGCTTTCAGCCTGACGGGCTGGAGGGGCCGCAACACCCACACTAAATTTACCCAGCTCAAACTGGTACCCGATCTCAGCTGGGTGGACTGAAGTAATGCTGGATTAAGTGCCTTGCTCAAGGGCAAAAATTGTCTCCTCGGGCAAAACTATATTATAAAACAGTAATAGATGAAATATCAGGAAACCACTTCGCTAAGCGGGGCATCCTACCATCGTGATGAATAATTTGTTAAAAATTCTAGCGCATGTCCAATGATTTACCTATTTGATCAAAAGCCCCATACAATAGATTTCCTGTCAGTTGCTGAATACTCATACAGCAAGAATTGCAATGCCAATAGTGGAAAAGTATTGATGCCACAGCAGCATATATCATGAGAATTTGGGGACACATTACCGGTTGAGTGCAACCCGTTAAAATAACTTTTTTTCATGGAAAAGCGTAATGGAAACAGTAATAATTCGTTATGTGTGGGAAACGAAGCTTGAGATCCAGAGGGAGTGTGAGGGAAGCTCAAGGACCACTAGAGTAGCTTTACGAACGATTCAGAATTGTTTAAAAATTCAGTGGAGCGTACGAGCGTATTAAAAAATCCTGTCCTTCTTGAAGCTTTAAGTAAACATTGTTCTTTTTACAGTAGATTACTCAAAGTACAATCCATCCATGAAAAGAGGCTTCGTTTTTATAATAGCTCGTATCTAACAGGCATCTAACAGGTATCTAACAGGTATCTAACAGGTATCTAACAGAGCCTCTACGCAGTCACGTACGGTAAGGTAAAGAAAATTTATAGTAAATGAAACATGAGTTTCTCTTACGAAGTACGAGAATTTGCGTAGAAATGAACTTTACCCGAAACGGGAGTCTTGCGTCCTACATACACGCTGCTTCAGTCCTCCTTGGAAAAAGAACCAAATTGGCAGAAACTTTTCAAAAGCGAACCAATGCTAGTTTGAGAACAGCTGGCACATTGCGGCTCAGAACGGTCCATACAGGGTCCTACTTGTGCAGAATGCAAAATCATCGAGATTTAGCTTCTTTTTCAGAAGTTCTTCTTTAACTAAATTATGGATCTTCTCAAGTCCATCTGCACCATCCGCAGGTCCGGCATGCCTCGGGTCTCCTACATAAAGAGCATCGACGTCTGGCTGACTGGCTGCCTGACGTTCGTCTTCATGGCCCTGATTGAGTACGCCGTGGTGAACGTGGTGCAACGGAAGTCCGGAATGTTGCGAAGCGCTGAAAAATGGCGGCGACCCCAGAAACTGCTTGGGACAGTCAACGCGATCCAAGTGAGAGAGCTTCTCCGCTGCTTTTAATGGTATACGCTCGTAACAGTGCTGAAAATCGCAGGAGGGTTGCGGGCGGACTTGCGTCACGCCTTCGTTGACATTTCCCCCACAGCCTGGGGTAATTTGTTTCCGGTGCGGTAACCCACAGCAGCTCTTGCTAAAAGGAATCGAAGTCTGCCTCTTGCTATGACTTCATTCAAGTATCCGATTGCTACCTCTGCATAGGGCTTATCTTAGCTACCTCTTCACTTGTTTTATCTGATTTCTTATCCTTCCATCCTATGCCTATATTATTGAATAAATCGATCACTGCATGAAAAGCTGTGAAATGCAGAAATTTCAGTCAGTTTTAGGGCAATATTTCCAAATCTCGAATTTCAAACGGAAGACATTCCGCCACAGAGAATGGTTTGTCATGGTTTGCAGAAAACAAAGACAAATACGGAGATTTTTTACACAAAACTTTTCAGATAAGTCTCGCCCAGATTCGTCCTTACTCCGAGGTAAGGCTCCAATTACTCGTGAAACATGGCTGCTCATGTGCCTTTGACTGTTCGTTTTACATTGTAATCTTCAAAGGCTCCGCCACCCTTTCTGTTGCCATGGAAACTAATGCATTATAACTTATTAGATGTATATTTTTTAGAGGCTAAACTTTCGATTACTTTCTATCTACAGATCAATCAATCACAAATCAAACTCGTAGGTGACTTCAAACACAACTGTCAGCTATAGCTAGTGCAATAAAGATGTATTATTGAGCACACAATTCCTCTGAGACAGGGCTTTAGGGCTTTAATTACTTTTAATTTACAGCTTCCAAGAAAAATTCCAAACGAAAGGGATTGTTCAGCCAAAATATTTTGTCCCAATTGTGCTGTAAAACTTCCACACACTTAGTTACCTCATTAGGCGCTAATCAGTCATTAAGGACCCGATAAAGTCCCTAAGTTGAAATTTTTTAAATCAAGGGGAAATTTGATACTTAAGGTTTGCATTCAAAACATTCTTAACCTAAATAATTTCACAGCTAGAAGTAATCGATTCGCTGGGTAAAAAACTATTGGGCGATTTGGTGTCAATATTTCATTTAATTGGGTCAGCTTTGTTTTCAAATTTGATGTACGTTACACGTAAGTAACTTTGATTAATTGTAAACAGCTATAGCTCAGTAACTGGAGGTTTTGAAAGCGAACGCAGCAAGGACAAAAGAAATTTTCCAGGACTATTTTCTCAACTTAAAAAGATTGTTTATCAATCTTTCTGGCTTTGGGATTTTAAATCTATTGCATGAATAAAATATCGCTGTGATAGTTGAGTCTAGAGGAGTGAGGATAAATCTGCCGAGACTTTTCATTCGTTCAACTGTCACGACTCACCCAGTGCTTCAACAGATTCAGTCAGGCATTGCGCTTGAAAAATTTTTTTCCATGAGCAATACAATAATAGTTACTGCAAAAAGTAAAAAAAAATATTTTTGCGAAATGAAACGAAATAGCCTTCACTATTTTTGCCATTCTCTGTCTTTTCCCTTAATATTGATGAGAATCGCTAGGGGTTGCCCAAAAAGTAGTTTCGGCTAAGAAAATGGGTCCTTCCAGAATCAGCGTCAGCTGGTGGCATCCGTTGACGGTGTCGACGGCATCAGGTTGACGTCGGGAGGATTGTCACATTATTTGATGCAGTGTGTTATCATATTGTGCTCACTGGCGATGCTTGATCAAGAACTTCGGTCATTGTTGCTTCTGGTGCTGCAGGACCGATTGGTGGCATGTGTTGAAGGTCCTGACGGTCCGTCCAGATGGCGGTTGATGGTCACTGGTGATTGGTTGGATGCAGGTACATGTAGCTGAGTTGTTGAGACTGCGGTAAGGCTCTGCAAGGCGACGGCTTGGGCGGTGGAGGGACTGGACAACAGGGGTGTCCGAGATACATAGAACGTTCGGCCAAATTAAAAACAATTGTCAAGGGGATTCCCTGCTCCTGGTAGTTCTACCCTTGACAGATAATTTCGAAAAATATTTTTTTAATTTTGTGAATAACTAGCAGAATAATTTGACTAGACGCACTTTTCTGTCGCTCACCGTCCAGGACATGAGCCAACTGGCGGTGCGCAAGGCAGTCGGAGCGGCTGCAGCCCAGGCAGACGAACCAACAGACAGCCAGACGGACACTCAAAATGCCGGCGAGGCTCAAGCAAAGGGCAGCAGCAACGACAGCAGCTGCCGCATGGCAGACGGAGACAGCGGTAAGGAGAGCCCGTCCCTAGCCGCCGGGACCATCGATGATGAGGCCAGCAACGATCCACCAGCTTCCGAAGATCTCGGCTGGATTTTCCGCCACAAGGACGCCATCGCCCACTGGCTGAGCTTCGGATGCTTCTGCCGCAGAGCGCCGCAACCGTCCGGTAGAACCGACGCTGAGTTTGTCGACTTTCTGGCCAAGAGAATCTTTCCGGCTGCCTTCCTGCTATTCAACACTGTGTACTGGGCCTACTACAAGTCCATGCAGGATGCCGCAATCAATGCCGCACCAGAGTGAGCCGCCGAGGATGAATAAATTTATAAATGAGTAGCAGTTTGCAGGTTTTTTCTTTTAGTATCGTGAGGCCATTTCAAAAAACAGAAGATGGACATGAAAAGGTGAAAGCGCTATGCAAAAATGGGCAGGAAAAGGCCTCACTTACGTGGCTTTAAGTACGTGGTTACGTACTTACGTGGCTAATCAACATTTTATTCAAAGAAGAAACATTGAATTAATGTAATTGGTTCAACTATCAGCTTCATGAAATGCAGCTCTAACTGTAACACACTGATATATTTATCGCGAAAATGAATGTCCTCTTTTGTTTTATTGCTACTAAAAAATTTGTGACGCATAATGGCGCAGTCTGGAATGATAATTTCGGAGAGCCTCTGGCTGAAATTTTTCTTTTTCTAAATTATAATAAGGGCTAGCTATTTGTGTTTTGAGATTGTGCGAATGTCCCATATTTGATCTACATTCTGCCTGACAGCAAAAATCATTTCCTGACTGCGCCACTGTTTTGCCGCGCTGTGTTACATGTTATACGCGTATGACTTACTTCGTATAATTATAAGAACTTAAAATTTGCTACAGTAACGCGAATCTCTATTCCTAACTCGTATTTTATTTCTCTTTTTGAATGCTGAATATGGTATTTACATGTTTTAGGTTGATTGTTCCGCAGTTTTTTGTCTTTGAGATGAAATATTTTCCGGGTTTTTTCGCTCTAGGGACAATTAAAATGCTTTTTCTTTTTGATACTATCCAGGCCAGTAAGTCCTAAAAAATCATTAAATTTCCGTGGCGAAATGCGTGTTTCCGTCCCGTTAATTTCATGATGTTTTCAAATTTTGTCTTTGCGTCGGATGCTACATTAGAGTACACGTATTTTGGTCGACATAACTTTGACTTAAAAATGAAGCTCGTTTTGAAAACTAAAAATGAAGGCCAATTTGTGATGCCAAGCAGGTTTTCATATTCGATTCATTGTGCTTTGAGAATGCTATCGATAGCCAACCCAGCTGAAGGTATAACTTTCGACGTTGTTATAAACCTTGTTTTATTAAAAAAACAAGCTTAATTTAATTATATTATGTTGAGTAAAATAAATGATTTTTTAGACGGTATGAGCAATAAAGCTGAAATGCAGAGGGGTCAATCTGAAGCTTCAATTTCATATTCGTAAACTTTTTACTATTGATTAGCGTTATAAATGAAGCAAATATTCCTTTAGCGAGATGTATGATCCAAAAGCTGTAGCAAATAGCCATATTGGTTAGATCTTAGTAGCGCTCAGTTTTCCCCAAGAGGGAAAAGCAGTAGGGAAGGCACCAGGGCACAAGGGAGGCTTCTGAAATTATTTGCCTGATGGATGCAGTTTTCCTCCACCCCACAAAAAACTTAAAGAACCTAAAAGTGAAAAAGACTCTTTGAGCGGCCTGCATTGGCCGTTATCAATGCCGTCATCAAGCGATTTTGGTACATCTACGACACTCCACCACGCTGTGATAATATTGCAAATCCCCACTTATTGCCTAATTTAGTTCCTAATCCCATTCCCTGAAATAGTCCCTTGCATGGTCCCTATACGAATATCAAATTAAGATCTTATAGAGGGGTGAAGAAACCCCTGTTGAATTGAAAGTTCAGATACGAGTGTATTTTCAGAAGCAGCTCAAGGTCCGAACAAAGCGTCCATTTTTAGGCGATTTTATTCACACTAAGGCCTACTCGTATATTTGACGAAGGAATCACTTTTGAACGATTTAAAATTAATTTTTAGCTGTACAAGCTAGTATGTTTCCCCTTAAGAAAATGTTGCTTTCATTCGTAAGAAATGTTGGTAAGTAGTAGTGAAGGAAAATTATTAACTTTATTTATTTATCAAACCAACTCTAAATTTGTTATTTTTATCGCCAGATGCGTCCAAGTCTTTCTTTCCCATGCTCTACTCTACCCTACTCTCGCCGTGTGCAGCTCACAACATCGCCCCTATTGTTCTCAACACTTACCACTCGCCCAACCCACCTCATTTATTTTCTACTCGTTGTTGGCAGAAGCTTCGCATAAAAGCGGCGAAGTTAATCAATTTGCGTACAAAATGCAGACCATCGGAGCGGGTGAGCACACGGCAGCTCTGCTGCTCCCTGATTCGTCCTGCCGTGACATCTCGGAGGGCCAGTGGCAGAGCGGGTCGCTTTTGCTTGCTTTGAAAAACAAGAAAGTGAGCCAGTGAGATGTATTGTCACAGAACATTAACTAGACTACCTGATAGATGTGCGCCTGGCTCGCAGGGCCGATCAACAATGTGTCGGAGCCTATCATTGAGACATCTGCAATTGCTGCTACCCCTGTTCCATCTGCTGCCGATATTGAATGCTACGGCACCCACAACTGCCTCTACACTGAACTCTACTGCAAGTTCCTCGGAGTCGCAAGTTCTTCCCAGCCTTGCAGCCAGTCTACTGGCACCCCCGTACAACAGCCAGGTGAGGCCTAATCTGGAGAAGCGGCTGCCAGTTATTGTCAACATCAGCATCCACGTGATCGAGGTCACGGCCACTAATGAGGTTAATATGGTGAGCCAATATTGGCTACATTAAATTGGAAAGCTTCATGTTTTGTCTTGTCACATTAGATAATTCCTCTTCGAGACCTTAGTTACAGTGTTATTCTTCTTTGCCGAAAGAATCCGAACATGGAAAATTAAAAAAATCAAATAAATACCGAATCATACCTGCCCCGCGCTTGAGCCTGAAATCAATCCTAAATAAATAAAACTGGGGTTTCGCCTTAGAGAAGTCTTATCTTCTCTCAAAGGGTGGCTTAAGTGCACATCTCAGCACCGACGTGGAGAGACGAATCGAAGAATGCAACAACTATACGAGTGCCTTGCCTTTATTGTTTGCCCAGTCAGCTTGTAGGACACAATAGCTCCGTCGCAGGAGAATGCTGTTTTCTGAGGCTTCGTCTATAGAGATATCAAAGAAAGAAAGGGTGACGCTGAGACTCGGACAAGAACAGTACGTCAGGGACTCAGATTTTGACATTTAAGTTTTACAGCATTCCATCTAGACAAGAAGACAACCACAGGATTAAGTTCACGTGGTTTTAGCTGTCAAAGCATTTGATTTTGCTGATTTTACTAACCTACGCAGGAACAGCAAATTTAAGTTGTCCCTGCAAGTCGTATTTTCTGAAGTTCAAAATCTTTGAACGTCAGAAATTTAACGAAAAACATGAGTTAAATGTAAACAACACGTAGAATTTAGTTATCCTTTACTGCAACTATGTTATCGGTCTATTACACACATTCCTTTAAAAAAATTAGGACTTTTCCACGTCTATCTACTTTCGGAGAATCTGGTACGACGACCGTTTGACCTACAACAGCTCGATAACGGATGTACTCAGCATCGGCTTCATGGTGGACAAAATCTGGAAGCCCGACATCTATTTCCTGAACGAGAAGTCCGGCCTGTTCCACACTATAACAGTGCCTAACATTCTTCTGCAGGTTTCGCCGGACGGACGGGTCATCCTTAGCAACAAGTAAGGGAATGAGTGACAGTTTGGAGGGTCTAAGAAAACACATCTTAGCTGCATAAACGAAATCTCCTTCGATCTCATGCGATTTTCCTCGGAGTCTTGGCTTTACTCTAGCTCAAGACTGCTTTGCTAGAGTCGCAATATTTGCTAAGTTTTTAAACTAGAGCACACAATCCTTTTAGAATAAATGTATAAGCTATTTTTGTCCGTTCAATTTTTAAGCATAATGATGTTATGCTTAATGTATTACCAAGAAATCCAACAATCCAACTCTTCACTCCTTTGGTGTGCTAAATAAGACAAATAATTTCTAACCAATTCGTTTCCAATATAAGCAAATGACTGGCATACGTCACTCCAAAAAACACAGGTACACCATGTCACTCTCGTGCCAGTTTGAACTAGAGCTGTACCCACTGGATAGCCAAGTCTGCAACATTATTTTTGGCAGCTGTAAGTAATGAACATACTGAAATTTCATCTCATTTTTTAACACTCTCGCAAAAATTTATTATATTGGAATTACAATAACATAAATTATTACTCTCTAAGACGGCTACCGCACAACGGACATAGTCATGCGTTGGAACGAGGACTCCGCGGTAGTGCTCAGCAAGGTAGCCAAATCTCTGCCCGAATACGATGTTGTGAAATACACTCTGCACGACTGCACAACCGGATATGAGGTGACAGGTGAGTCTGCTTGCCGTTGACAAGTAAAAAGATTCTAATTTTTTGGCTTGATTGGTAGTTCTAATGATTTTCATTCTGAATTCAGTCACAGCAATAATTCATAGTGGAAGATTTTCAGCTCATTTAAAAAGAAAACCTTCGATCTCTCCCTGCAGGCTGGTACACCTGTCTTCGTGTAAGCCTGCACATGAGACGCAAGTTCAACTACTACCTCATCCAGGTGTACATCCCGAGTATTCTGGTTGTCTTGCTGTCGTGGGTGTCATTTTGGATTGACCATCACGCCACCCCGGCCCGAGTTACGCTCAGCCTCCTCACTGTGCTTACTGTTACGACACAGAGCTCTAGCGTTACGTGAGTACTTTTTTTATCACTTAAATAATTATTCTTTGTAGCTGAAGGCTCTCTACTGGGGCACCGCTTTCCGATGATATTTTCCCTGGCAAAAATGCTTTTCCCAGGCCAGATGCGTAGCTTTCACGACTATAAATGCTGCTTGTTTGCATGAGCATGAAAAATCGAAAATTTCCCTTTTAAATCTAAAGATTTTGATAAAAGAGAATAAACCGTATTGGTAGCCGTTTATCCCCTTAATTGTTGCTGCCTGTGACATCTTTGGGTCGATGCACAGTAGTCAGTTAATAGTTCTTCTTCCCCATTTGTTCCATTGTTTGCCTTATTTGCATAGCTAGCAAAATCAATTTTTTTCGCTCATCGAACAAAAGCAAGTGTTGCTGGTTGGATTGATCCCAGTCAGTTGCGCCAGGCATTATTGACTGAGCTAAGCTATCTTATCCTCGGATTGCATTTCCGCAGGCCACGACCAAAGATGGGTCGCTAACCTAGCTTGGCTTCTTTAACTGCCAGTGTCATCTGGTCTCTTATCCCACAAAGGAATCGTTTCTGGGCGTTGGCTGGTTCCTGTTTCCAGTGGGTTTAACTCCCGTTAAGCTACTGGAGTTCTGAGCAGACAAAATGCATGAATATGTGATGAAACTATTCTGCATTTTACAAACCAACGAAAGAGAAATAGGCCACTTCCTATTGCTTTATCAAAAACAGCTGCCATAAACGAGTGCTTTTGCTTAATAATTCATAACGGAAAAATAATAGGCATCGCTTATGTCAGGCTAGACTACGACAGCAATACTTTTTATGCCATTCCTTTTGAGCCCACACTGAGCCACTACGGGGAAGGGGGAAGGTGGAAGCCCACCAGCAGTACGAGCTACATGTGCGACAAACGTTGAAGCAATTTATATTAATTTCTAACGAAATCAGTGTGACTGCTTTCAAATAAAGAAATCTCTATCGCAAAAAATAAGCAGCTGAGAAAACTATTACACCGACCTATACTTGTACGAAAGTCCTAATAGCTGAGCTCCTGAAACTAAAAATGTACAAGTTATCTAATGAATAGCGAAGATGAGGAAAAAACAATAAAGTAGATCCACTCATGCTGAGCGGATAGGACCCAACGCAGGCTATCCTCGTGCGCACATCACTCTATTTCGCTAAAACGCAGGTCCGGCATGCCTCGGGTCTCCTACATCAAGAGCATCGACGTCTGGCTAACTGGCTGCCTGTCGTTCGTCTTCATGGCCCTGATCGAGTACGCCGTGGTGAACGTGGTGCAACGGAAGTCCGCCATGCTGCGCAATGTCGAAAGGTGGCAGCGGCCCAAGAAGCTGCTAAGTGTGGCCAACACTCTAAAAGTAAATGCCTTTTAGATTGAGATTCTTAGACTGTTAACTAGTCGGTTTGCAGCCAATAGAGATTTTCTAGCAAAGTAAGTGATATGGCTAAGCGACTTTGGCACCTGATAAAAGTAAGCAAGGCCCTGTGTTAGGCAAATGTGAGGCGAAACATCTTTTTCGAAACACTGGCACTTAATCTGGCACTATTTAGGTCCCTGCAATCTGACGAAACCCAAGAAAATCATCTGAGGACTTCTTACGAGTAATTTAATAATCCAAAGCAGTTTCACATCATGCTTAATCGGGAGCAAGCCTAGCTTTATTTCTCCCCTTGTCATATGCAAAATGAAAAAATCATCTATACTGCAACAAAAACTATTTGCAGAATGCCAACCAGCTTGCCTTGCGTAGTCCTGCCGCCCCCGCTAACGTCGCTTCGGATGCAATTCCTGAAACTACTAAGGCCGAAAGCGCCACAGGGTTGCACAAAACCAGCGAGCCTCAAGCCGATAACAGTAAAAACAATGCTAACAGTACAGAGCGCAACGCTGACAACAGCAACGTCAACAGCAGCGCCAAAATGGTCGCAGATGTCAGGGAGGAACTAACAGTCGCAGCTCCTGAAGATGACGACAATCGACCCACTGAGGAGGACCTCGGTTGGATTTTTCGCCACAAGGCAACGATTGCCCACTGGCTCAGCTTGGGAAAGCTCTGCCACACGTCGCTGCAGCCTTGCGTGAAATCCAACGCCGAGTTCGTTGATTTCATGGCCAAGAGAATTTTTCCAGCCGCTTTCTTGCTTTTCAACACCGTCTACTGGGCGTACTATAAGTCCAAGCAAAGTGACACCAGTGATTTAGCTTAGACAACAAAACATTTTGTGTACTTAACAGACTTGAAACTAAAAAACCATGATTTTAAAATCCCAGAGAATCGAAATTAAGAGCTCTTAATTAAGCATTAAGAGCTACCGGTAAGTTAACATCAATACGGCAAAAATGAGCCCATTTTTTAATGTGCAAAGCAAATTTTCATCGGTAATTAAAGCGGTACAAGTAAATTTAACAAAATATATATATTGTAACGCGTAATGTTGTAAATAGTATTTTATCGTAAAATGAAATGTTATAAACACCATTTTTGATATTTTAATATATTTTAACGATTTCCTCTAGACTTTTTAAAATTATTCTTTACTAATGATGGAGCACAATATGTAGTTACGTTTTCTATGTGCTATTCATTGGTTTGTGGTTCTGCACCACTTAAAACGTTTTTAAAGTAAGCCACTGCAGTGTTTTCTGCGGTTGCTATTGTGTGCAGCGTTACCTGCACACTAGGAGGTTTCTAATGCGCTGCGTAACGGGTTACACAACCGGAAATTCAAGCGCGTATGCCGAGGCTATTGAATGCTTGATAATCTGATTGTTGACTTACCGCTTGCACCAAACACGAAAGTTGACCTCCGAATTGACGCTTGGCTTGTCTTAGTTATCTTGATAACAACAAGCTATGTTGCGCAGAAACGGGAGTGCCGTAGCCGCTGGCAGATCCAACTTAAATTTCAATGTTTTATTAATTAGTGAGTGCTAAGCGCGACTCGCCCATGAACCGTTGCCCACGAAAATGGCTTTCTGTCGCCACTGTTTACTAGGCATCGCCTACCTGATTGTTGCGGTCTCCTGCATTGATGGATCGGCATGCGACCGATCTCATAACCGCCTGCTGTGTCGGATGGTGTCTCGGGTCATCAACTGCAGTGTCGATGGCGGTGACACTGGCGGTCAGGTTGCATACTTTGTTCAGCCACAGCCTGAGGATAATCCACATCTCATCAGCCTTAGCCTAGATGCTGAGCCGGATTTGGACTTCTCTGTTGCGAGTCTATCGGGCCTCGTGTCCTGTTTTATGTTGCCAGGGAGTCTCAGACTAGAGCTGGCGTCTGGCTCCGGTGAGTGCAGCCTCCTGCCAGGCAGCTTAGACTCGCTGGCGGACATTCATGTCAAACTGACACTGCAGGTTCGCCTGGCGGGCAGCAGGATTCCGCTGGGGTTGTTCAGCTCCCGCCTGAGCAGTCTGCGAAACCTTCAGCTGGAGACTTTAAAAGTGACTGAGGTTCAGGCAGGAGCATTTGCTGAGCTGCGTCGCCTTGAGAGGCTGAGCCTGACAAGATTGCAGCTGGATCGTCTTGAAGGATCCCTGTTGCGTGGTCTCTCCACTCTGCGCATTCTGGAGCTGACAAACAACAAGTTCACCGTGTTAGACTCTGATTCCTTTGCTGCATCGCCCCTTCTGGAGATGATTAGCCTGCGCACTACATTGGTAAACCGACTGTCAGTTACGGAGGACACTTTCTGCGGTCTGAGCAGACTGCGAGACTTAACAATTCTGGAAGCAGCCAACCTCAACTGTTCGCACTTTGCGTCCCGCAAGCTGCACCTGAGACTGACCAGTGGAGGCCTAACTAGCCAAGTCAGCTGCGTCCGAATGTTGGGAGAGAGCACCGTTTGTGGTGGCCCTGCTGGAATTCGATGGACGTCTGCCATTTCTCCCACGACCTCCGCAGTAACAAATGCAGCAATAACGACCAGTATTGGTGCTAAACCAGGAAAAACAACAAAAGTTGACTTGAAAACGTCGGCAACTCGTACTCCAACAAGATCAGTGTCTACTCGTACTTCAACAAGACGAGGCGAGACAGAAACAACGCTTCAAACGTCGAAAATTATTTCGACAGTCACAACTTCTACGCCAATTAGGACGTCTTCCGCCACTGCTTCCTCCTCAACAACCCTCTTAGAGCCCAGCCGGCGCTCAGACAAACAGCCAAAGCCTTCGGCAACGGCAAAAACTACGGCTGGGCCGATCATTGCCGGCGTGCTCATCGGGGCCGTCTTGCTCCTGGCGCTCGCGTCCGTCGGAATTTTCCTCGCCACCAGACAGGGTCGCCTGCGTCGCAGCAGATCACAGCAGCCGATCATGTACAGCGCTGCAAGCGTTGGACATGGCGAGATCGACATGCAAGATGCCATTTGGAATCCTCACTTTCAGGAAGGCGGCTTTCATGAAGACGCTTCAACAGACGCTGTGGTAGAGAGGGAAGACTAAATGCAGCAGCTTTCGATACTGACTGCTATTAGATGACAGTACAATCGATGCTCTAGTAGAAGAGTAGAATATACGCTCGTGCAATATTTTCCGATTCGTATGCAATATTTTTATTAAATAAAATATTTATCGTTTAAGATGATTGGCTTGACTGTATTGAGATGCGTGTATATTTAATTTCCAATATTTCTCATGCTGATCTTCGTTAATGCAACTATTTCAAGCAGACAAAATCAGCTCCTTGTAAAAATTTACCAAATATATAAAGCTTCAAAAATATACAAACGTCAGTCCTTAAGCTTTTAAGGAGTAGGATGATCCCAAAATCTACCGAATTTCTGTCAAAAAAGTGTAAAAATTAAAAGAAATACGTTTTGATTGAGGCTACTATGTGCAAACGCAGTGGAGATTCAGTGACAAATAACGCATACGCGAAAAAAATAAACACTAAACTACTGATAGTAGTCCTCTAGGGGCACGCAATTGCAAAATAAGAAATATATTAGGTTTAGGTGTTTTTTAGTTAAATTGTGGTCCGAAGGTGAATAAACAATTGCTTGTGTGATTTTTTCATTCATTATAATTCAAAAGAATGATAATTCTGAATTAATTAGTATGCTTAAAGCTCATTTAGCATTAATTATCTATGAGAAAATTTCGAATAGAAATACCAGAATACTGATTAAGCACATTAAGCTTCTGTAAATCTTAACAGAAAAACACCGAAATAAAAGCAAGCAAAAGCTCAATTTTTATAATCTTTTGTCCCTAGTTATGGTAATTAAAAAGTCTAGTCAGTGATGCTATATAATGTGCTAAGGTATTTTAGCTTGTCAATCAATCGCTCTCAGCATAAAGTAGTAAGCAAGGCAAACAAACTGGAAGTTGTGAAATTGCTGGTGCTGGGCGCGCAATGCAGAAGCCAGCCCGTGGGGCAAGCCTTATGGCAGAGAGGGCATTGGAGACAGGTTTTGTGTGCAGATTGGTGGCAGCGCTTGGGATAGCCCGGAGCTGGGGGGATCGCCCTGAATCGCTGGGGTGGGGAAACTTCTCTCATTTCATTCGTCCTTTCTTCGCACTAGCTCCTCAAAGTGAAACGCATATAGTGGGCGAAATCAACTATTGTAGGCAACCTTCCCCTGATTGGCCCAGTGACTGGCTGACCGGACTGAATTGACTCCCAGACTTCTTTAAATATCCCCTGTAAGTTTGCTCCAGCCCAGAGCATGCCATTTCTCTGCGCTGGCCTCCGTTTTAAACAGAGCCTCCACGTGTTTCTGCCTACCGCGCACGCCACATAATAACCAAATTGGAGACAGTGGGGGAGCATTAAACAGCAATATTTTTACCAACTCGGATCAAGTGGTAAAGCGAATACTATAGCGTGCGCCGAGCCAACAATAGAGAGCTAGGCAGTCAATAGCTGAGTCACAAGATACAGGCACTTGCGAGCGTTCATAGTTCCAGTTGCATGTTCCTCAACTCCGAGCAGAATGACGTGACAATCAAGACCAACAGAAGTGAAAGTTAAGCGTTTTGAACTGACTCGCGGCACTTACTTCTTTAACCTACAATAACCACTGGTTGTATCCAGCGACCGAACGAAAGAAGGCTTAAAGAGAGATCGACTTTAAAAGCAAATGAGACAAATTTTGCTTTTTATTGCTGCAGCCCAGCTGGTCACCAATGGCCCCAACTGCAGTGGCTACAAGAGACCCGTCGTAATAGACATTGACCGAATCAGCGAACTAGAGATGTCAGGTTCGTTATTTCTTTTACTAATTTCAGTTTTTAATTGCTTACATTGATTTTTTCAAGAGCGTTGCGACGTAGGGTTTCTTTAGAAATTGCATTTTCGACTGAAATAAGCAATCGCCTTCAAGACCTTAATGTACTAGACGATTAACTATCTTGATACTCAAGCTAAGAAAATTTTGAATTTTTTTTAATCAATGCATTTTCCTCGATTTATTTTCTCTGCCTTATCTCGGACTACAAGCGAGTAGCTTCCTGGTTGATTTCTGGCATAAAGGTGTTTCCTGAATATTCCTTCTTCTGATCCTGGCCATTACCTCGGAAGCTTTCTGTGAAGGTGCGTGACTGAATGTCCCATACAGCACAGAGTGCTTTTTCTTGTGCCAAGCCAGCTGCTCGAACCTGCCGTTCGGAAAATTAAAATTGGAATGATGTCCTCGAGCAAGGCGTTGGTAAGGAACTCAATGCACTGCTTTCTCAGGAAATACTTCTTCAAAACCAGAAAGGTGAACATTGTGATTTATTTTATCCGAGGCAGCTCCTGGTTGAATGACCCCGAAACGATTGCCTGTCTTGGTATGCAAGGCCAGCCAACAACATGTCTTTGAAAATGTTGACCTTTCATTCTATTCATAAATATGGCGCATTCTTTCCACCTCAAAATTTGGCATCGCGTTGACGCAGCCTGTCAAATTTAAAATCTGTCAGAAGATCAAGTTAGCCAATGAAGTTTAACAGGCCCCGCAAAGCGATAGGGGAAGAAAATGGGAGGCGAATTCACCAGCCGTCGGTCCTGTTTATAGAGAAAACAGCCGAAAGCTGGGTGAGCCGCGGCATCTTTGCCGGGGAGGAGGGATTATTCTGACTTAAATAGTCTAATAATGATGAGGATGCGGCCAGATGTTGGCAACCGTTAACTAATTGCTTGCATGGAAAAAAACTATGTGCCAAATAGAGCCACGATAAGCCTGGAGGATATGAGGCAACGCTTTAGTAAGCATTTGCAGACAATTAGCGATCAAATGAATTTCTACATCAAGTGCTTGAAAATAGTTTTGGTTTTATTTTGGATTTTTGTTCGAGGGAGCGATAGAAAGAGCTTCTAGAAATATTGCCGAAATTTTTATATGCCTCGGCATCAAAAGGATCTAGAAATAAACGAGGCCAGTTTACGAGTAGATCCTGAAAACGCATGTTTTTTCTGGTTTCGTTTTCGATGAGAAATTTACTAGGCCCGGTGGTATCTCTCCTGAATCAGCGGGGAGACAGTCATACCCAACCCTACTGAATCATGAGCAAATGCAGGCACACGCTCTAAGGCACAGTTGTACATCCGCAATCCGTACATTTTTAAGTTTAAGCACTTTATGACTTACTTTAACGTTAACAAGACCTTTGACCGAGCAATCTGTTCGAAGATTCAAAATATGAGCGTAAAGTAAATGCTGAACAGAGTCGCACCCGGAAACTTTGGCAGGAGAGGCGGACAAGTAACCTCCTCTGCCAATCTACCCTCCGACTATTCGCAATCAACTCATCCGTTTTAGTCTTACTGTCCGGCGCAGCTGATTTAACGAAGCCGGAAGAAGACCCGACAGTCCGTATTCGCCGTCACGGCGATGGCTTCAAGCAGATCCAAAAATTATCGGCTTCGCGCCCAGGCAGTCAGGAGTTGCAATCGCAGTGCAGGGGGTAGGCCTAATTTGTCGGGTCGCCGGGGATAATTATGATTGGCAAGCCGATGCCGCGTCTTTGCGCGCCAGTTAGGTTCGACAGGCCAAAGCTCCCGGTTACTCGGGCACCACGATTTCGAGGATGAGTCACGTGTCAAGCGATTCGCTCTTCAATTTGAAGTTGCTTTAAAAACTCTTTTAAATGCGTAGCCCAAATTAACATTCGATTCTTTTCTTAAAACTGTTGGAATTAAATTAAATTAGGATTTAAGTTTAAGTTTAGGTAGATCACAATTCTAATCCGACGCCAAAGAGTGACAAAGAGTAGCAATATATTGATGGCATCATTAGTTGGGAATGACTGGTTATCGTATCGATCAATATACACAGTTTTAAACGCGAAACTCTGCGAGTTGCTGAAAACTGAGGAAGTTAAAGGCAGCATTCGCTACCAGGTCACATCTTCTCCCCATCCTTGTCTTGATTATCCAAGCCTGGGGGAAGCTGAGCGGACAGGCACTGGCGGCTTTGATAGAATCGATTTTAATCAGAGGATCTCTGTCAGTATCGTGACCGCAGGCTGGTGGAGCATCGCGCTGAAGCTGCAGTTTAATCTGGCGAAGCTGGTGACCCCCCTGGCAGGGTCAGATATCCGATAGGGGCAAAACAATATACTCGTAGTACCGCGGAGGATTGAGACGACTCATTCAGGAGAGAAATTGAAATGAGGGTCTTTCTGCTTTGCCCGTAACCGAGTATTTCTTCAATAGATTTTAGAGTGCTCTAAAACTTTCCTAGATTCAATAAACGTCCTTACTCATCCCTCTTCGATCTCCTTGCGGGTGGTGCGGCTAGAAAGTCTAATCTCGCGAAGTGGCAGCAAATTATGCGCATCATTAGATTAAGTTTGTTAGGAATAAAAAGAGGCGTTTTGCGAGAGTCTCTGCTTACGACACCCAGAGGTTTGGATTGTGAAAATGGGATTTGATAATTGAGACAACGGGGATGGGGGCCGACTAATAAACCATGCAAATAGAAGGACAGGCCTAGATGAGACACTGTTTTAGCTTTTGCAGAGAACTTTTGTACAGACGGTGCTTTGTCAACAACTATCTCAATTCAAAAATCCTTACGTATGCATATATATACGTAGGTGTTCGAGTTTTTCAAATTCTTCCAAAAATTCAAAACATCCAGCATGACTTTCAGTTCGGTAAGCTACTTTTTAATAATAGACAAGATAGTCGAAAACGACGATGTTGGATTACGCTCAGAATAAAATAGTCAACGGTACGTCAACCATCTTGCAACTCCACAGAGACGTTCGTCAAATACCAATTGAAGATCCGGCGTCACCTAATCTGCCCAGGCCTTGCTGCCGCCTTAGTTTGCCCCGACAGCGGCAGCCTCAGCATGCAGAAAGCTCAATTCGTGGAATCGGACAAGCGGTGCCGAGCTCAAGGCATCGGTGGGGTGGATAGAAAGGGCGCCGGTGATGTTGCGACCTGCCCTATCGGCAATCCTTTACCGGTAAGCGAACTGGTTGGTAAAGTGTTTCATATATCACTAGCATAGTCGTGCCTTTATGTAGGAAAAACCCATTCTAATGAAAATTATTAATATTCGAATAATATCCCCGTTAGGCTAATCTTTCAAAATTAAGACCAATGGAATGCATAATAGCTAAGGACTCTGAATGTCAATTTTCTCATGTAATTTTTTCTTCATCGAAAGGTTTAAAGTTTGTTGCTAACTTCTAAAGATTCTTCCTACTCCATATTCGAGGCTCAGGCAAAACTGGAAAGCTCATTAAGGTCCCATTGACGAGTACTCGTACCAAGTTTAGCCAAGGAGTACGATTGCATTCCTCGAATTTTAGACCCTTAATTGAAATGAAATTCCATGTGTACTTGAACTCAAATGGTGCTATGCTTCTGGTCGGAGAGGGTTTAACTTATTCCTAATTTTGCATCATTTTTCTATTACTATTAAAACGTAAGAATATGAACGCCGCAGTGGCTCCCATTGGATGTAGAGAAAACTTGGGGATCAGTTTTGCTGTGATTGTTGTGGGCATTATAACTTGACGGTATCACATAATGGCGGCACCCACGATGGTCATCATTCAACAGCGAATGACGCAACAGCTGGTTGATTGAAACAACTGAGAAAGGTGGGATGGCTTGTATTAATAGAAACGATGGAACGTGAGGCAGCAGCTATTGCCCCTGTTATGCGGCCTGACCTCTTCAATCAACGGGGAAAAGCGTTCATTGGGGCTCTGGGTCAAATAAACTGAGCCGGTTGTTTTTGTAATGCAAATATTACGAAAAAGCGGGACAAATACCAACTGGGGGGCTTTGCGGCGCGCTTCAGCGGTGGTCTGGCTATGACGCAGTCTCCACACTGCCTCCATGAGCTATTAAAAATCCTCTCCAACAGCTTCAGAGTCCAGTGTTGCTCTTGCCTTAGTCCACGGCATTGCGAAGCCTTTCGCCTTTCTGAATTTCTGTCGCTTTTCTCCCTTTCTCACAAGCTGGGCTGCCGCTGCCAGACGGAGAGGTCGCCAGGCCCCAACGCAAACAATCATTTCCTCGTGGGTGGCAGAATCCGCTGGCTGCATATACTTGCCACAGCCTCCGTCTCCCATAACCGCTCCGCCCCAGTTTCCCCAGCCAGATGGGAGCGTGAACGGGTTCCGTACGACGGGGTCTCCTAATAGGTTTCGCGCCTTGAACGCATACTTAACCAGCCCAACCTGGTGGCGAGTAGCGCAGAAAAGAGAATTGGTTTACTTTGCAATCGAATTTTTCAGTGCAGGTTGAGTTTTCACTCGATTTTGCTGTTTTAGAAGCATGCGAAGCAAAAAGCAAGAACCAGTCGCATCATTCAATCGTTCAGTGTTATGCTCTCTCTGCCTCCCTTCCTCATCTAGTGACCATCAATTTCTGCTGAGATTTTTTATTTAGCTTCGTGCTTCCACTGTCTCATTATTTTCCCTGACGCTAGCAAGCCAGGGTGCAATGGTCAGTCAGCTGATTATGGGTGCCGGGCCTCATGAGTGATTTATGGGAGTCCCACTATGCGTGGGAGAAACGGGCAGATCAGCAGATCGAAATCAGTGCGGATCAACGCTAAATTAAAGCTGGATCGGATAAATTCCTCACAGCATAAAAGACAGAGACATGTCTGTACTGGTTTACTCTCAGGACAATATCTCCACCGAGATAGACATGTTTATATTCATTCCTGTGGCCATATCATGAAAACTTTATTTTAATTTGAAGCCCCATTCATGAAGTTATACTCTGTCAGTCCGCTTAACAGCCAACTGGCCACCCCACAGATCCTGCAGTCTCGATGCTCACCAGTGGCACACTTGGACACCAATCAGAGCCGAACAAACTGTACGGTGGATTCGAATCCGCACCTGTACTCGCAGATCGGAAATTCAAGCTCGACAGGTGGCTCCCCAGCTTGTCAGCTGCCAATAAACCAGGCACTATCCGTAGCCTACTTCTGCCTGCCCAGTGAGTAATTTGCGAGCTGGCGAGCTTGTTTTAGCGTGACTTGTGGCAGGTAACATCACGTAAGGCAGGGATTAAGATAATCAGTCATCTTGATGGAGGCTTAGACTGAGCATTGTCATTTTAACATGCCAGTCAGCCAGCTCTCTGTTAAGTTAGGCATTTAGGCGCATTCAGTAATGTAGCACAGCTTCATTTACTCCCTAATCAAGTGCTTCATCAGCTTGCAGCCTCATTGTGATTCTGCTTGTAGGCAAGCAGATGGGGCCACGTAAGAGTTTTCTATCTCTTCCTCTTTAGCCCGGCTTCATCTCTTCATTCGCCGCCAACGCATCCTCAACTCATCTAACAGCGAGTCTCTATGCACACTTGAACAACAATCAGCGCCGATTTCTGGCATAACAGCTTATCACCCTGAAGAGGAGTTCCTCTCTTCAGCAGTTGCGCAGTTACTGACGGCAACTAAGCTTTGGAAGTTAAAAGTGCAGGCTTTCTGTGGTGGATGCAGAAAGCTTTTGCATCAATTGCTGGCACGAAAGATGAGCAAAGCTCTATGATTAGCTGATTACTTTTGTATCCGCCAGACGCAGCAGCGGCGTGCATCTTGAATGTTTGCTCTAATTCCAGTAACTTCTCCTACTAACTAATCCCAGTAACGCTGCCAAGAGTTGTCCAATGAAAACTTACGAGCGTACAGCATAATCTAGCTCATATCCAGCCAATTAATTCCTATCATATTACTAAATGTTTTAAAATATCCAGGGCTTCAGTATCTGTTAATCTGCGCTGGAACCCGGCGTGTCATCGAGTGCAGCGGCACTCCTGAGCACCCTAAACGACTAGCAATAGTGTACGCTAGACAGACAAGCAGATACAAGTTCCCTGAAGGCGGTGCGGAATGCCCGGATACTGTGGACTCTCAGAAAGGAGATGGAGCCTGTCGTGAGGCTAACGTGACGTCTGATATTCGCCGGTACTGCAGGCGGGCTGGTGAAGCGGCTTCGAGCTGCTCCCTGGAGCCCGAACTACTGAGGAGCAGGCAGAGTTGCGCTCCGCACCACCTACTGGTAATTTTTGCTTGCGGTAAGGACCACGAATATTTTTAAGCGCTTCGAATGGCATAGTTACAGAGGCTACCTCAAAATACTTTGCAATTCTCAGTTCCTGAGCATTACTACTCTAACATGCCACAAGAAGTTAGCACTGGGCAACAAAAATCAATGGAAGAAAATGAACAGTGGAAGAAGCCAATAAAACCTCCGGATTTATCAGCCAAAAGCGGTGCGGATGTTGCCCAGAATGACCAGGGAGGTGGCCGGCAGCAGCTTGCAGAAGCAGCGGCAGCCGGGGCAGCAGCAGGTGAAGCCGACGGTGCCACCGGAGTGGGACAAGAGTCTCCGCTGCGTCGCGGGAACAACGGAGCCAATGCGGGGAACGAGAGTGAGCACTTGTGGCTTTGATTTTCTAGTAGCAAGTTGTTTCTTACAAGATTAACACCGTGACTGTACGAGCGTATATCTAGCAGGCTAAAGAGCTAACTGAAAGAATTTTTTTAGTTTAAAAAAGTAGTTTAAAATTTTCATACGGCTTTGCTAAAAATTCCTAAAAGCTTTAGTTGATATGGACTCCGCTAGTCTTTCCCTGATATTTTTATTTGGCAAAATGTTTTTTCACATCCTTCCGGGTGTCCCAAAGGCTAGTAAAACGCATTCCAGTCCTGTATTTTTTGTCATGAAGCCTTAATAACGTCTGCTTTGGAATTTTTGCTGATATTTTCAACTCGGAGTCAAGATGTCATTCCCACGCGATAGATTCCCACAGATAGATTGCCTCTGTGCGTTGTTACTTCAAGAAAAAAAACTTCCCACAGGCAGAAAATTTCCTTTGATGACCATTTGCTGGTGGATTAGAAGGAGAAATTCGCATCGAAAAAAATTGCGGCGCGCACTTTAGCAGCATTGGTGAGAGCAAAAGAAAGGGAAAACTTGCCGGCTTGGCAAATTGCTGATCGCATTCGGCCCAGAATTTAGGGATGCGCGACTGGCTGCGTGGGACCGGGCAAAGATTGGAGTGTCAAAGCTAATCTCTAACATTGGACGTCACTAGCGCCTAATCTATTGACTAGAGTAGACCTTCCCTTGTTACAAGTTCTGGGTGTTAGTAAGTAATATTGACTACCAGACTACCAGAATAATCTGGTTGCACTCATTTATGATCAGTTTTTTGCCTTTTTCTTCAATAAACTTCTGACTACCAGTTTCGAGGTAATTAAAGCGTAAAAAATTCGACACATTTTAAGTTCTGATTATAGAGTGAAGTGTTACTTTCGAAATCCAAAAGTACACCCCTCCTTGGTACCAGATTCCTGAATTTCCAGTGCATCCTTTCTACTAACATATACATGCGTAAACTTTGAGTACGAACTGCAAGTATACAAGCATCGAAACCTAATTATCCCAAGCCCTCTTTAGTTCCTCAGCATAAAAATTAACCAATTCGATGCTCGGCCATTGCCGACGCAACTCACGCACTAAAAGGATCAATAAATTTATTCATTTATTCAAAGTACTTTTCCTCAGTTGCACCGCACTTGATGGAAGTTCATCAACTTCCAAACCTCTGTCTGTTTGACCGCATGAGTCTCCAACATATCAGGGTCGGGAGGCGTGACGCAGACCGCTCTGTGCCGCTTCGATTAGAAGCAATCCGTTAACTTTCAGCCGGACGGGGTGCCTAGGGGATATAGTTATCGATGGGGTGGAGTCCGCAAGGAATAGCGGATTCGATCAGCAACGGGGTGGAGAGATCGAGGCACGCTTTTTCATTGAAATTTCTGATTGCTGAGGCCCAGCCAATTCAGATGCCGAATGAGTCGCAACAGAATTAAACCTGTTTGAAACTATTGATCGTCCGAGTTTTCAAAATTCGCCACAAATGCCTTAGTGTGTTTCTGGCTTGTGAAAAGCTCAGCCTCTCCATGCGGTCAGGCCTATCGAGGGCTCGCTCTCGACAGCTAGTTTTGCGTTCTCTCAATTTGCAGCTAAATTTTGCGGAGTTTTCTAGGAAAACGATTGAGAACGAGGCGGACAGAGTCGAAAGTAGGGCAGATAGAGAAAAGTGTGTTACTGAACCGTGAGGAATTGCATTTTACAACTCATTGAACTTAAAGCCGCTCGCTCAGAGACTGGCTTACTCAGAGTTATCGTATTGTAAGTTCTTTTTTCAACCCACTCTATCAGTCTATCCGGTTCTCATTTCTTTTTTATTTTAGGCCTGAGAACTTAGTGACTTCCAAATCATAGGCTATGCTCAGAAGTCAATACCAAGCTTAGATAAAAAATGGTGTTTAAAATAAGGTTCTGACGATGCTACTCGAACAGACTCGGCTATAACATACTAAACTAGCCAACACACTTACCCAGTGAAACACATTTCAAAAGAAAATTTCTTTATCAATGAAACGAGACAGTCTCTTATAGATGAGCTCGTGAGAATTGTTTCAAATTATCTTCAAGTCGCACAGAATACGGCACATCATCGTGCTGTAGTCTCAGCAACTAATAGAGAGACCCATAAGATTCGTCAAAGCCCCTATCTCCAAGTGGCACTGGCTCACGAACCCACGCACTTGAGCAAGGACCTGTATTATCGCAGTTGGAACTTCAAGCATAAGTGACCTCTTTGCTCCACTCATCCCATGCATCTCCCCTGTCTCTTTTTGCTCTACAAAAATCCAAATTCAGCAGTGTCCAATTAAAAATGCAACACTAGCTGCACGGCCTGACCTCAGACCCACCTCGGCCGGCTAAGTAGGGGGGATCAGACTGGGAGTAAGCGACAAACGTAAAATATTCCCAGCTTTTATCCGACCAGGGCCATTCAGGCGGTTCTTACAGCTGCAGTTTTTTTAACTCCGCTCAACTGCTACAGTGCGGTTCATCCTGCTTTTACTTGCAATTTGTGTCCCTACATGGCACTCATTGTAAATTTTTAATGCTTACATTAGCCAGGGCGCGCTGCCGAGTGAGTGACTAATCGACATAGTTTGCGCTTGGCAACTAATGCAGCACTTTGTGACCGATTGGATTGCCCAAAAATACATACTCCCTGGTCTGGTTTTGGACAGGCTATCTTCCGAATGTCTCTTTCTCAAACTCCTACCTCACTTTCTCTTAGCCTTTTGTTTGAATACTTTCTAATGAACTAAATTTTATACTGAGAGACAAATTAACATAAACTCCATTAAATAAAACCCACGTTTATGATCACACCAGGAGAGGATATTATCCTGATCTCGGCCACTGCGTCAGTAGTGGGAGTCCTGCTCCTGGCTACTTGCATCGCCTTCATCGTGGTGATCAGGCTCCGCGCAAGCCGCCGTCATCGGCAACAACGCAAACAAATTCGTCGCACTGAGCAGCAACAGCTTCGACAGATCCAGCATCTCCGGCAGCATTCTACTGCAGACAGGATCGTCTCCAGCGACGTTGACAATCTTGACTTGGACAGCATCGATGAGGCTGATGCAGGATCCCGACACCCGGCTCTTGTAGCTGCGGCTTCCCCTGTGCCCCCGCCGCCACCACCTCAGCTAGACGATGATGAAGAAGTGAATCCTCTGAGCAGCGGCTGCTACCTCCTGCCTTCACCGCCTCTGCCTCCACCACCGCCGCTACAGCAAGCCCAGCAGCAGCAATTTTCCAGTTTGTGAGTCACGAATTGAGTTCTCATGAATAAAATATGCAAGTACAAGCTTGCACAGAAACATAAAAAGCACACTTTCAACACCAATTCATTCAGGGGTCCCTCTGCAGGTTCAGCCAGTCTTGATGGGCCGGAGCAACTGGCTCCGAGGCATCAGCTGCCGCTGCTAGCGGCATCAGCAAACGCAGGGGCTTCGCCACCGGGATCAGTATCCTCAGCTGACGCCGGCAGCGGCTACGCCAGCGCAAGCAGCAGCGGCTGCGGAGGCGGCGCTGGAAGCGGCGGCGGCAGCACGGTGCGGTTTAGCCAGTTCAGCGATTTGTACTTCTACCAGCCGAACTCCAGTCCGTCGCCGATGCCGGCTTCCACAGCGGCAGCAGCCGGTGGCCGGCAATTGGAAGGCGTCAGGGAAGAGGAGCCGACTGTGTACACGCCCAGAGGAGTGTCCTACGTCTGATCAAGTAACTTTGTCAATGTTTTTCGAGTCGGTAGTCATTAGCTGACAGTGAAATTGGCTCTAATGTCTAGTCTTTTATTGCGTCATTCCTCTGAGGGACGGTCACCTTGCATCTCTTCGCATCCCGTTTGCTTCGTTAGCAAGGTGACTTCCCTGTACAAATTGGGCTGTCATTTAGCGTCCCAATCCAAATGTACGTGCGAACCCCTTTATTACCTTACCTCAGCATTATTTGATGCACATTTTACTCGTACCTCAACGCGTCGTTCATATTCATATTAATTTTTTATCAGTGACTTGATGCGGACTGCATGCTTTCTGCATTTCTATCGGCTGCCCTTGCAGCAAAGTTTGGTCAATTATCTTGATAGTTATCTGCGAGGGTGGGCAGTACTCAGCTGCTCTTTCTACTATTAGTATTATGATGACCAGCCAGCAGCAGCACTGTTTTAACGCATCTATCGTAAAGTGCATGTAATTGTTGGCATCTATCGAATGCGGCCATAAAATATAATTTTTCAATGGTATACTACTTTGTCTACTCAAAGTAATCATAGCGCAATCGTAGAGCAGCATGGTTTGGAGTATTTTTCATGCTTTATTAGCTTCAATTATAATTTAAGCGTGAAATGACTCTGATACTGATACGTTATTGCAACCTAAGATGGATGCTCACTTGATTCTATGAGAATGTGTACATGCGCTTATGTGCTCAGTCTGGCCCAATTATGAGCATAAATATACATTCGAGTAATAACTGTGTGGGTTTTTAAGTAGTAAAATTATCATTTACCCGCTCTGAGCATGCGCAAACATGACTTTCAGAAGTGAAGCTAAAATGCTTACATGGCCCACTTACTGACAATATTGCATGGCGCCAGATCTGAGCTGGGCAGGCTCCCATCACTTTACAATATCCAGAAACCGAGCATTAAGTATTGGAATTCTATTTCAAATAGGCAAAACTCCATAATTTCCAACATTCTAAGGGATCCCACTTACGAAAAAGTACGAGTAGGAATAGCCTCTAAGATGAACACAGATATTGTGAAGGAATGCAAAGCTCATAAACTTGCAGAGACGATCCACTGGCATCGAAAAATATTTGAAAACCTGTTCTTAGAATATTGGAAGCACCGTGTCGAAAAGTCGCCCAAGCTAAGCCATTTTTACTACATGTTTAAAACAGTTCCCAAAGTAGAAAAGTACCTCTTAGAAATGCAGGAGCCAACTTTGAGGCAGACACTTGTAAAGTTTCGCCTTGAGGATCACGATTTGGCAGTAGAAACCCTCCGCCGAGTCAGACTCAAAAGAGCTTACCATGATACAAAATGCCAGCTCTGCCAATCAGGGGTACGAGCGTAGAAAACGAAACATATCTTCTTTTTGAATGCACTTGGGAAGGTTACAAGCAAATAAGGATGAAATTTGTTTCTGAAATATCAAAGTCAGTAAAAAACTTTGAATTTCTTTCCTCTCGGGATAAATCATATTATATTATGACACAGGAAAGCATGGATATGACGAAGATTTTAGCAGTTTACATATCCACTATAATAACATTTCGAAAAAGTTCACTGCTGCTGCGTTGAGAAAAACAAAACTACAAACTTACGCCCATATAAAATATTATCAATAAATAAAACTATTTTCGAACATATCTCGATTTTTTCTGATTTTCGTTACATTTTTACTACCCATGTTCAGTTCTCGACAATTTAATATAAAAAATACATTGAAAAGCAGCACCAATTTTGCGTGCGCAACTTAATAATAATAATAATAATAATAATGTATGCTGCGTAAAAAATTTGTTGCCCACGTCTGCAACAACATGGCTTTGACTGGGTAGAAGTTCTGCAACGGCAGCGGAAAGCATTTAAGCGTTCCCCTTACTGGGCTGAAAGCACAGTTTGCGGGCACAGAGTTCGAGTGGGTGCGGACGGTTCTAATTTCGTAGAGGTTCCGAGCGTACATGTACATATACATTGTACATTGCGGCAACTATAAAATGTGCATTTAAATACATTACTCGGCGAACTGAAAAGCCTGAAATGTATTTGCATTGCTTTTTACTTGTTGGTCCTGGTCTTCCTGTCGAACTTAAAAAAGTACACCTCCGTTGTAGATGGCTGGGAATGGCGGATGGTACGCGCTGCTGGCCAGCCCTGTCTAAAAATCAGGTTTCTAGCGGATAGCATCTATGCGCTGGCAGTTCATGTACATGCATCTGGTTGAAGTTGCATTGTGCTGCACAAGGCAAGTTCAGCACATGACCGCTACTATACCCTTGTTTACTGAACGCACTGCAAACACTAAGATGTATTACTAAGGATGCACTAGAAAAAAGTAACCCAGAGAAAACCATCTATCAGGCATTAATGCAGTTCGCTGCTGTTTACTTAAGGATTCTTCTACCTAGAGCTCCTATGTGTTAATAGTCTTCAAGAAACTGTATCAGTCAAAATGGGTGTTTAAATAATTCATTTTGCGTCCATGGAAGAACATACTATTGCAAGTTGGTTGGCGCAATAATAATCAAATCCAATTTCCACTATTTAATCTTATGGCTGCTAAAATAAGCTAGATTGTACATATTAAGAACCTCCAATTCCACAGAAGCATTGAAAATTTGGATCTGCAAGAATGAAAAATCCCTTTAAATTCACTTTAAATAAGAAATTTTTATTTTAGCACAGCGAACTTACCGGTAGATACGATAAGCACAAATAAGTTTCCGTTGGCACAAATGACACTTTTTGCACAAAGAACTGATCTGCGTACATCGCAGCATTTAATTATTAGGCACAAAATACATGTATTAAATCGTATTCCCTGTGTGGGGGGTGTAGGAATCAATAGCAAGCGAAAGGGCAGGACGATCTGCTGTACACAATGCTATGCAGTTTATTGGCTACTTCAGCAGCGCTACTGTCGCTAAGCCATTCGTGCAGATGGTGCAGCTGATGCCCCAGAACCCGGTGCATCGCTAGAGGGGGCCACCGCTTCACTGTGGCAGCCGTGAATGCTGAATAGCGGCAAATGAAAACGTAGTCTGAATGCAAATGAAAAAATTCCGGACTCGAACTGCAGTTGCAGGCTGAGTAGCCCAGCGCGGGAAGCACGCCAGTGATGTACACGTCCTCCAGCCATAGCGCTCCCGAGCGCGGAGTGTGAAGCTCAGCCAACTTTACGATGGCCATCGCTGCCGCCCTCGAGATCACGTAGCCGGGACCGCCAGATGCGTAGGGCGGGAACCGACTGTAGGGATAGGTCTTCTTCGATACGTAGAACTTGGAGCGCGCATCGCGGGAAACAACTGCACCCTCTTGTACGGAGCCCAGCACGAGCGGTTCTGACGGCCGATGCCGAACCAGCAGGCGAACCAACGAGGCAACATTCCAGTAGGAGTCGTGGTCCGCCTTGAGCACAAAGTCAAATCCTTGATGGCAGGCCTTGGAGAACCAGTGCAGTCCTGCGAGAACCTTGCGAACTAGCAGGTCATAGGTGTCCAGGCTATCCTCGCCACTGTGGTAGGCTATCAAAATATCCTGATGCTTCTGGTTCTCGCGCGTCAGTTCTACTGGTGGCTGATTTCCCGAACCAATTTGAACCAAAAACAAAAGCTGGCCAAACTCTTTGTTTAACTGACCGCCCCAGGTGTTTCTAAAATAGATTTTTCAACTAAACTAACAAAGTAGCCCTGAAAGATTTGAAGTTTGCAATTAAATAAAAGCTCACCTCAAATCGTCGCGCTCAGCTTTCATGTTAATCGTCATTGGAACCAGAGCTAGCAATGTCAGGGACCGACGCATTGGCTTCGACACGGGCGCCGTCCGCTCACCAGGGCGGCAGAGTCTCGTCAGTTTGGCCGGCTCTTCGAAGCTCCAGTTGCCGAGGTCCTTGATCACGCTGCTCTCTATTAGCCGAGTCGGCAGCTGGTCTTGACTGAATCCGCTCGAACCGGGGCAGGCGATCTTCGGAAAGAAATCGCCCTGCCAAATAGTTGAAATCACCAAGCTGGCAGCTGACAACGTTATTGCGACCACGATAAGGTAGAAAGTCAAGCGCCAATAAATCGGACGTCGCCGAACGATGTGGAATAATCTCCGATGCATGATTGCTGCCAGTGAGGTTTCAAATGAAGTTTGAATGGCTTCATAGCATAGTTTTTTCCTATGCTATGAATCGACAATTTGACCTGGCCTTGAGGTTATGTTATATGCTGGTCAAATAATGCAATTCACATCGATAATGTGTGAGTAGCATTCACTCTGTTCTGTTGCTTTTCCTTCCTGTTCTCATCAAATAAATATACGAGCGTATTTGTTAAAACTGCACAGTGCAGGAACTGAGGAACCCTCAAATTTCAGTGCGTGTTGCCTTATAGAGAAGAGAGTCTGCTACCCCTTACCACAGCACCCAGTTGGCCCTCATTTTAATTTAGATGGTTACCATCCCACTCATACAACCACGTTTCAATGTTAAACTACCATATTGTTTACTCTGTTTACGTACATGTCTGTATGTACTTAAACTTGCAAGCTTTTCCACAAGTGAAGCCAATCATTCAAGTAAATCTTTACATTTTTTACATTCTTTACATTTAAAAAACGGCAAAGAAAATGCAGGTTAATTAATTTGAACCGGCCAGTGTGTTAGCAGATTCAAAATAAGAATATCAGTGTGCACAAAAAATATATTCATCTGCATGACGGAGTTAGATAAGGGGGGCGAGGTGATGACCAATCAGAATGCAGAGAGGAAAGACTGATAACGAAGCGGGGAGAGAGAGCCAGACCGACCGCGAAAACAACACCTATAAAAAGATAAGAAAAGTGCAAGGTGAATTTAGGAGAGAAAAGATAAATGCAAACCCAAACGAAAGATGCAACGCGACAGCATCACTGTTTACACAAGCCCCTATTGGATTTGCCTAGTCCCAAAGGTTAGGGACCTTTAGGGTCCTAAATGTCCTTCAGAGTGAAGCACCAATATTTTTATGCGTCTGCTGTAGATAGGCGCTGGCTGTAAATATAAGCCCTATAGGAGGCAATCGTAGATAAGCTTGGTATTTGGGGGGGGGGGGGGAGGTTAAGGAGCTATTCTATTATAGCCTATTAGCCTTTCCCAGTCCCAACGCAAACCTTGTAGCGCCCCCACCGCACCCAGGCAGCCCCCTTTCAAAAGGGTAGGACTATACAACCAAACCAAGAAGACTCATGACCCAAAGATGGCGCCCCCATATAGGCCTCTAGATTCGCCCTCCATGATATCAGAGTTAGGCAGCCTTCAGACCTTAAACGTACAAGTGTATGCTTTTATAGCTCCGGAAATCATTACTTTGAATGCGGTAAGTAGAATGCAAGACGGGGCTTCTAGGACAGAACTTTTCACGTCCATCATAATCTACATTCTTTAAATTTATTATGCCCGCACAGTTAGAAAAAATAGGGGGATCGACTTTCATGGAAAAACATCCATCATAATCTAGATTCTTTTAACTTATTATGCCTACATAAAAAATGAAAATTAGGGGTTGACTTTCACGGATAACCATTCAACGTAAGCTAGATTCTTTAAATTTAGTTAATCCCAAAGAAATCGAAAAAAATCACCTTAAAAATCTTTGAAAAAAAAATCATAATCCATAATCCATTACTTTTTACATCCCAGCGAGTTCAATGCATCTCCCGCTTTCATCCGGAGACACTGAACCTAAGCCTCATTCTAGCAACTTAAAGACATTCAAGCAACAACTCAGGGTACTCACCCCGAAAAAAAAATTTTACATTCTCAATAAAAATGCTTCCAATCGTCTCTCCAAGTTCTTACTACAAATCGCATGAACCCAATTACAAATCTAAGTACCAATGCAAGAAGGAATGTACAGATTATATGAAAAAATTCTGGCCTAACATTGAACCAACCATCCTGAATCTTAATCAAGCGGTTAAGACTCACTGGCGTTATTTACATGGGGTAACTATTAAAGATTACGACAGCTACTATAACTTTGCAGAAATTATTAAGCAACTGTAAAGCATAGCTGCAACTCTACTGCTATTATTAGCAACTGTGAGTCATGGAAAAATTGGCCAAAAACGGAGGCCGAGGCCAACTTTTTGAAAAATAAATTCGCAAATCTGGCCTCGGTTCTGGCCTCGTTTTGTGGCCGCGTACTTTCTCTCCACGCGCGCCGCTAAAAATAACTTCTATACTGGGCGAATTTCTCTACCCCTTTTTTAGCAGTCTTCCCAATTCCTTACTTAGAGAAACGACCAAAGGGAAGAAAAGGGCGAGCAATGTAAGCCGAGATTGCTGACTCAGGCTTTAGGGGAAGAGCAGTGAGCTTCTCTCCCTGTCTATCCGAATAGCTACTTTTCTTTCCCACAAGCTCGGGCGTATAGTCTACGTAGTCCACACATCTTTCACACACAGTGTACACTGAGTTTCCATGGTGTATTTCCACGGTGTATTTATTGATCCTCCCTTCCGTCACATACCAAAGAACAGCTAGCTTCGCTCGTATTCAGCAAAGTTTAAACTCAACTTTATCAAAACACTTGACAATGGCAGCGCGTACTGGAATCTCGGATGAGCTCGCAGCTCTTTCGGCAACTTCAACTCTAACTATTTCGTCACAAGAAGAGCTAGAGCTTCTCGACGAGACGCAACAGACGCAAAAGACGCAACAAAAGGAAACACTAGATAAGGCGCTAAAGCTTTTTAACGACATGTTCAACGATCTACCAACCAAGAAAAAAGAGCAATGGAAGGAGAAAAAAGACAATATCGTTTTAAAACTCAAAGCGGCTTTTGAGGACGAGACTGAGGATGATGAGGAGGAAGATTTAACGGAGGAAGAGAAGCAGAAAATCAAAGCTGAAAAGAAAAAAGAGCTGGTAAATCAACTCAAGGACGAGTTAAAGGCCAAAGTTATTAAAGGCTCTCTTGTACACTCAACTGAAATCTATGGGTGTACATACACGAAAAGAGAGTCACTCAAGACTGCTCGTGACCATCTTGCCGAAATCAACCGACGCATCGACCAAAACCACAAAAATATAATCTACTTTGCTGTTCTGGCCGGCCAAGTCGTCAATACTTTTCGAGAGAAATATAAAGGAAAAAGAAAGTTGTTTCTGAACTGGTTGGCGACGAACGAAAAGGTGATAATGATGAAAGAAGTCAAAGGCATACTTTTACATGAAACTGGCGACCGTGGCTGAGAGATTTCCTACAATCCAGCGGCTCTCTCTGCCTTTAAGGAAAATGCAGTCAATTTTGCCTCTACTGCCGGAAATTTGCTCTCACGACGAAACGTTTTGGACGAATCTTCAATAAACTTCATTCATTCTAAGAATTTTTGCTATAAAATTATTCTACGCTTGTATAAATGATTTAACTCCCGCTGCTACGGTAGTATATTTTTACTGCTAGAAAACGTTAGGACCTTTTTTTCCAACGCCGTTGGAATTTTTTGAGTCGCCACTGTGAACATAATAAATCAGAAGACCAGAATGACATAAGAAGGTCATTTGATTCCAACGCCGTTGGAATTTTTTGGCTAGCCTGTTTAATCATTAAAGCATGAGTTACTATTGCATAGCCTTCTGTATTCCGATTTCTTTTAGGAGTCTTCCCATTTCCTTATTTGGCGCGTGCAATACGAAACCAGCGGTCAATCATAAATCAGTTATCAATCACACACTTAAAACTCGCAAAACCTTCAAGCTTCAGCTCTCGTTTTTATTGGAATTTTATATGCCTACGAAACCTACTGAACATCTTGAATATTACATGACCAGTAAGGCTTCACCCTTTAGTCCAACCGATTCACCAGACCCTTTTCTACAAGAAGTTAGTAAAAAGATTGACGCCTTTACATCAAGAGGTTCTGGTTGGGTTGTTACTGGGATTCGAAAAGTTTCAGCTATGATTTTCAAATTCGATCCCCTTAAAGCTTCTTCTTACCTGGAGCTGCCAACAAAGCTCGCCAATAAAAAGGCCTGTATCAACGTGAAGAACTATGACAACTGCTGTGCTTTGTGGGCAGTTTTGTCAGCATTATTGTACGACAAGGATCGAGCCCATCCTGAAAGAACTTCCCATTATAAGATGTACTTTGACGAGTATTTTACCAAGTGTATCAGCAAAGGAATAGTATTTGAGAAAGGAGGTTTAGCTGTCTCTCAAATCCCCAAACTAGAGGAAGTGTTTAATAATAAAATCAGAATCACCGTATTCGAGTGGAATGAAAGCAAAGAGAAAGTTGAAATTGTTAGGAGCAGCAAGAATATTTTAGACGAAGACCCGACCCGACACCCAGCAGCCAGGCGCACTGATGTCGATCTTCTAATAATTGGAAACTTACAGTCTGAAGCCCATTATGTTTGGATTAAAGATCTTTCCAAGCTAATTCACAAGCAAATGACCAACCACAAAGAAGCCATATCTATCTGCAGATTGTGTCTTAAGTATTATTGTGGTGGTAAAGAAACTCGGGAGGCAAAACTCACAGAGCATGAACTCACCTGTGAGGACCATCCAACTAACTGCTCTCTTCCTTTCGGTAACCGGAAGTATTTACGGTTTAAAAATTATCACAAGATGGAGAAACTTCCCTTTATTGTATTTGCCGACTTTGAATGTTCAATTCTCGAAAATAAAACCCCGATGCCCCCACAAAGCACGTCCCAAATTCAGTAGCATACGTTTGCATTGGAAATCTTGGACATCTAGGAAATTCTGATATCGTCGAGTATAACCACTTCTTTGGGGAAGACTGTGTTAAACAGTTTATATTTAGAATGCTAGAGTTACGTAGAAAATTTAGCGCAATCCCACCTGTGCCAATCAATATGACCGATCAGGATGAGATTGATTTTCAATCGGCAACCCATTGCTACATATGCAGAAAACCATTTGAAGACAGTTTAAAGAATCCGAAAGTTAGAGACCATTCACACATTCAAGGAAATTTCAGAGGTGCCGCACACAACACCTGCAACCTAAAGCTAAAAAATAACATCCACGATTTAAATATTTTTCTACATAACGCTCGCTCATACGACCTGCACCTAATTGTTGAAAGAATAGGTGAAATAGAGGGCATTCACCTCGACTGCATAGCTGAGAACAAGGAAAAGTTTAAATGCCTCAACATCAAAGAGGTGGGGGCGTCCGGTTCACTAAGTGGTTCTTCTGGTTTGGTTAAAATCAAGGATTCTTATCAGTTCCTAGCAGCCAGTCTAGACGCATTAAGTAAAAATCTAACAGATGAGCAATGCACTTATACAAAAATCCTGGCCAAAATATTAGCAAACCAAGATCCCGTGTCTTTCAAGCTACTCAGAAAGAAAGGCTTCTACCCTTATGAGTATGTGACCGGTTCGCACGCTTTTGAAAAGCACGTCTTTGAAGGCGAACTTCCACCAAAAGAAAAGTTCTTCTCTCAGCTAACAAACTCAGGAATTTCTGACAATGACTATGAGCACGCACAAGCAGTCTACAAACATTTCAAATGTCAAAACTTTTTTCAATACCATTTGATTTATCTTTACACTGATGTTTTTCTTTTGGCCGATGTGTTTCAAACCTTCAGAAACACCTGGTACACAGCATATGGTCTTGATCCCGCACATTATGTAAGTTTACCTGCCACCAGCTGGGAATCTCTACTTAAAATGAAATGGGATGAAAACCCAGACTGGTATGTTGAACTTCTAACCGACATTGACATGTACAATTTTATAGACACAGCGAAAAGAGGCGGCATATCAATCTGCGTGAATAGATATGGAAAGGCGAACAATCCATATCTCAAATCTTATGACCCAACGAAACCCTCAAATTATATAGTTTATTTAGACGCCAACAATCTCTATGGCTGGGCAATGAGTCAAGACTTACCTGTGAGAGACTTCCAGTGGCTCCCCGTATCACAAATAAACCCAGCGTTTTCGATACCTGCGATTTACGAGGTTGACGTAGAAATTCCCTATGAACTCCATGATCATTTCTCTGACTTTGCGCCATTCCCAGAGAATATTAACTGCCCGAAGATTATCGAGCACCCAGATGGCTCGTGGAACCTGTCAACAGAAAACGAACACACAGCAAAACTCACCCAAAACCTACACAACAAGACTCGCTACAAAATTCATTATAAGCTGCTACAGTACTTCATATCCTTAGGCTGTAGGGTCACAAATGTACATAGGGCCCTCAAATTTACAGAAGAAGCGTGGATGAAACCCTACATAGAAAAGAACACCCAGTTCAGAGCCAAAGCAACCAACAACTTTGACAAGGATCTGTTCAAGCTGGCAAACAACTCTGTATACGGCAAGACTCTTGAAAATGAGCGCAACCGCACGAATCTAAAACTCGTCACCGTTCATGAGCGTGACATCATTCAGAGAAATATTTCTAAACCGACTTTTAAGGAACTTCACGTCTTCAACGATTACTTAGGGGCTGTTCTATTCTATAAGACAAAAGCAACACTTTGCAAACCTATATTTACAGGTGTCACTGTACTTGATGAATCGAAGCGTCTTATGTACAGTTTCTTCTATGACATGAAACGACAATACGGGGATCGGTTAAAACTTCTTTACACTGACACTGACTCCCTAATTCTAGACATTCAGACTGGGGACATCTATCAGGACATGCTTGAACAAAAAGACCTTTATGATTTGTCAGAGTACATAGAATCATTTAAAACTTTGAAAGGTGATCAAGTGTTCGACCCATCCAATAAAAAAGTAATTGGTAAAATGAAAGATGAAAAGGCAGGTGATGTTATCTCCGAGTTTATTGGTTTGAGATCAAAATCCTATTTTTTAAAATGCGATGAAAGCGATGAAAGCGATGAATCAGGAAAACTAATTAAGAAGTCCAAGGGAATTCCAAAGCATGTAGTTAAGAACTCTCTACATGAAGAAGCCTACAGAGACGCCCTGTTACATAATAAGAAAACTTTACACGAGTTTGTAAAGTTTCAGTCGAAGAACCATAATATTTTTACCATAAACCAGAAAAAAATAGGTCTGTCAGGCGCAGATAACAAGAGGGTTGTCTTTCAAGACAATGTTACAAGTCTTCCATTTGGGCACTGGAGACTGAAAACGTAGACTAAATAAAAAAAAAATGAAAAAAAAATAATGACGACAAATATTTTTCTGGAACAGTTGGCAAAAGAACTAGAAATCCCAAACTTTAGAGGCGTCTTTATGAAGGATACATTACCTGAATCCCACGCACTGAAAGAGTGTGGCATCATGAACTTTGACACTGCTGAGAAACCAGGGTCTCACTGGGTTTGCTGGGTGATTGATCCAAACAGAAAGCATAAGTACTACTACTTTGATAGCTATGGGACGGCTGTTCCTGATGAGCTAAGGGAATATATGGAAGCTCGGTCGACACTCGGAAATAACAAGGAACCTCCAAAAATCTACCGCTCAGACTTTATGCTGCAGGGGCTTAGAAGTGATATTTGCGGAGAGCTGTGTATGACTGTTTTATATGCAATGACTAAGACTCGAAAAAGCTACAGGGAAATCATTTTAAGTTTAAATGTTTGAATTCAGTTTTTTTTATTTTTTTTAGTTTTTCTTCGAAGCGTGTTTGATTGCATAGTTTTTGAAGACAGTTTCGATATCATTTCTCAATTGGCTCATATCATCAATGCTATTCAAATTCAGACGTACATGTTGCTCACTAAGCTGCTCATAAAGTTTTTGAATGCTTTGAAACTCGTCCTCTGAAATGAACTTGTCTTCTATTGCTTTTGAAATATACCCGGTGATAGAAGACTGGATGCTTTTCTGTTTTGCTTGCATTTCCTGCAGATGCTTTAGCTTCTGGCGTCTGCTTCGAGTTAGAGCTCCTGTAACCGCTGAAATGAGCCCACACGAGGCCCCAATAATTCCAAGTGGAATAGCGATTGGTGCGGTGATAATAGGAAGTGTAGAAACAGCAGCTGCAGATCCGCTTAGAATTGACACTGACCCGAGAACAATATTAATATACTCGAAAGCTTGACACAGAAGCGTTTCAGTTTTTTAGAGTTTTTCATAAGGGCGGTTTCAATGTCATTTCGCATTTTCTGAATCTCTACAAGTCGGAACTGTTGAGAGTTGCAGGTAAAAGTATTGATTGTAGGATAGAGATTTTGTACGATGGGTTGGTTCAATTGCTGATTTGATTGGTATTGTTGACTTTTCGAATACTGGGGTGCACTAGGTGTTACAGGTGCCATATTTGGTGCCATATTTGGTGCCATATTTGGTGCCATAGGCGGGTCATACAGAGAATCATTTTCGGCCATTTTTTATAGGTAAAAAAAAATAATTTTTCTATTTTACGATGCCCTCTGCACTTATGTTGCTTTTCGTACAATCTCCTCTGAAGTGTTAGCTCGCCGCCTAGCCAATAGGGCGTCTTCAATGTCAATGTCAGGGAGATTGTGCTGTCGTTCCAGGCGACTAATTCGTCTCAAAGTTTTCCCCCACTTGTTATAAATTCTATCCAGATAGAGCGTATGCGTGGCAACATCTCTTTCTATCTTTTTTATTTTTGCAACATTTTGATTAATGGTTGTTCTCCAAGCGGTAAATAAGGCATCAGTCTCTGCTTGTGAATAGGAATCAAGGATGTCTCGCTTTTTATTAATCGCTGTTCTTATAGCAATGTCTTTTGCATTGATTTCCGATTTGAGAGTTTGAGCTAGAGTCTCAACGATGGCGGTCAGCTTTGCTATTTTTGCCCGCAAGTCTTCAATGTTTATTTGATGATGGTGTGCTGACCGTTCCAATGGTTTTAAGCGGCCTTTGATTGGTCCGATCTCCGGGATTTTTTCGTCAACGTTAATGTAGCGCCTGTCAAGGAAAGCAAGCGAGTGTGCAGTGGAGCCACTAGTAGATTCACCAGCAAAGTTTATGGACATTTTTGTTTTTTTTTTGTTTTATTTTTGAAAAAAAAATTAGGCTACTGTTCTTTTCTCTTTGTTAATCATCACGAACTGATAAGGTTTATTCCACTTCTCAAAGCATAGGTTAACAAATTCTTCCTGCGATACCTTGTGTGCTACCTTTCGACCATCGTCCTTTCGATCAAATGGAGGCTTAGTAAAATGGGCTGGAGCAATCACCTCGTTACTTAACCTCTTCAGTCGGTCTTGCGGTATGGTTGGAAACAAGATGATCAGATTGCAGTTCCCACGAATAGTTTTGTTTGGCAACTCAAACCAGTTTTGGGTAATATAGATTACATTACAGTTGTTGTGACGACCCCTGGTGAAATAGTTTTCAATTTGCTTCTGGGGCCCTGTCATGCAGTCATCAAAGACAATCAAGTGCTTCCTTCCCTTTTCCAGTTCATCAGGCTGAGGGAGAAGTTTAGTTTTAGGATCAATTTGCGGGTCCCCATATGTGAACACTTTAATGTCGTGCCACTTTTCATTATCTGGGATATGGCTAGCATATTCACTGGCGACAATTTCTGGATCACTGGGCAGCTTGGATTGGTTATTAAAACACTGAATGATATGCTCCTTTTTAAGTTTGTTCTGTAGACCTGCAATCAACATCTTATACTCATCTTGATACAGAGTGGGTGAGTAGATGTGCAGTGTGTCATAGTCTAGAAATCCTGGTCTGAGAAGCATGTTAAAGATTCTGAATGTCTTCCCTGAGCCTGATTCTCCAACAACAATACATCTGAAGTGACTAGGAATTGCCTCGTTATGAGTAAATTTGATTTGGTTCCGAGTCCAATGGGGGTTGAAATCATTTGAAAAATCCATTTTTATACGATAAAAAATTTTTTGCATAATTATTTTGCAATCTAACTTTGCAATTATTGATGTGGGCCTGTGTGTCTTTTTCGGGGCCTGTGTGTCTTTTTTCGGGGCCAGTGTGTCTTTTTTCGGGGGCCAGTGTGTCTTTTTGCTATTAGTCTTGTACCCCCACATGTCTTGTACCCCCGGAAAGCACCTTAGTCATATTTAAAACCGCTGCCCTTTTTAAGATCAGCTCTCATCTTAGCATAAACAGATGGATCAATGCTATCAGCGCTTGGTGCCAATGAATTTGGTGCGAGTGGTTGAACATTTTGTTGACCATCTGGTTTGCTTTGTTTAGGGGTTTTGGGGTCGCGGGTTTCAGTTATGGTGTCCTTGATCTTCTTCGCAGCTGTGACTACACTTCCCGCCGCCTCGGCAGCATTTTTAATATTTTCTTTGTTCTCACTGATGACTTTGAAAATCTTTGCCCCCTGGGCGATCAAATCAACAATACCATTACCCGATCGCTCTTTTCTTGGATAATGACCTGCTGGAAAAAGTCCAGATCCTCTTTTAATGAGCTTTAATTCATTCTCATCGTAGTATTTAGGGACGTCTTTTTCGAAGATTAGTGGCATTTTTTACGTGAAAAAAATTATTTTTTATTGAACCTTGAAAGTAAAAGTTCTCTTGCTCTTTTATCGATGTACTTCTTTTCTAGCATTTTATCAAGAATATGAACAAACTCTTTTCTATTCTCATCCTTTAAACCTGTCTTTGCTGCTCCTAGGAGAACGACTAGCCGCTTGTAGACTTCCGGCATCCCGGTGCCGGTTTTCCCGGTATTTGTGGAGCTTCCGGATTGAAATGAATCTTCTGTTGTAGTTGATGTCTCTGGTGATGTCTCTGGTGATGTTTCTGGTGTTCTTATGTCTTGCCTTGGTGTGAAAACTCTGTTTGAAATTCGCTGCATTCTATCTGGTGAGAATTGCTCTAGATGCCTCCATACTTGTGGATTTGCCGTTTTGTAATTAGCTACTTGAGTTGGATCTGCTGTCTCAAGTCGAGAGAGTACATCTTCTTCTGTTAATTTTTGAGGGCTTTGTTGCTGTTGAGGGGTCTCTTGATGCTGCTGAGGGGTCTCTTGTTGCTGTTGAGGGGTCTCTTGTTGCTGAGTGAGTTGCTTTTGCTGTTCCAGGTAATTTATGACTTCTAGCTGATCTGGCAGGTCAAGCCATTGTTTAAAGTGCTTATACTTTCTAAAGCTGTTTAGGTTTACCCCATTGTCATGTAAAAATTTGAGTATATCAGGGACTTTAAGGATGTCTATGTCTCTTTGTAAAGCAAAAGTTACCAGTTCTTTATAATTTTTTAGCTGTTTCGCAGAAATAGTTTCTTGATTTTTAGTTATGAAGTTGAGCAATACTTGGGTGAAAGCAACCTTCTTTGAGGTGTTTTCTCCGACCCCGGCCGCGCCTTCTTTGATGACTCCAATACTTTCTTTCGTTATCTCAAGATGATAATCCACAGGATCAGTAGAAATATTTTTACGCCAGACACTAACACCAAAGACGCGTTTGCCTTCATATTCTACTGGCCCAAAGAAGTTATCTGTTACTTTTAATTTTTGCTGAGATGTTTCTTGCAAAGCCTGAGAATCTTGTGAGGCCGGTGGAATTTTATTCAGCGTATTCTGAAACTGGCTCTCTTGAATCTCATCAACAGCTTCCTTAACTGTTTCAATGGATTTCTTTGCTTCGGTGTATCCTGGTTTGTGAAACTCAGTGGCGGCTTGGATAAACTCATTGTAGGACTGCTGCTCTTTGTTAATTAACCCAGTGACTCGTTTTTCAGCTTCTGCGAGCTTCTTTAAGTCAGAGATGTAATGAGAATTTTTTCGCTTCATTTTTTTTATTTTAATTTTTAAACTAAAAAAATGAACGATCCTCTGACGCCAGTTTTCTATAAAATCAACAAGCCTATCTTGAGTGATGACAGCACAATCAAAGCGACTCAAGTAAGAGTCCCCAGTCATGAAAATCAGAATGAAACTAATTTGGGCCCCGGTCAAACGCTAACATTCACTTACACTGGGTGTTCATCTCTGGTCAGCGTTCACAGTCTAAGGAGCGGGTTTTACATGACATTCCAATACAAGACTAAAGGTGGTACAAATGCTGCTGGTGCTAATACTGACAAGCATGACGCTGATGTCACACTAATCAGCAACTTCTGGGCATACATGTTTAAGGAGTTAAGCGTGTCAAACGGGAGTACAGAGCTGGAGAGAATTGCCAACTTTGGTGTAGTGTATGACACTCATTGTCTCATTGAAAACCCAGATTTTATTCAACTTGGTAGCGGCGCTGGCTTCATCCCTAATGAGGAGAAAGGAGACGTAAATGATTCAGGTTATACAAAGAGAAAAGGGAGATATAACTATGCATTGACGGGTGCTGATGATGGTGCAAAGAATCCTCAGTATAGACATGTAGATATATTTGTACCTTTGAGATTCATGAGCGGGTTCTGCAATACTTTTAATCGCTTGACCAGCAACTTTAGTTACACATTTAGGCTTACCAGGGACGATCGCAACAGGAGTGTTTGGACAGGAGCTGAGCATACTAGAATGGAAGTTAAGCTAGCAGGAGTTGAGTTGTACTTGGAAATCATTGAACCAAAGACAGCACTGAAAGCTGAATATTTGAAGGCTATTGAAAAAGACATTGATGTTGCTTACACAGCTTACATGTGCAGGGATGAACGTAATGAAAGAAGGCAACAGATTTGTATTAAGGAGGGTTCTTGCAGCAACCCAAGGTACATTATTGTCAGTTTGAGAGATCCATTAACTATAAGTCGTTATGAACATGGAAATGTGCGAACAATTCAGCATGAAATCAGTGATAATCTTTACCCGGCAATGCCACAGAATGGAGATTTTGCAACAAACAAAATTAGCAAATTTTACTGCGAGCTGGTTGACTTGGCTGTTAAGGAAAACAACGGAATCGTTATTACGGCATGGCAGTTCAAGACTCTTTTCCCCATTTTCGGTGCAGACGTGTCGGCCAGGCAAATGCCTACTGACAACAGTCCGGTGAATATTGTGACCAATATCGACAGAAGTGAGGCTACACCCGTTGACCTTTTTATCATTTATGCATTTGAGAGGAAAATTAAGCTGAACATGATTAATAATTCTTCGAGTAAGGTTTAAAATATTTTTTTTTGTAAAAAAATGGAAGCGATTGCTGAAAGACTAAACAATATTGTGTCGCATTCGAAGGAAAGTATCCCAGTTACAATAACTGGTCGACTTACAGATTCAAGTGGAACTTTTATTGAAAAACTTGAGCAACCCATTCGTCTGGACCCAGAGGCAAACTACCATGTTTATCTCAATGACTTTACTGGCTGGTCAAATGTCCCCAACGTGACAGAAAAGAATAACATGTTTTATTACAAATGGAAACAAATTGGAGGCGAAGTGAAAGAATTTCCGGTTAAATTCCCTGTGAGCACACAGAGCGTGGATACTTATAATTACTTTCTGGAGAACGTTTTTACCAAAAGGGGGCATTTTGAAACTCCTGATACTAGCAAACCCGAGAATAAACTATTTCCTGTTAAATTGTCCTATGATCTCACTGTAATGAGAGTGGTTATGCAAGTTCATAAAGACGCAGAGGTGGAGTTTAAAGATGGCACCTGGTATCGAGAGTTGGGATTTGAAAAGAAAGTTTACAAGGCGGAAACCGCAGCACCACCCGCAACTCCTTCGCCGGGGGCAGTTATGTTGAGCCGCCAGCCAGCTCGCGGTTTATTCATGGCTGAAAATATCGCGGATATTGTTAAAAGTTTGAACATTTTGATCCGAAGCAATCTCAGTCTGGACTGGGTCTTCAAGGGAAAGCGAACAAATATTTTGTACAATATTTCTAACTCAGTTGCTGGTGGACAGATGATTGTTGAAAAACCCAATCCAGTAAAAAGAGTTGTGCTCTGTAACAAAGAAATTAATGAAATATTGCTACAGTTTGAGACAGAGGACGGAGAAGCTGTTGATTTTAACGGTGAAGAGTTTGCAATGACAATTATTATTGAAAGAATGTGAATTGTCATTAGTACAGCGGTGGCAGGGACAAGCAAAGAAATGACTGGAAAAGAGGCAGGGAAAGCTCCAAACCAGGAATTGGGAAGACTGCTAAAAAAGTGGTAGAGAAATTCGCCCAGTATAGAAGTTATTTTTAGCGGCGCGCGTGGAGAGAAAGTACGCGGCCACAAAACGAGGCCAGAACCGAGGCCAGATTTGCGAATTTATTTTTCAAAAAGTTGGCCTCGGCCTCCGTTTTTGGCCAATTTTTCCATGACTCACAGTTGCTAATAATAGTAGTAGAGTTGCAGCTATGCTTTACAGTTGCTTAATAATTTCTGCAAAGTTATAGTAGCTGTCGTAATCTTTAATAGTTACCCCATGTAAATAATGCCAGTGAGTCTTAACCGCTTGATTAAGATTCAGGATGGTTGGTTCAATGTTAGGCCAGAATTTTTTCATATAATCTGTACATTCCTTCTTGCATTGGTACTTAGATTTGTAATTGGGTTCATGCGGTTTGTAGTAAGAACTTGGAGAGACGATTGGAAGCATTTTTATTGAGAATGTAAAATTTTTTTTTTCGGGGTGAGTACCCTGAGTTGTTGCTTGAATGTCTTTAAGTTGCTAGAATGAGGCTTAGGTTCAGTGTCTCCGGATGAAAGCAGGAGGTGCATTGAACTCGCTAGGATGTAAAAAGTAATAGATTATGGATTATGATTTTTTTTCAAAGATTTTTAATGTGATTTTTTCGATTTCTTTGGGATTAACTAAATTTAAAGAATCTAGCTTACGTTGAATGGTTATCCGTGACAGTCAACCCCTAATTTTCATTTTTTATGTAGGCATAATAAGTTAAAAGAATCTAGATTATGATGGATGTTTTTCCATGAAAGTCGATCCCCCTATTTTTTCTAACTGTGCGGGCATAATAAATTTAAAGAATGTAGATTATGATGGACGTGAAAAGTTCTGTCCTAGAAGCCCCGTCTTGCATTCTACTGCGGTATGAATTATTATGATTTCTAAACTTGACTGCGTCACTGCGTTTTTACCAAACCGATCGTAAAATTCAGTAAGCGAAACGAAGCGTAGCATAGCACTCACATTCCAGTCAGTAGTTCTAGGATAACGCCTCTAGACATAGAGGCTCCTCATCCGCTTTGGCGCTGTTCCACTACTGCTGGCTAGAACGAAAAGTTCCTGTGATGAGGCATTAGCGGATCGTGTGGTTTTCTTCCTCGAAATTGGTCCGGCTAATTTATTTCATTTTCAGATGATTTATCCATTTGTTTCCTGCAAACCACTGCCTCTAGCCCTATGCCCCTGCCCGGACATTCGTATAGGGGGCAGAGAATCCCGTTTGAGGGGCGGGCCGTGAAGAACCAGCCATTTTCAGTATTGAGCGAATCGGCCAATGGTAGCAAGGAGAAAGACGGGCACAAACCACCCTCCTTTCCTTCGCTCCTGTCTTTCTTTCGGTGTATCGTAAGGGGACGAGGTTGGATCAGACGGTAGAAATAATTATCACAGCCCTGGATGTACATTCATTGTACAGGAGCACCAAAAAAGTCGATTTTTTTAAATGAAAGAGGGCTTTTCGCATTCCAAATCGATCCACGAACAATCGTCCTTTACATTCCAGCCCAGTCCCAACCACGATTCGTGCAGAGGGGGGCAAATAGAGAAAAGGTAAAAGAAAATACAAGACTCCCAGTCTGGCAGAACTTTCACATCGTTCAAGCGGATAGCGTGTTGCTTTAGTTAAACACTAGCTCTTAGTTAGTTAGTTGGTTAGTTAGTTAGTTAGTTAGTTAGTTAGTTAGTTAGTTAGTTAGTTAGTTAGTTAGTTAGTTAGTTAGTTAGTTAGTTAGTTAGTTAGTTAGTTAGTTAGTTAGTTAGTTAGTTAGTTAGTTAGTTAGTTAGTTAGTTAGTTAGTTAGTTAGTTAGTTAGTTAGTTAGTTAGTTAGTTAGTTAGTTAGTTAGTTAGTTAGTTAGTTAGTTAGTTAGTTAGTTAGTTAGTTAGTTAGTTAGTTAGTTAGTTAGTTAGTTAGTTAGTTAGTTAGTTAGTTAGTTAGTTAGTTAGTTAGTTAGTTAGTTAGTTAGTTAGTTAGTTAGTTAGTTAGTTAGTTAGTTAGTTAGTTAGTTAGTTAGTTAGTTAGTTAGTTAGTTAGTTAGTTAGTTAGTTAGTTAGTTAGTTAGTTAGTTAGTTAGTTAGTTAGTTAGTTAGTTAGTTAGTTAGTTAGTTAGTTAGTTAGTTAGTTAGTTAGTTAGTTAGTTAGTTAGTTAGTTAGTTAGTTAGTTAGTTAGTTAGTTAGTTAGTTAGTTAGTTAGTTAGTTAGTTAGTTAGTTAGTTAGTTAGTTAGTTAGTTAGTTAGTTAGTTAGTTAGTTAGTTAGTTAGTTAGTTAGTTAGTTAGTTAGTTAGTTAGTTAGTTAGTTAGTTAGTTAGTTAGTTAGTTAGTTAGTTAGTTAGTTAGTTAGTTAGTTAGTTAGTTAGTTAGTTAGTTAGTTAGTTAGTTAGTTAGTTAGTTAGTTAGTTAGTTAGTTAGTTAGTTAGTTAGTTAGTTAGTTAGTTAGTTAGTTAGTTAGTTAGTTAGTTAGTTAGTTAGTTAGTTAGTTAGTTAGTTAGTTAGTTAGTTAGTTAGTTAGTTAGTTAGTTAGTTAGTTAGTTAGTTAGTTAGTTAGTTAGTTAGTTAGTTAGTTAGTTAGTTAGTTAGTTAGTTAGTTAGTTAGTTAGTTAGTTAGTTAGTTAGTTAGTTAGTTAGTTAGTTAGTTAGTTAGTTAGTTAGTTAGTTTAGTTAGTTAGTTAGTTAGTTAGTTAGTTAGTTAGTTAGTTAGTTAGTTAGTTAGTTAGTTAGTTAGTTAGTTAGTTAGTTAGTTAGTTAGTTAGTTAGTTAGTTAGTTAGTTAGTTAGTTAGTTAGTTAGTTAGTTAGTTAGTTAGTTAGTTAGTTAGTTAGTTAGTTAGTTAGTTAGTTAGTTAGTTAGTTAGTTAGTTAGTTAGTTAGTTAGTTAGTTAGTTAGTTAGTTAGTTAGTTAGTTAGTTAGTTAGTTAGTTAGTTAGTTAGTTAGTTAGTTAGTTAGTTAGTTAGTTAGTTAGTTAGTTAGTTAGTTAGTTAGTTAGTTAGTTAGTTAGTTAGTTAGTTAGTTAGTTAGTTAGTTAGTTAGTTAGTTAGTTAGTTAGTTAGTTAGTTAGTTAGTTAGTTAGTTAGTTAGTTAGTTAGTTAGTTAGTTAGTTAGTTAGTTAGTTAGTTAGTTAGTTAGTTAGTTAGTTAGTTAGTTAGTTAGTTAGTTAGTTAGTTAGTTAGTTAGTTAGTTAGTTAGTTAGTTAGTTAGTTAGTTAGTTAGTTAGTTAGTTAGTTAGTTAGTTAGTTAGTTAGTTAGTTAGTTAGTTAGTTAGTTAGTTAGTTAGTTAGTTAGTTAGTTAGTTAGTTAGTTAGTTAGTTAGTTAGTTAGTTAGTTAGTTAGTTAGTTAGTTAGTTAGTTAGTTAGTTAGTTAGTTAGTTAGTTAGTTAGTTAGTTAGTTAGTTAGTTAGTTAGTTAGTTAGTTAGTTAGTTAGTTAGTAAAAATATTCGATTTTGCGGGAAATTAAAAAAATAATTCTAGCGAGTCGACCAGATAGAAAAATGAAGAACGCAGATGCCTACTTACAGAGGTAGTCTGCCTGGGCTGTGAAGAGAATCGCATTTGTATGTAGTTAACAATTGGGCAACTTCTATTGAGCAGAAGAAACTTAGAAAGCAGTTAAAAGCATATGAATCAAGCTTGAAGGCGAAAGTGATTACTGAAGTCGACGACAGTCACCGGTTCAGGCACCGCAAGTGTCGTCATGTTTCAAAGGTTGGCGCAACGATAAGCAAGTGGCAGTGCATGATATACACTGTACTGCAGCTTTAGATTCCAGCGTTTTGCAGGGAAGAGGTGCTGATAAGAGGCCTCTGATTTAAATGCGCTTCGATATTTCTGCTAATTTATTCTTGTGGAGAATTCAAGAAAGTATAACAGCTAGAGTTTGCGGTCAACTTGTAATTTATCATTTATTTCAGAAGCGATGACGATGCGTTTGCAAGGACCAGCAATACTGCTGGAAGTTCGGTTACCGCTGGCATTCTTGTTGCTGCTGCTGCTGCTGTCACAGACTGCGGCTTCATCATCATCCGTTGGTGTTTGGCTGGGTAATTTTAGTTTATTTTTAATTAGAAAATCTTCAATTAGTTTTGCAGCTGTGCTCACTAGGAAAATCTTTTAACAGCAGCTTGACACCAAGACACCAGTATAGGCAGTCGCGTGCATTTAAATGTACTTCAGGCATTTTCACTTACTGCCCTAAGCAATTTGACAGGCTCTGCGCCAATCTGCAGCACCAATCAGTCAAGCAGCTGTCAAAAGTTGGACTTGCTGTTCGACCGGTCTGACCGCTCCGGGGACGGCGGCAAGTGCTGGTCCGGCCAGAAGGTTCTGTGCCGGCCGCGACCGCTGTCTAAGGAGCTGCTCAGCACGGAGGCCAACCGTTTGACAATCGTATCGTACAATGTATTCGCAAGGCCCTTTCTAGTGTCGCATGACGGACAGCGAGAAAGGACCTGCCGTATTCCTCGCGGTTGGTAAAATTTAAATACACAAAAAGCCGAAAAAGTGCAGATGGAAGTTGAAGTAAAGTTTGGGTGCAGAAGTTGGAATGCAGAATAGGGATCAGCGGAGCGAAGTGAGTAGTGAGGAGAGCAGACCGAACTGGAGTTAGGAGAGTGGAGTAGGGCCAGCGGAGTGGCTAGATCGCAGTGGGCAAAGTAGATTGGTAAGGAGAGTAGAGAAGGAGGCGGACTGGGAAGATTTTAGTAGGCAGATATTGTCAGGAAAGCGGAGTAGCTAGAGCAGAATAGAGTGAGGGGGAGAGCGAAGCATGGAGAGCCTGTGAGTAATGTAAGGCTGTATTTCGAAGTGCATAGCAGAATTTTGATACACATATCCGTGCTAATCTTGCAAAAATCTGAACTGGCAATGCAACAGCTCTGCTGGCTGAGGTTCCTGGCGCTGATGCGATCGTCTTCCAGGAGGTGTTCCAACCGGGCTGCCTGGCTGCCAGCAGTGAAGAGTTTAGCCTGCGCGGTCTGCTGCGCAGCTACGGTTTTGAGTATTCGACTCGAACCGTTGGCGCCCGTCGATGGGGCCTGAAAATCAACGGTGGCGTGTTCATCGCTTCCCGCTGGCCCATCAAGCAGGAGGCTCAGGCAGTTTACCTCAACGCCCATCCCGGCAGTGCGGACTCTCTGGCCAATAAGGGAGTGGTGTACGCCAAGATAGACAAGTTCGGCGCAGTTTTCCATCTATTTGGCACGCATCTACAGGTAAGGATTTCTCATAAAGTGTTCTCGTCGGTATATTGTCTAGCAGATCCTTAGAGCTCCCTGGTTACTAAGTGACTTTCCATTTTTAGATCCATCGTTTTAAGGTTAAGTTTTGAATGTTCCTCTGAAGCTTGCATATTTCTCCAGGCCGAAGACGGACCCGAGTTCGACGCCTACAGGGAGAAGCAAGCCGAGGAGCTGCACCGTTTTGTTCAGTCCCGCCAGATCAGCCCAGAACAGGCAGTGATCTTTGCTGGTGATCTGAACGCCGACATGCTGGCCAACCGCGGTCACGTGAGCCGCCTGTTGCAGAAGCTCAATGCCAGCTTGCCACGCCTGAGGGGACAGTTACGCGCGACCTACGACCCCAAGCAGAACGACGTTGTAGAGCCGGGCATCACAGCGAGTCAATGGCTGGACTATGTCTTAGTTAGTCGCGAGCACAAACAGCCGGTGTCGTCCAGCCTCCGGGCCGTCCGTCTCCTGGCCGATGCGCCGGTTGATTTGTGCGTCTCAGCGCCCCTGCAGATGAGCTACGTGGCGCCGGACTCCGCGGGTTGCACCGCCTCGCGGAAGACCCGTCACCTGTCTGATCACTATCCCGTCGTGGGCGAGTTTCGATTCCGATAGTAGCAAATCAATTTGGTATCGTTTTGGGATTTAACGAACGCCAATTCTCCACAATCGATTCTGTAGAGTAGCATTTTGTATGCGGTGGATTGTGGCTCAAACTTGTGGGCCCAGGTTGACATTAATTTGGGTTGAGGAACACCATTACTGCGTCCAGATGCAGAATGAAAAATTTGGCCTATGGACTTATCATTATGTACATGTATGAGGTACGCATGAATTAAGAAACTGAAATAAGTAGGCCTAATCAAAGTAGAATCACAAAGGCTGTGAAAATTTATTATCAATAATTTGTTGTTTTGAATAATTTATTTTAATTAAACCTCTTCTGTGAGCTCAGAAAAAATGATGGACAGTCGTCCATAAGTTTTTTACTTTTGCTGTCGACTGCTTTTAGTGTTCATGATTTTTGCGGCGACTTAATGCTTATCAAAGGTGCCAGAGACAGCAGGTCTTCACTGTTGCTACGCGACTGCTTCAAGCGTACTGAGCTTGCACTCCACCATTTGTGAAGCTGAAGCGCTGGAGTGGTGCACTGCCGCTATCACTTTTGCAGTACCTGTAGGCGGCGCGAAGCCCACAGCCGATAAAATAGAGAACAAGCAGAGCGATCAGAGCCATCAAAGCATGGCTAATGGCGCTGCTCAGTTGACGAGCCATCTGAATCTCGCGTGTGGCATCCGTGAGGCACTTCTCCGCGTCTCCTTTGCACTCGATTGCGTTGGTTCGTTCCAGCTGCGAAATAAAATTTTTATGAAATTTTTATTACGTTTATTAAGTAATGAAAAAGTCTTCAAAAACGCATGCAGAATCGGCTCTCACTAAAACTTGTCGACCAACTCCGATAGCCATCGTCGGCCCGAAATTCATGCTCAAGACGATTTGGTTAAGCACCACAACGGCAATTAAGAATTGATTCATTGTTTAGCCTGGAATTAACTGAGCTCCTCTATTTGATTTGCTCTGCAGGAAACACCGAAATTCACGGCGGCACTTATGCTGGTGGAATTTATCCATAGTGGATAGGGTGGCTTCGTTGCCGAAGGGAAGTATCACGCATGACAGGTTAAATCTGCGCATCCAATCATTATCCCCTGACACCTGTCTCCGCCATAGATTTTTCAAGAATTTCTTTCTGTTTTTCTTGCTCTGCAACAAATTTGCACCAATAAGTGGACACGCATTTCGAAGATTAGAGACGAAGCAGGTGTCTAAAGACACTGCTGAAATTTACGCTCGTACTGCGCCCCATCTAATCCCTAGACCGAGCACCCTTCCTGTCTGTTGGTGCCCCTTTTCAAGCGCAACGGCCACCATGCTTTCAAAATTCGGATCAATTCTTAATTGATTCTGCGGGCAGGATTCCCCATTTCCAGCGTTCAGAAATATACCTATATAAGCCGTAAGCAACTTCCCGAGAGCCCCGCGTAGATTTGACTTTGCAAAATCCGATTGAATTTGAAGTAGCTAACTTAGAAAGAAGGGCCATAAGTGATATCATACGAGTTCAGAGCATAGCGTCCTTAATTTTAATTAGTCCGTCGATCCCCAAATGGCACCTTTTTGACATTTAATGTTCAAAATTTAGCCCTGCCTGCAGAGTAACTGCTGCGTGTGCTGCAATGAAATTCATTGTTTTTTTCAAAATATTTTTCAAAATATTGAAACTTCTGCTGTCAATTCGGTCTATTCGAAGTTTATGAGAAGCTTGTATCTAAGGTCCACGTTAGTGATAGCCTTCCTGTCAGGGCGTATGCCTTATGAACAGAAGGTCATTTCATTGTCCCAAATCGTGGGTTCGAACCCCAGCTCAAAATTTACCAATCAGAGGCTAATTTGAGCCATAGAGCAAGGTAATTAATCCGGCGTTTCTTAAATCCACCCGGCTTACCGGGTTGTAGCCTAGTGGCTAGGGCATCCACCTTATGACCGGAAGGTCAGGGGTTCGAGCCCCAAGTAGAGACAGTTTATGCCCTTAAGCCAGGCCCTTAATCCTGCAGCATTGCTTCAGTCCACCTAGCTGCGATGGGTACCAGTTTGAGCTGGTAAATTTAGGGAGGGTTTTGCGGCCCTTCAAGCCCGACAGGACTGAGCAGGTGTACACAGCTCTCTGATACGCCGCGCAGGTAATTGCAGCTGTGTCGTGGGCTGTACATCTGGTCGAAAGTTAGTGTATAAAATTTTCACTGTTTAGCAGCGTAACTTAGTATAAACATGAATTTTTGTTTGATTTTTTCAATTTTACGTGATTAGTGGCGATTAATTTGGGATTCGACAAGATTTTTTTCTTTGCTATAGAACAGATAAGCTGATACTTGTTTACCAAAAGAAAATGCTTTACACGTCTGTCTTCTAGGATAAGTAAAACGAATCCCGATTAGCAGCTGCCCAGCACTCAGGGATTGTCTGGCAGGAGGATCGTACGGCTTTAGTCCTAGCTGCAGGCGCAAGTCACCTGACGGTCAAGGTCGGGCAATTTTCCGATCTGAAAAATAACGGTACCAGCAAGGAGTGCCCATCTTCGGAGCAGCTTCTGAAGATTCATGGGGGCGTCTGGCCCGACTTCCTGCCCGGAGGAAGAAATCATGCATGCTTATTTGGCCATCGCAAACGCGAAGCAATCACACATTGTTTTTGCTTCGGCAGAGTCCTTTGATTTGATGAGCAGCCCCCTTCCTGGACTACTTGGCAAGTAAAACCGCATTAAAAACAGCAATCACTTACTTACAGTAGGATTTAGAGGTTTTTTACCTTTAAAATAATTTGCCCAGACTGACAACTCATTTTTTCATCAGGGAAAACATCGACTTGAACGGCCGACCCTAACCGGCAGATAAATTTATTTTAGCAAAGTTTTCGAGTCTTAAACAAGCAAAATGCTCACTTTGGAGTCCATCAGGAAAATTGACATACCGAATCAAGTGAAATTTCGACATAAAAAATCGTCGAATTGATGAAATTTTTGTTGAAATTTTACATTGGAAACTACAGTCCCCAACTAATTTTCAGCGGACGCTATCAAAATCAATTTACTTGATTTACTTGATTCAAATTTATGATCGTGACAAGCTAGCAAATACAGCTGTTGTTGGTTACAAAATTAACGGCAAATTATTCACGTGGCAGTGTAGCAAAAACAGTGTAAATTCGATAATTAAAGAGGGTAGCAGCAAGACTAACTGAATAAGCTTTCATGAAATGAAACGAATATGGTAATGGAAATAAAAATTTCGCTCCTGAAAGTCTCGGATGAACGCCAAGGCTCACTACCACTGGCTGATGGCAGCAAAGTTGCCCTTCTGGACATCATCGCGGGCGTTGGCCTTCAGAACTTTGCCCTCCTCGTCAACCACGATGAGGCTGGGGATGCCGCTGACCTTGTACTGCTTGGCTAGGCCTGTGCGCTCCGCGGCTTCGAAGGGCACCACATAGTAGTTGCCGTGTGACTCGTTGAAGTAGCTCAGCATGGCGGCCTCGTCGCGATCGCAGGAAACGAAGACGCACTCCAAGTTCGGGTTGGACTTTTTGGCCTGCATGGATACAAAAATTGAAGCAAATAAAGGTAAAGCTCACAACAATCAGACGGACCCTCGAACCGACGGTATCTGTCTCTGAAGGATACAGAACGAAATAACCTACCTCTTCATAGAACTCCGCCAATACCGGAGTAAAATTGCGACACGGCGGACACCAGTGGGCTGAAAAGTACAGCATGATTTTCTTATCCTTGAACACAACGCTGCCCTTGAAGACGGCCTTGGACTTGTCGTGTACAGTGAGACTTAGCGGTGTAATCTTGGCCGACATGATTCTGCTGGTACTATTCAAAAAATTTCTTAGAAATTAGAATGCTTAGCTAAAATGAAGTTAGATGCGTGGGCCAACTGCCTTGCCTTGCTCTATATATGCATTGTATGCTCTGGGAATCTTGCGAGAATTTAGGGTTAGAGAAAAACTTAGACGTGGCTTTCGTAGTGCGAACGCACAGTCCACGTAATCCGGAGAGGAGCAGGGGGTGACTGTCATATCATTCAACCCTTGCTAACCTCATACCACCAGTGTAGGGTTTTTGTGCGCAATATACTTGTGCACGATGAGTGACAATGTGCAAAGCTAGCTGCGCAGTGCGTGGGTCTGATAATCTACCCGCCAGTCAACTGCATACTTGCGAGATCGCGCAGTGGATACGAGTGGTTTTCGGCGGTTTTTTCCACTAAATCCTATTTTTGCACGCGAGCTTCGTCGTCATAGAATTACTAGGCAATTAGTAATTTTTATGCAATTTAGAAAACCCCGTCTCAAGAAATACTTTTGAAAACAAAAAACGGAGCAAAAATTTACGGCAGTATTTTTTCGCATTAAAATTTTTGTTCAAAATACCAACATGGCGTAGATTTGAATTCGCTTGCAATACGGCATTTCACATATCGAGTCTTTGCCCGTAAGGGAAGCAAAATATCATTAACTTAGAAGTTTCACTAAATTAAACTCGCATATTTGAACTCTAAGATGTATTCTTGAGTATTTGCTCCTAATAGATTGCTTCCCTGGCGCCAGGAAAAAACCTCGGCGGTGAATAATTAATTTCCTGGTGCAAAAGAAATCGCAAGAAAGCACTGTTATAATTTAGTGCTTTCAGTTTGCTTTCGGATGTGAAGGGAGGCCGGTTGAACTAAAATGAGTCGCCGGAACGCGGAATTCATCTGACTGCGTGCAGCAGCCGCGGGCAGCAGTGGGCCGAATTTCGAGACGCCAAGCTGAAATTAGTCCAGTAATTTAATTCCCCCAGTCAGTCCTCGGCATCTAAAGAGGTACTTAATTGTCTCTCTCTTCCTCTCTTACTGCACCTCTGATCTCCGATTGCTTTAGAAAACTCTTCGTTTATTTATCTAGCTGAAAATTTTCGGCTCTAAATATTCCGTTATAGTTTAGCGCGATAGACCAGTTATTACATTTGTGGCCCGTTTTTCCTCAGCATCTTTTGCTTTTGCACTAAAAACAAGTGATGCAGCATAAGAAGACATTTGTCTGCGTGCGCAGGAATATATTTTTTCTTTATTAAGATTAACTGCGTGCGTCTGTTAATGTGCTATTTAATAACCAGCAAAGCTCGTTTACACTGCCATCAAATCACACGAATGTATGCCGAGTTCTCTGACCATTCATTTGATGAACACGAGAAATGTACACAAAATCCAACTCATTTGATGGCAGTGTGAACGAGCCTTGAGCACTAAAAGCGTTTTTTTACACGAAATATGTTCGCGGATTGCGTGAGTCAAGTACCTCGCTGGTTTATACGGCCAGCCATAATCCATAGACGGTCCTAGGTGCGGCTGGGCAGGCAATGAATGAAGAGCTCTTATGGTCTTTGGTCAGATAATGAGATTGGCCAACTTGCTGTCCCGCCAACTGACATAGCAGTTATCATAATAATGTGTCCAAGTTTTGCGGCCCCTAGCCACTCAGGTTAATTGCCTACTTCTTCTGCAGTTTCTAACAGCTCCCCGATAGATAATGCTTACATACTCATACAATTATGCTGGTAACACCTATCAGGCAAATGAAAATAATTTTGCTAAGCAACCCTAGCGAAACTACGAGTATTACCAGCCTTTTTCAATGAATAATTGACTCGGAAATGGAAAATACATAAGAATTTCGCCGCTCATAAAGCAGTGACTATAGTTTATTGGTCAAATTATTTCGGCAAAAGTTTTGAACGCTAGTGGCAGCCCAAATAAAGGTTTCGAGGACGAAGAATATCGAGTCCAATAGGATTTAATTGCAGGTAGAATTGCTAGCTATACTGGCTTATTAGGGCTAATGAAGATGGAAACTTCGGACAAATTGAAGGTAGCTAGATAATTCCTTTATGACAGCAAATTTGGCGCACTTTGCGATGCAATTTGGTGCACTATGAGCCTTCGTGGATACTGTCGGTTCCTTTTTTACATCGTGAGCACTCATCAAGAGTCACACCCGGCATCTCATCTACCACACTCAATTTGAGTTAAAAGCATCAATCATTTGGAAAAAAAGATAGGGCAAAAGCCTGTGCAGGGTCCAGGCTATAACGAGTATAACGAGCTAATCCAGGTTAGAAGGCGTTTAACCCAGTAGCGTGCGTCGTGAGACTAGTCAGTAAGCTTACATGTATTTAAAGCATTTTTAACCTTGCACAAATTCTTTATGAATGATTTATCGTGATGGGAAAGCCTTAAAAATAGCTTTATTTTACTTTGACTACCTCCCATCCGAGAGGTTTCTTCCTTTTCCATCCGACCAATTAAATGTTCAATTTAGCAGCTCCCACTATGTTCTTAGCTGAGCTTTAGTTGTTTTAGTCGGCGATATTCACAGCCCGAAAAATCTTGCTTTCTCCCGGAGCCAATGCTGTGTCAAGATTTTCGGCCTGCTCAGATATTTGCGCAAACTAGCTAGTTGAAGTCGGGAGGAGCTCAGAGCCTCCACTTATTCTCCATCACGTTGAAGTTTGAAGCTTTGTTTGGCAATCGCTTTGCGCCTTTGAATATTTTATTATTGGCCCACTCAGTCAACACAGCTCTGGGTAATTGGATTTTCCACTGGGTCCGCACCAGTCACAGCCTGAGAAAGTGAAGGCATAGAAACGAGCAAACAAAAGGCGGATGGCAGCTGCTGACGCACAAGCCCCCTACTCAGTGGGCGCCCATTGGTTATGGGTGACGAGCCAATGTTGGTCTCCCTTTCCGCATTCTGTACCTCGCGTTGCTCCAAGCTCACCGGAGTCCGAAAAGAAAGCTCATAATCCCAGAATAGAAAATTCGATCTTTCCCAATTCCTTGTGACAATTTTTCTTCGTGCTGGCCTCACCGATTTATCGAAAGAAAAATGGTTTTGATTGACGAAGCAGTTCGCGAAACCTGTCGCCAAGGCTTATTCTGCAAGATGACCACCAGGGAGTTCGCAGGTAAAACACCCGGTGTTTTTTTGGACTCTGCGCCCTTCATGCAACGTCAATGCGTGTTTCAAGTTGAGTAACAAAAACTAAGCAATCAAAAACTTTTTTTCAGCAAATAGTGACATCAGGAATTTGACCGGTCAGCATCTGCTCGTCATCATGGCCCACTGCCTGTGGTGTCGCTCCACATCAGCGATCAATGTTATGAGTCGTGTGTGAGTAATATTTAATCCGAGATTCGTTTTCGAAGCCATCTGACTTTTATAAAATTAGAGACGCTTATGATGTAAGACTTGGTACGCAATTACTTTGTTCCCATGCCGCAGCTCGAACTGTTTCAATCACTACCTGGCTAGTCTGAACACCAGTGGTCCGGTGCCGGAGCCGCCGTCGCTGGAGGACACGTCTACTGTGACGGACTCTGACGCCTCCAATGACGCCGACGCGACCGCCTCGGCTGCGGCGCAGCCAGATGATGTCGCGGTAATGGCGGTGCTGCTGTCCCTCTACGCGCTGCTCATCCTGCTGGGTCTGTTCAGCAACCTGATGGTCGCAGTCAGTCTGATCAAGCGACGCGATTTCGCTAACGTAACCAACATGTTTGTGCTGGGCCTTTCGTTCAGCGATATTCTCATCTGCGGCATGCTGATGCCATCGCTGATCGTGTACGATCTTACCCGACGGAACTACATTACTGCCAGCCTGCCCAGAACTTTCTATTGCCGCGTGCTGCTCACTTCGCTGAGCGTTCCGATCTACGCCAGCTGCCTCATCATACTTTGGGTAGCGGTGGATCGGTACCGGCTAATCTGCCATCCGCATAGCCGCAGGATGAGCCGAGCTGAGGCTGGAGGCCTCCTGTTACTGACGGTGCTGCTCGGCCTTCTGGTGCACTCGCCGGCGATTTTCTTCAACACGGTAAAAATTCTGTGTGATTGGTAGATTGCTTGCTGATTGAGGTTCGGAAGGTCCACTACTCGACGTCTCTCGGTGATACCTCAATAGAGTTCACTTGTACCTCAATCAGGCACAATACCTGGTTACAGTAGGAAATTTTATCTACCAGTGACTTCAACTACTCCGCTCTAATTAGCTTAGAATTTAGCTAGGACAGTGCGTGACTCGCGAACACTTTGAAATCGGCAGTATCGCGTGTGGATAAGAGCTGTTGGGTTTCTAGCCAGCTAGCGTTCCAATTTTTGTCCTAACTGAAACATGTGCTGCTCGGGCAACCATCGGCGGTAGCGAAGGACATTTGAGAAAAAAAATTTTATTCAGCCAACCTGATATACTTGGTGTTGATTTCTTTCCATAATTTTATTGACAATTTGCAAGAGTTGAAACAATTTGATCGATACCTGATACCAAGAGTATGCCGTCTGTCCGCTCCTCAATGACAAGGGCTGGTTTGTGTCGGTCGCTAGCAGAATAGAAGAGAAGAACTAGAAGTAGCAATTCTAGCCGCTCCATGTCTCCAATGAATTTGTGTAGGCTCGTATAGTGTGAGACCGGCTCGCATTAGTTGCAGAAGCATTTCTCGCATTTTAGAAATAAAACTGCACAGCTGCGCGTATAAAGCAACTCGTGAACTTAAAGGCATCGCAGCCCAAAGGGCTGCACAACTGGATTGAAGGATTGCTTTGGACATCAATAGCTCAAAGAAATTCGCTGCAGAGTGGAATCTCTTGTTTCGCAAGGAGATAAAGATTAAGTTTGGGGACAGAATTATTTACTCGGAACCCTGGCAGTTGCCCAGATTTGTTCAGCTTCTCTGACGAGTGCAGCGCAGAGGAAAATCGGTTTATTAATCCCGCTTTCCAGCAATCTCCTTGTATTTTTTAAAAGTTTCTTATTATCATAAAATAATTAGTACACATAACACATGAAAGTGAAAACTGAGGACGAAATAAGAAGTTCTTCAGTGAACATTCTACCACAGTAATTAGCAAGACAACCCTATAAGGAAATTCCAATTCTCTGCAGGTGGACACCCGTCAAAGCGTTGGCTACTGCGCCGAGCGTTGGCCGGACAAAAGCCTGCGCCTCGTTTACTCCATCGGCGCCTTCTGTCTGCAATTCTGCACGCCGCTGATCGTCACTGGCGCGCTTTACTTTTGCATCTATCGCCGACTGGGCGAGAGAATTGTCCAGCATCGTCGGGAGACCGAGCGAAAGCGGCGAACGAATCGAATTCTCATCAGCATAGTGATTAGCTTTGCATTCTTCTGGAGCCCCTGGTCCGTGTTCAATGTAGTCTCGGAGGTCGAGCAGTTCAGGGAGAAGATCAACCCGCAGAAGGTGGCGGCGTTCGTTGACTGCATCAATGTCACGAAGTCGTGGGACGTGATCAACGCGAACATGCGACTGCTGTTCGAATCTGGCGGTAAGTCTCTAAAGAGGTTAAACTAGAAGGGTGAAATCTGTCGCTACCAACAAAATGGGGACAGGGGAGCATTGAGATTCAGCCTTAGTTCAGCCTCTGACCTCACCAATGTAACCCACGGCGTTGGAAAATGCTGATAGTCCTAGAAGCCTAGGGCAAGAGACCAAGGACAGAAGATCTATGGTTTTCTAATGCCCAAAGCCTTACCACCGCGGTTCACCGGGGTTGGGAAAGGCAGCTCAACCGCAGACGCCATATTTTAGACGAATTTCAGCCTGAAATTATTCGAAAATTACCAGGGCATGCCTGATAAATCATATCTCATTGTTTGACTGTTTTCCTTCGTTTGATTATAATGAAATAATGGCCGTGCTGGTTAGATACATCCTTTCCAAAAATAGACATCTGTGGGCAATAAATTGATTTAATATTTCAGCAGCTCACAGCCGTAGCAAACAAAGAGGAGAGAAATCCCAGAAGCATCAACCCTTTTGGACTCGTTGTGCAGAGCTGTAATAGCTAATTAATTCTCTCTTAACTCGGAAATTGGCAAAACAGCACGACTTAGTCCGGTCTATTCTTAGCTAGTCTAATATCCCATGCCGAAAGAATTTTTATTAGCTATTGTTCCCATTTCTGAGCATCATTGGGAATGCGTCACACAGAATAACATCGCATTTCGGCATCTCATTCAATTTCTGCAGCATCCTGGCCGGAAAATCAATAGCCCTGGCTACCCAGTTGTAGTCCCACTCGGTAAAAGTGAAAAAACAAGATGTTTTGGTGAGATCAAGCAGCTTAAAATATTCGCTCATGCAATAGGCTAATCTCCCGGATTCAGCATATCTAAGGCAAGCGTATGAAATGCAAGATGCATCAACTGGAGACCGGGAATGTCGCTGCGCGTCAGCTGGAGAATTTCAAGACTGCAGATATCGCTGGAGAGATTGGCTGACGGCAATGCTAAACAAGCTGCAGAATTTTCAATATAATATCTCGTCAACCCCGCTGAAACAGAATATAAAAAGCGACATCTGCACTTCCTTTTCTCGCTTGTGGCCCCTTTTTTCTCTGTTTTCGTCTTCTTCTGTCTTCATTTCGCGGGGCATGGATTTCGGCAGTTCTGTTCCTCAGGGACCGGCTAATGGAGGGGGAGGTCTGCCGTGTGGCTCAAGATCAAAAACAGCTCGAAGAAAATCGTTTTCCAAAGCAACTCGAATTTCATGCACCAGGGAAGCTGCCGGCTCTGAGATAAAGAAGGCGAGAATTTGAATTCAAAGTGACGGAGTCTAAATAGGAGCCCGTTTTGGTACAGTCTTTGAACTTCTGCGGGCTAATTAGTGCCAGCCGGTGCTGCTGTTCTCACAGAAAACAACCCGCTCAGAATTATTTTTGTCGACAGTGAAATGGCCGTCAGCAATTCAGTTCTCTGGATTCCAGTCAATCCGCTAAAAAATGTTTTGACTTGTAAAGCGAAAGCAAAATTTCAGGAAATTTCGTGCCCACCAGTTAGAAATGCAAACTAATGACCCCGCATTTGCATCCTTGATGTCCCCGTCTGATATGCCCACAGCCTACCCGTGCCGGGAGGGAGCAGGCTTTCGATTGCAGCGTTTGATGAACTGCATCCTGGAATGTCAGTTCAGCTGCATCATGCACAGCATGACAGGGGCTGATTAGAAATAAATCGGGGGGTCGGACATTTCATGATGCGGTGCTCGCTCTAAGATCCGAATTTGACTTGAAACTGATTACTGCAGACAGTTAACTAGCATCACATACTAACATACTGGTTCTGTCTAACAATGTGAAAAATAAATGCATTTTACGGAGAGAATAGATTTAAACACTGGATATGGCAGGGAAGAAAAGACTTTTATGATGCAGTTCAAATGAAATACAGTCGGTGGTTTGCTCGATTATGTTATACATGACCGCGAACGGAATACGCACTTTTGAATGGTGGGAACTAAGAAATCAGTAGCGAGAAGATTTGTCACCGGCAAAAAAATTTGGAACTGCATGAGTTTCTGCCCAAAGCAAAAGCATCAAATCGACGAAAACCCTAAATAAAAAAGTTATCCCTTTGAAGCAGCCCCGGGAGACTGGAACGGAGCTTAGATGATCAACTAGTGACGATATAGAGCGAGCAGGTTCTGTTCTGATGTTTTTAATGAGGAATTTCGTTGTCAATTGATTCGTTTTTATGCGAAGCCGTCTGGGCGACCTTGAGCGCTGCAATGTTTCTCGCATCCTCCTGCAGAGACAGCCGATTGAGTTTTTTCTGCTTTTTTTCCACACTGGCGTTTTCCGCAGCAGGCGATTGCTTTACTGGCTGTAGCCAAAAATACTGTTTTTTTAAGATTGATCATCGAGATTCTGAACCAGTTGCAGGGGAGGCGGACGCATAGACAACAGGAAGACGGACTAGAGCGGAAAATGATGGGGATCGGCAGGCTGAGTCTGAGAATCACGGGAACAGGAATTTTCTGGTTTGGGTTGGCGGAGCACGCATACCCTGCATCCAGGTGATGTTCTACTCAGCAACCTAGAATCCCAAAGCAATAAAATTAGCCAAGCCACGTAAAAGTACTACTAAATTTCTGACCATTCATTTGACTCGTCATTCAATTGCAGAGAGAGCTTACGTTGCTAAAGTAGTAGGGCGGTTCGGTTTGGTTATCGCACTGCACAGTACGAGCCGTAAAAACTTGAAAAACGGATGGGGTAAGGGTGGGAAAGCAGAGTGCATTACACTATTGATGTGGAGATTTTACCTGTGGGACTATTGTGGGGCCTTTTATGAGCATGCACGTCAAAGAAGAATCAATGCAAAGTGCTGCACGTGTTTTGCACGAAATATTTAGGCATAGTTGACAATTTGAGAGGAGTCAGGTCCATTGTCCAGGAGGCTTTTTACTCCTAAAGTTTTAGCAAGCCAATTTTAGCGCTTTCGGGTGCACTATTTTACCCACAGTTTGTCGAAGCGGAAAATTGTCTTAGTCAGAGATGAGATAAGATGAACTCTTTCGCAGTGAGCGCCTCTGATGGTCACGGGTCTGGGGACTCTAGCCCGAGCCTGCTCGTTTAGCCAACTGCTGCTTCTGCTCTCGCTGTTCTTCCTCGCTGATCAAATATCTTAGACTCGTAGAAAGAAGAAAAGATCAGCCGACAGTGCTGCAGTTTAATCAAAGAGACCTTTGGGAGAGGCTTGAGCAGCCTCTAGTTGGGATCGAGAGCCAAAAAAGCAAGAGTGCAAACTACAAAGGCGAAAATTTTTTCACTCATGTACGCGCTCGTACAGACATTTTTCAGTTGTCGAAAGAAAGGAAAGGGCCTTATATTTTCCTTTAGGTGCAAAAATGTATAAGTAATTTATTAAACTTTGCTGCACGTTTTAACATCAAACTCCTAGCACCTTGATTCTTCTGGTTTGGCTTGGCTTTTTATGCCAATCTGGTAGCCTTTTGTTTAATTTAAACTGCAAATTAAAGCTAATTGTACCATTATGATACATTAGCCTCATAAAAGTTCGAGGCCCATTAATTCAGGATGCTTCGTACATTATGAGGTGCAAATCAGAAATCAGTTTGGCCCAGTTCGCCAAAGGTCAGAGCCTCAGTCAGTCCGGCGATGACCAAACGCCAATCACGATGTCTCCAAGGATGCTGAACATGCGGCCAAAATTATTCTAGATAGAACCCTGGATCTTTTACCAACTGAAAATGACTAAACAAGTGTCGCATTCACGCACGCCAGACAATTCAATCGTCCACGACTCGTGGAATATCCTGGAACTGTTTGTGCGCCTCTTCGCCCTCGGCTCGGCCTGCGTCAACCCCTACCTGTACGGCTGGTTGAACGAGGAGATCCGGGCCAGCCTGAAGGCCTGCCTGCCGCGCCAATGCCGCAAACTGCTGGGCGGCGACGGTGGCCACCACGGCCGCGGGGAAAACAATGCCGATGAAGATGGAAGCAAGGCTGCAGGTGAGCAAAAGAAAAGGGTTGTTAGAGACTGGCAGATTTCCAGGGGCCAAACATTACGAAAGGTGCGCAATAAAACAAAAACTTTGCCTTCCAGTCGAGCGATGCGCCGTGAAGTTTCAGCAAATTGCCATGACCGAGCAAGCAGTGGCCTCGCAGCCGGCAGACGGCCAAAGCACCGATCGAGATGGACAGCCCGACGATGGTGGCTTATCGACCACCTCGGCGTTGATTGTACACCACCAGCCCGGGATGGCTGACTCAGCGGAATGAGTGTTCCGCAGTGCTCTTCTCGCCACCATGGCTCCATGATATTGTTTAGCGAAGTATTCGTTAGTGTCTTTTATCAATAGTTTAATGTTGCTTTGACTTACTGGTGCAGTGTGACTAGAATATGTCCTTGTAGTGTCATACTCTTATTCAGATTACAACGGTTCGTGTCCTTTGAGAATTGGACCCTATATAGAAGCACCAACACAATGCAGTTTTATTTACGGCATTCAGTTTGCTTGTCGTTCCTGGGGGTTTCTTAAGATCAGTGGGTCATATTTTAGCTTGTTTTTTTTCTTTGTGCGGCAGTTTTCCAGTCTAGATAATTCAAATTTGCTTGAATTGAATTGATTAAAATTACTTTTTGCTAGTCTGCTACTTTATTTGTTCGCTTTTCTTTCTATTTATGCATAAGAGCGTATCCTATATTACCGCAATGATTCAAGCACATGTTACCAACTTTTCGATTGCAACTACATAGGAATAGGAAATGGATTAATGCTATAATTCGCAGTCAGTTGTTCGGCTCTTCATTAAGACTTTTGAATAAAAGTAATACGATTTTCTGCATGGCTGTATTTAATAAGCTGGCCCGAATGAACAAGGACTTATTTGTTGTCCCATCCGCATTCAAGTGAAGGCCTTGTCTGCCTTAATAACGATGGGGGGTTGGCGGTTAAGCCGACATCCACTCTCGCAAATGAGATTTAGACAAGGGACAAGTCTGAGCAGAATTCTTCCTTGTTAGTAATAATTTTAACTATTTGCTTGAGAGAAGGCGGCATTCTCTGACTAAGTTTATTTGACCAAGATAACTGCTGCAAATATTATTTTCTAACTTAAAATAATGAAGAAGTATGGCTACCTGAAACATCTAGCAGTCGAATTTAAGTAATATTTTAAATTCCGCTACCTTCTTTTGCCCTAAAAAATAGCAGACTTGACCCTATAAGTAATTTGCCTGCAGTGGTGGTGTTTACCATCAAGACCAATCTGGCACACGTAAGGCTGTCAAACTAAAGTGACCTAGATTTTCGCTACTTTTTCCATCAGATTCTCCAGTTCTCTGCGCTGCCGCTTACGGCTTCCCTGTGTGTAGAAGGCTTCCCAAACAAACAAAAGTTGCGGTCAAAAATTTGCTGCAAGAGAGACTTTCAATCAATTATTTCAGGCCGAAAGTTTTTCAGCCATCGAAACCTGGTGAAAGTATTATTATAGTCGATCGACGAAGAGGCCAATCTGCCTGCTTTTTGTTTCCATCAATTTTAAGGCCTAAGAAAAGCCTCACATGCGATTGTGAGATTGCTCCCCTGAGAAGGATAAATTTGGAGCAAGTCGTGTCGCGTTGCGTTTTTTGCCCCCTTATGTAAAAATTTATCTTGTAGAGATATAGTAGTACAGTTAGAATTCTCCTACATGTTTAAACTGCAGGTGGGCAATTCATAATTGACCTGAATGACTACATGTATGATATGAGCTAGACATATAGCATGCCATTTTCAAATCTAAATTGGCAGAAAGGAACGTAAACTCATATGCAGACAAGGACTTTTGCTATTAGACAAGAGTTCCTCAGCAATTGCTACTCAGAAAGCCGAATCCCTGCCGCGAATAGTTGCCAGAGAAGTTCCCAGTGTTAAGCCTTCAATTTCGAGGCCAAAGCTTCTTAACGTCATTCGCGTCACGAACTTGCACGAAGTGAACTTGCCGCTTTATGTCCTGCATGTTTAGCTGCATGCTAGTGCACATGCGAGTAAAAGCCTCTTAAAAATGAGTTGCTAATTTACGTTTACTGCAGTGGAGATCATTATATTAATATTGTTAATGTGGATTACAACAGAAAAAAATATATTTTGCCTATTTGAAAATCTACGCGTTCAAGTTTAATCAAATTAAAATCTACTAGGTTTTAACTACTCGTAAATTAATTCTTTATGGCTTAATTTGGTGAATTAATTCACTTAGCGAAAACTTTATAGTTTTATATTCAGACTTTAACATATAAAGGATAGCTAATGTCAAATTAACTAAGCCAAATTTACAAATTACTGTAATAAGGCTGACCATAAGACTATTAACGGCTTAATTGTATTGACAGACACTTCGCTTTTACAGACACAGTTATTTCTCAAAAGGACCCTCGCCAATGTCACGCAAATCATGCCTTTTGGGCATTTTTAACGCTCACAGTTAACTCTGACATACCCTAAAGTCGATTGGAGACAACTGCAGGCCCGAGACGCTAATTACTGCTGAGCTTTAAGGAGACCGTTCAGACAGATCGCTATAATAGTTCAAGCACTTTTATTGTGCGTACAAATTCCTATACTTCAGGAATAAATTTAGACTTACCTCCTATCTAAAATATTTCAGTGCGATTAATTCATAAGCATAATTAATTGTACTACACTATGTAACCAAGCCCCTAAAAAAGCCGGCCTACCATGCAGTCAACGTGCATGTACATGTAATCTGATCTGAATGAAATATAGCCAGCAATATGAACGGTGAAAATGTGAAAGTAAAAGACCGTCATGAGTGACTGCCAACGACTCCCACCAACATTGCACATTGCACACACACTTGGATACTTCAGCCATTCCCATACGAATGGTGTGTTCGCCGATTTACTTATCTATCTGGCAGCAGGTCTCACGCCACATTCTGCTCTTAAGCGCGTAAAAGATTAAATGCACCATTGAGTGGTTAGGTAATGATAATTCCCTTAATTATCAACGAGAAGTATTGTTCATAATGCAAAAATGCGCATATTTTTTAGTATATTATGAAGTTTTAGATTCAAGTACTTCTCACACACTCAACATGAAACAGATTTTAGTCAATAGAAGTTGTTAAACCCGTTTATTCCTTTTAAAGCCATATTTACAGAATATTTAGAATTATATCTTTGTTGTCTTTAGATCATAACTAGTAAATTAGGGTTGTCGTATTTGTTTAAACACGTAAACAGAAGATAGGAATATTTTAAAATCGCAAAATATAAGAAACAGCCGAGGTAAATTGTTTTTTCATGCGTTATGATTGTTTTTTCTCGAGAAACAGAACAGAACGTGTGTAACTTTTTATATTGTATGCCTTTCTTTTTATGATGTCTATGGATACTGACTCAGTCAGCAGTATTAATTTTTAATAACCTCCATTTGCATAAAGATAGGCATGCATAGTAAAATCTGGATTTTAAGACACAACAAACATTGACTTGTCATAGTTTGTTGACACATGCAGACACATAGCATTGTGTCTGCAGTCTGATTATCACTATTTGGCGCTTCACACAGTCAAATAGATCCAGCGCTGTAGCTCAATGCTCAGTCAATCAGCCTTAGTCAGTAAAGTATCAGAGCTAGCTTTTTTGCTACTTTAGTCCATACCATAGTCTAGTTCCAGTACCAATAATAAATATAAAATTAAATCATTTTAATTTTTTCTATCTATTTATATCTTTCTATTGACCTTAAAGCTTCGCATGAATTAGATTTTGCACAGTTAAAGCTGCTATTAAACTTGAATTCCTTTTAGGTACATAGGATCCATCCATCTATAAAAGATTAGAAATTAGTATTAAACTTGCATAAAAACTACTGTTACTAAAGTAGATCAAAGTAAAAGAATACATTTAATTAAAAACTATTATATATTATTCTTAGGCCTTATAAGCTACTACTACAAATATTTTTTTAGTTTACTTTAGCCACAAATCAGTCTCTATATAAAAAACTATATACTGACTTATCAATTTGGGATAGGCTATATTCGTGGCACTAGTGCAGTTTCAAATGCAACAAAATTATTTGAATTTGGCTAAACTAAGAATTTTAGTTTATTTTCTTACTCATAGGAGTGGAAGGAACTATTTTAGCATGTAAAATATTTGTTGGTTTGTTTATAATAATAAATATTATTATTAACAAGAAAAGGGATCAATTGCTACTAGTGATAGTGATGTTAATAGATCCAATACAGGATGTTGGCAAATATGATTATAAGAATACTTTTTGATTAAGAAAAATAGAATTGGTAAAAAATGATTTCTGCTATCCCCCCTACTTAGCAGATACTATACTACCCCTTTGGGCCATAGAAAATTCATATGATAGACTTCTTTGCCATGTATTTAGTGCAAATTCAAATAATTTTTAATTTAAAAAAAAACTGTACAGTGCCTTTACAGGCTAAATGTATGCATAAGTTTGGAAGAATATTCTATGAAGCATATTGCAATTGATAAAAGTAGCACTATTATAATAGAAAATTTATGGAGATATTGTATACTTTCACTTTTAAATTTTAAGTTAGGGCATAAAACAGTAGCAAAAACAGTAGTATTTAATGATTTTATCTAGTTGAATTACTTATTGGTCGCATTAAGTGGGTCCGATCCCATTGAGCCATCTCTAATTAACATAAAAATATGCCCTTGCCTGCAGCTCTGAATGCCAATGTCGGGTCAGGTGCTGCCTGCCAGCGAGCGTCAAAATCACCAGCAGCAGCAGCAGCTGTCGCCGGGACCCGCCGTGCGACCCAGCGCCGGCTCGTCCAGTCTGAGCGTAGCCGCTGCCGACCTCGAGGACAGCGTGATGTACCGCGACAAGCGCCTGTTCCTTGTGGCCTTTCCCAGCTTCGAGCGGATTCGCCGGCAGGGAAAATTGTGCGACGTGACACTGCGGGTCGGCGCGTCCAAGTTCTCGGCCCATCGGGTGGTGCTGGCGGCCTCCGTGCCCTTCTTCTATGGCATGTTTATGCACGACATGCGCGAGTGCGCCAAGGGCGAGGTTGAAATGCAGGGGATCGAGGCCAGCGCGCTTGAGCTGCTAATTAATTTTGCCTACACGGGCGAGGTGCAAATCACCTGCGAGAATGTCCAGGTTTGTCCTGGTTCCATCAGTGCTACTGCCAGTGTGTCTCCGCTTATCCTTGAGCTCTGCCTCAGTGTGTCTCCGCTTATCCTTGAGCTCTGCGTCAGTGTGTCTGCGCTTGTCCTTAAGCGATGCCTCAGTGTGTCTCCGCTTATCCTTGAGCTCTGCGTCAGTGTGTCGGCGCTTGTCCTTAAGCGATGCCTCAGTGTGTCTCCGTTTATCCTTGAGCTCTGCGTCAGTGTGTCTCCGCTTATCCTTGAGCTCTGCGTCAGTGTGTCTCCGCTTATCCTTGAGCTCTGCCTCAGTGTGTCTGCGCTTATCCTTGAGCTCTGCCTCAGTGTGTCTCCGCTTATCCTTGAGCTCTGCGTCAGTGTGTCTCCGCTTATCCTTGAGCTCTGCCTCAGTGTGTCTCCGCTTATCCTTGAGCTCTGCGTCAGTGTGTCTCCGCTTGTCCTTGAGCTCTGCCTCAGTGTGTCTCCGCTTATCCTTGAGCTCTGCGTCAGTGTGTCTCCGCTTATCCTTGAGCTCTGCCTCAGTGTGTCTGCGCTTGTCCTTGAGAGATACGTCAGTGTGTCTGCGCTTATCCTTGAGCTCTGCGTCAGTGTGTCTGCGCTTATCCTTGAGCTCTGCGTCAGTGTGTCTGCGCTTATCCTTGAGCTCTGTGTGTCAGTGTGTCTGCGCTTATCCTTGAGCTCTGCCTCAGTGTGTCTCCGCTTATCCTTGAGCTCTGCGTCAGTGTGTCTCCGCTTGTCCTTGAGCTCTGCCTCAGTGTGTCTCCGCTTATCCTTGAGCTCTGCGTCAGTGTGTCTCCGCTTATCCTTGAGCTCTGCCTCAGTGTGTCTGCGCTTGTCCTTGAGAGATACGTCAGTGTGTCTGCGCTTATCCTTGAGCTCTGCGTCAGTGTGTCTGCGCTTATCCTTGAGCTCTGCGTCAGTGTGTCTGCGCTTATCCTTGAGCTCTGTGCGTCAGTGTGTCTGCGCTTATCCTTGAGCTCTGTGCGTCAGTGTGTCTGCGCTTATCCTTGAGCTCTGTGCGTCAGTGTGTCTCCGCTTATCCTTGAGCTCTGCCTCAGTGTGTCTGCGCTTATCCTTGAGCTCTGCCTCAGTGTGTCTCCGCTTATCCTTGAGCTCTGCGTCAGTGTGTCTCCGCTTATCCTTGAGCTCTGCCTCAGTGTGTCTCCGCTTATCCTTGAGCTCTGCGTCAGTGTGTCTCCGCTTGTCCTTGAGCTCTGCCTCAGTGTGTCTCCGCTTATCCTTGAGCTCTGCGTCAGTGTGTCTCCGCTTATCCTTGAGCTCTGCCTCAGTGTGTCTGCGCTTGTCCTTGAGAGATACGTCAGTGTGTCTGCGCTTATCCTTGAGCTCTGCGTCAGTGTGTCTGCGCTTATCCTTGAGCTCTGCGTCAGTGTGTCTGCGCTTATCCTTGAGCTCTGTGTGTCAGTGTGTCTGCGCTTATCCTTGAGCTCTGTGCGTCAGTGTGTCTGCGCTTATCCTTGAGCTCTGTGCGTCAGTGTGTCTGCGCTTATCCTTGAGCTCTGTGCGTCAGTGTGTCTGCGCTTATCCTTGAGCTCTGCGCCAGTGTGTCTCCGCTTATCCTTGAGCTCTGCGTCAGTTTGTCTGCGCTTATCCTTGAGCTCTGCGTCAGTGTGTGTGCGCTTATCCTTGAGCTCTGCCTCAGTGTGTCTCCGCCTATCCTTAAGCTCTCCGTCAGTGTCTCCGCTTATCCTTTAGCGATGCTTCATTATTTTAATATTGCAACCATACGTCCATAATAATTAAATTTTGCATTACATCTGTTGCTTAGTTTGTTATCCCATTGTGATTCCCACTAAGTTAAAAGTAAGAATCCTCAAGGCCAACTCACTGCTCTCGCAGGAACTATTTTCTGGCGCCAGCTACCTGCAAATTCCCGAGGTGAAGGACGCCTGCGTTGACTTCATGCGCGCCCGACTGTCAGTCAGCAACGTAGCCGAGGTTTGCCGGTTCGCCCAGCAGTTCGACTGCCAGCCTCTGGTTGCCGAGTGCCAGGCCTACATGACCGAGAACTTCGTCCAGCTCGCTGCCACCGAGGAGTTCAAGGCGCTGTCCTTGGACGAACTGACCGGCCTGCTCGTCCGCGACGAGGTGCACGTTAACAGCGAGGAGGAGGTAGGAGCTCTGCACGGTTTTGCAACTCCCAGTGCAGTGCTATCCCACTCCCCAGTGACCCAGTGCAGTGTTATCCCACTCTTCGTGACCCAGTGCAGTGTTATCCCACTCCCCAGTGACCCAGAGCAGTGCTATCCCACTCCCCGGTGACCCAGTGCAGTGCTATCCCACTCCCCGGTGACCCAGAGCAGAGTTATCCCACTCCCCGGTGACCCAGAGCAGAGTTATCCCACTCCCCAGTGACCCAGTGCAGTGCTATCCCACTCCCCGGTGACCCAGAGCAGTGTTATCCAACTCCAGTGACCTAACGCGTCGCCTATCCACTCCAACCCCCCTTCCGCACGCCCAGGTGTACCAGGCGGGGCTCCGCTGGCTCTGCCACCGCCAGCAGGAGCGCCAGTCCGCTGCCCTGGCCGTCCTTCGCTGCATCCGGCTCACTCAGCTGCCCACGGGCCTGCTGGCGGACATCAGCAAGGACCCGGTGTTTCGCAACTCGCTAGAATGCCGCGACCTACTGGACGACGCCAAGGCCTACTTCCTGCTGCCGGAGCGGCGTTTCGGTCAGCTGAGCTCCATGCGCACTCAGCCGCGCTCCTGTCTGAGTGCCTGCGGTTGCATCTACGCTGTCGGCGGCCTGACGTCCTCCGGCGACTCCATCTCCACGGTGGAGTGCTACGATCCGGCTAAGAAGCAGTGGCGGGTGAGGCCACGACACTCCCAGGCTGCGTATTCTGTGTCTGGGTTGTCTTGTGTACTTTAGTAGGTTTATTTTGGTTGTTTGTGTACTTTAATAGGTTTATCTGGGTTGTTTGTGTACTTTAGTAGATTTATTTGGATTGTTTGTGTACTTTAGTAGGTTTATCTGGGTTTTTTGTGTACTTTAGTAGGTTTATTTGGATTGTTTGTGTACTTTAGTAGGTTTATCTGGGTTTTTTGTGTACTTTAGTAGGTTTATTTAAGTTGTTTTTGTACTTTAGTATGTTTATTTGGGTTGTTTGTGTACTTTAGTAGGTTTATTTAAGTTGTTTTTGTACTTTAGTATGTTTATTTGGGTTGTTTTTGTACGTTAGTAGGTTTATTTGGGTTGTTTATGTACTTTAGTAGGTTCATTTTGGTTGTTGTTTGTGTACTTTAGTAGGTTCATTTTGGTTGTTGTTTGTTTACTTTAGTAGGTTTATTTGGGTTGTCTGTGTGTACTTTAGTACTAGTAGTCGTAAGATGTCTTTATGCAAATTGTAAGGATTCTGTGGGATGGGCGTCTTTGTAGGTTAATTTTTAGATGTCTTTGGATTTTTATTGGTCGTAGGAATTTGTGGGATGTCTATGCACTTTGCATGGACTCTGGGGGATGTCTTTATGTGCTTTAGTAAGATTAATGTAGATGTCAATATGTACTTGGTGTAGTATTCTGTCGAATAACTGGGTCTAGTAGGATTTTGTGGGGTGTCCAAAAGTACTTTATTTATTAGTATTCTGTGGTATGCATCTAGGATTCGTGGTATAAATGTGTCTGCACTTTAATGAGTTTTAGCGTGACGTATTTGACATCGGATCCATGCCTATTATTTCTCTGCTTGTGCTTCTTGTACGCTTCATTCGGTCTACGACGCTTTCAATCTCTAAATTTTCTAAGCCTGTGAAATCTGGGATGTTTATCCTCACGCGCCCTCATAAAACGCCGCCAGGTGGCTGAGAACATGACCACCCACCGCAGCCGGGTCGGCGTCGCCGTGCTCAACGGCCGCCTGTACGCCATCGGCGGCTACGACGGCAAGGACCGGCTGAACACGGTGGAGGTGTTCGACCCGTGCGCCGGCCAGTGGCGCCGAGTGGCGCCAATGAACTGTAAGCGCAGCGCCCTTGGCGCCGCCGCCCTAATAGGCAAACTGTACGTCTGCGGCGGCTACGACGGGGTGAGCTCGCTGCGCTCCTGCGAAGTCTACTGGCCGGAGCGGGACCAGTGGCACATGATGCCCAACATGGCCGACTGCCGCTCCGCCGGCGGCGTCGTCGCGCTGGACAATCAGCTCTACGCACTCGGCGGCCACAACGGCCTGGCCATCTACGAGACTGTGGAGCGGCTGAGTCCGGTGAGGCTGGCCTTTGCAGTAGATTTTTGTGGCAGCTTACAATAGTGATTGACAGATTGATGGCTGGGATGGACAGTTTCAGGATGGGGATTGACAGTTTAGGGATCGTAATCAGCAGAGTGAAAATTGAGGATTGACAATTTAAAGATGGGAACTGGCAGTTTGGGGATGGGAACTGGCACTTTTCGGATGGGATCTGGAAGTTTGGGGTTGGGATCTGGCGGTTTGGGGATGGGATCTGGCAGTTTGGGGTTGGGAACTGACAGTTTGAGGATGGAAACTGACAGTTTGGGGATGGGAACTGACAGTTTGAGGATGGGAACTGACAGTTTGAGGATGGGAACTGACAGTTTAAGAATGGGAACTGACAGTTTGGGGATGGGATCTGACAGTTAAGGGAGTAAAGTAATGACGCAAAATTCCCTCCTGGCCAGGTGGACCCGGTGTGGCGCCCCGTGGCGCCCATGCGCAACCGCCGGTGCCGCCACGGCGTTGCGGCTCTGCGCGACAAAATCTACGTGGCTGGCGGCTACGACGGCCTGCACTTCCTCAATACGGTGGAGTACTACAGCCCCGCCACCAACGAGTGGACCATGGCCGCCTCCCTGAACGTGCTCCGGTCCAGGGTTGCCCTGACCGCCACCTGGGGCAAGCTGTACGCCATTGGTGAGCTGGCCGCTAAATTAGAAGATTTTTACCAGTTTCTACCGTCGTTCTTGATCTCGAGCATTTGGCTACCCGATTGTCTTGAAAATCCCTTCTATTCCTAGCATCTGATTTATCCCAACGAATGCATCGTATTTCAGAGCCGTCTGAATCTCATATGCATATTTTGCCCATTTGAATCCCAAAATACACCTAGTTATCCATTTGAATCCCAAAATTCCTAGTTATCCCATTTGAATCCCCAAATACCTAGTTATCCCATTTGAATCCCAAAAAACTAGTTATCCCATTTGAATCCCAAATATCTAGTTATCCCATTTGAATCCCAAAATATCTAGTTATCCCATTTGAATCCCAAAATATCTAGTTATCCCATTTGAATCCCAAACTACCTAGTTATCCTATTTGAATCCCAAACTACCTAGTTATCCCATTTGAATCCTAAATACCTAGTTATCCCATTTGAATCCTAAATACCTAGTTATCCCATTTGAATCCCAAAATATCTAGTTATCCCATTTAAATCCCAAAATATCTAGTTATCCCATTTGAATTCCAAAATATCTAGTTATCCCGTTTGAATTCCAAAATACCTACTAGTTGTCCCATTTGAATCCTAAATACCTAGTTATCCCATTTGAATCCTAAACACCTAGTTATCCTTTTAAATCCAAAACTACCTAGTTATCCTAATTAAATATTCTTTAGTGTCCTCCTTAAACCATCCCTATGCACTGCATCAGCTCAATCCCTCAATTACAATCCCCCATGCAGGTGGCTACAACGGCATCCAGAACCTCAGCTCCGTGGAAGTCTACGACGAAGAATCAAAGGTCTGGTCGGAGGCGCCGCCGCTCACAGCCCACGAAGGCGGCGTCGGTGTCGGCGTCCTGCCGCCACGCTGCAGCCTGAGCGTCAGCTCGTCCGCGCCCATGCTGGCGCTGTCGCCGGGCGCCAGAGATTCGGCGTCGGGCTCCCCTGCTGTCGGGCATTCGGCCAACTCGTCCGCCAATCTCGAGACCATGGCCGCGCTTTAGTTGCTGTGGGGCTTTTTAGAGACCTTTTCTTACTGTGGCGCCCTCGCCTAGCAACTATTTTACTCCCCCCCCCATAGTCACTGTAATATTCACCTTCGAATGTGTAGTTATTGGCCTAGTCCCCCTAGCAACTGCTTCAGTTCCCGTATAACAAGTTTACCAGTCTCACTAGCAGCTTTAACAGGCCCTAAAGGTACCGTCAGAAGCTATCTCCATGGCAACCTGACTGATTACTTTGGCACTTGCAATCTACCAAGTTAGTATCGTTACCCATCCCATTAGCGACTCAACCTATCTCCATAGCAACGGTATTTGATCTAAAAAGTCACTTTTTTCCCAATCCATTGAGAGGCAGAGAAAACTTACAAACTATTTGTCTAACTAAATTATTCTTGTCAAATTTTTCAAGCAAAGCGTCAACATGCTGAATTCAATGTTTGCATCCGTGTGTTTTTTTCCTTCGCCAGCCTAGCTGCGCCTCTCCATGTCTCGCATAGTTTTGCTTTGCGCTGAATTTATCTAGTTTCAGAATTAATTATCAATGTGATATTTAAACCTATTATTCAACTGTTGCATGATGAGTAGTTTTTATTTGCTCGGGGTTTTACTGTCTACCCTGTGGTGTTTGTTTGTGCGAGATTTCAGTGCAGAATTTGATTTTGCTTTTTGTGTTTTTGCTTCAGTTTCTAATATTCTAGTTAAGAAATCCAAAAATGAAAGAGGGGATTGTACAGTGCATTGAAAATTTGACAAGCTCAACTCTCCTCAGTGGGAGCTGCTGTATCGAAATTTTTTTGTGTTATGTCTTTTTAGTATTAAGGGGGTTTCTGGGAAGGAGAAATTGAAGCTAAATCCAAGCAAGACAAATATTTTTTAATGCTTTACGTACTTTTTTTATTCTCGTGGCATCTCCTTTGGTGTAAAATTTTCTCGTAAAGCCCTACACAGTCTGATTGGCATGCTGGTGACGGCTGCTCATGCATGCCTGTCTAAATTTATTGATCCCGAGCACTCTATATTCCTGCAGTAGTGTATCGCAAATATCTACATTATATTTTTGATCTTTAGCTTAGAAAAAAATGCGCATTGCTTTATTTGTTTAAAATACACGCGGCAATTTATCCATGCAATATTTTATGCCTGCGCAGACGTGATTATTTATATCCGTGTGCTTTCTGTGCTGCGTCCGCAACTCCTGCGCAGTTTTTATTTCTTAGAAATTTACCACTTGCAACAGTGGCCCTCCCGATATGTATCGATATGACGGCTACAATGTATTCGGCTAGCTACACTTCTGATATGTATCGATATTCCAGTAACAGGCTATTCCACTAGGCGTGCTCCCTATGTGTGTTTATACTAAAGTTATAGTATAATTTGGTAGCTACACCCCCGATATGTATCGCTGTGACAGTTACTGTGCATTTCGGTAGCTATACCTAGGATATTTATCAACACAAGTTACATTGTATTCGACTAGCTACACTCCCAATATGTATCAATCAGACTATCGCAGTGAATTCCAGTAGCCGCACTCCCGATATGTATCGATTTGCCTGTCACAGGGTATTCCACTAGGTATGCTCCCTATTTGTGTCTATACCAAAGTTGTAGTATAATTTGGTAGCTACTCTCCCGATATGTATCGATGTGACAGTTACAGTGTATTCAAGGAGCTCCACACCCAATATGTATCAATAAGACTATCCCAGTGCTTTCCGGTAGCTGCACTCCCGATATGTATCGAATTATTTAATTCCGTCTCTGACCCAAATCGTTCAGATGTCCAACAGCGGCAGTCTGACTCGGCCGCGCATCGCTCTGGTTGTCGGCGCCGCCGCCGGCTACTGGCTGGCGGGCTCGAGCGGCTTCGACAGCCGCTGCCTCAGCATCCTCAGCTCCATCGTCTTGGCCGTTGGCGCCTACGCTCTGGCCGGTGGTTGGCGCTGGTTGCGCGTCGCGTTTTTAACATTTCCGCGCGATTTTCGCGCCGCCAGGTACCTCCTGTCCACCGTGCTGGCGCTGCAACGCATGGCCCGGCGCCGCCAGGGTGTCGTCCAGCTGTTCGCGGACAACGTGGCCAAGCAGCCGGACGCCGTCTGCTTCCGGTTCGAGGACCAGGTGTGGACGTTCCGCCGGGTTGACGAGTACTCCAATAGGGTGAGCGGTGTGGCTGCGCCTTCTGCTGAGCCGGATCCGTGGGATCTATACCGGATCTGTGGGATCTATACCGGATCTGTGGGATCTATACCGGATCTGTGGGATCTATACCGGATCTGTGGGATCTCTAACTGACTCGCAGGATCTATACCGGATCTGTGGGATCTATACCGGATCTGTGGGATCTATACTGGATCTGTAGGATCTATACCGGATCTGTGGGATCTATACTGGATCTGTGGGATCTCTAACGGATTTAAGGGATCTATACTGAATCTGTGAGATCCACAGCGGATCTATGGGATCTATAACGGATTTAAGGGATCTATACTGAATCTGTGAGATCCACAGCGGATCTATGGGATCTATAACGGATTTATACCGGATCTATGGGATCTATACCGGATCTGTGGGATCTCTAACTGACTCGCAGGATCTATACCGGATCTGTGGGATCTATACTGGATCTGTGGGATCTCTAACGGATTTAAGGGATCTATACTGAATCTGTGAGATCCACAGCGGATCTATGGGATCTATAACGGATTTATACCGGATCTATGGGATCTATACTGGATCTGCGGGATCAATATAGGATCTGTAGGATCTTTACCGGATCTGTTGGATCTATGATATGAGAACGTTAGAAGGAGAAGGTAGCGCCAGAAACTCACTGACTATCCATTGACTTGTCAATCCCCGACCAGGTGGCAAATCTGATGCTGGAAACTGGCCACCGTCCGGGCCAGGTGGCGGCCATATTCGCCGAGTCGCGGCCCGAATTCGCCTGCCTGTGGCTGGGCCTGGCCAAGGCGGGCCTCGTGGCGGCTCTCATCAACTACAACCTGCGCGCCCAGTCCCTGATTCACTGCCTGCAGGCCACCGAGGCCTCCTCCTTGCTGTTCGGCGCTGAGATGACTTCGGCAGTCAAGGAGGTCTCCGCCAGCCTCGCCGATATGCGACTCTACCGGTTCGCCGACCGGCCAGGCGACGTCGCCGAGGCGTTCGACGGGGTCAACGATTTCGACCAGTTGCTGGCCGGAGCGTCCAACCAGATGGCACCGGGACTGCAGCATCGGCCGGCCAACCCGCGGGAGCGCCTGTTCTACATCTACACTTCCGGTGAGTTTGGGCTTTTTGAGTTCTTAATATTCACTTCCGGTGGGTGTCGGGGTGGGTGATTGTTTTTACTATTCACTTCCGGTGGGTGTCGGGGTGGGTGATTGTTTTTACTATTCACTTCCGGTGAGTGTCGGGGTGGGTGATTGTTTTTACTATTCACTTCCGGTGAGTGTCGGGGTGGGTGATTGTTTTTACTATTCACTTCCGGTGAGTGTCGGGGTGGGTGATTGTTTTTACTATTCACTTCCGGTGGGTGTCGGGGTGGATGATTGTTTTTACTATTCACTTCCGGTGGGTGTCGGGGTGGATGATTGTTTTTACTATTCACTTCCGGTGGGTGTCGGGGTGGTGATTGTTTTTACTATTCACTTCCGGTGGGTGTCGGGGTGGATGATTGTTTTTACTATTCACTTCCGGTGGGTGTCGGGGTGGATGATTGTTTTTACTATTCACTTCCGGTGGGTGTCGGGGTGGATGATTGTTTTTACTATTCACTTCCGGTGAGTTTGGGCTTTTTGAGTTCTTAATATTCACTTCCGGTGGGTGTCGGGGTGGGTGATTGTTTTTACTATTCACTTCCGGTGGGTGTCGGGGTGGGTGATTGTTTTTACTATTCACTTCCGGTGAGTGTCGGGGTGGGTGATTGTTTTTACTATTCACTTCCGGTGAGTGTCGGGGTGGGTGATTGTTTTTACTATTCACTTCCGGTGGGTGTCGGGGTGGATGATTGTTTTTACTATTCACTTCCGGTGGGTGTCGGGGTGGATGATTGTTTTTACTATTCACTTCCGGTGGGTGTCGGGGTGGATGATTGTTTTTACTATTCACTTCCGGTGGGTGTCGGGGTGGTGATTGTTTTTACTATTCACTTCCGGTGGGTGTCGGGGTGGATGATTGTTTTTACTATTCACTTCCGGTGGGTGTCGGGGTGGATGATTGTTTTTACTATTCACTTCCGGTGGGTGTCGGGGTGGATGATTGTTTTTACTATTCACTTCCGGTGAGTTTGGGCTTTTTGAGTTCTTAATATTCACTTCCGGTGGGTGTCGGGGTGGGTGATTGTTTTTACTATTCACTTCCGGTGGGTGTCGGGGTGGATGATTGTTTTTACTATTCACTTCCGGTGAGTTTGGGCTTTTTGAGTTCTTAATATTCACTTCCGGTGGGTGTCGGGGTGGATGATTGTTTTTACTATTCACTTCCGGTGAGTGCCGGGGTGGATGATTGTTTTTACTATTCACTTCCGGTGAGTGCCGGGTGGGTGATTGTTTTTACTATTCACTTCCGGTGAGTGCCGGGTGGGTGATTGTTTTTACTATTCACTTCCGGTGGGTGTCGGGGTGGTGATTGTTTTTACTATTCACTTCCGGTGAGTGTCGGGGTGGGTGATTGTTTTTACTATTCACTTCCGGTGAGTGCCGGGGTGGGTGATTGTTTTTACTATTCACTTCCGGTGGGTGTCGGGGTGGTGATTGTTTTTACTATTCACTTCCGGTGAGTGTCGGGGTGGTGATTGTTTTTACTATTCACTTCCGGTGAGTTTGGGCTTTTTGAGTTCTTAATATTCACTTCCGGTGGGTGTCGGGGTGGATGATTGTTTTTACTATTCACTTCCGGTGAGTTTGGGCTTTTTGAGTTCTTAATATTCACTTCCGGTGGGTGTCGGGGTGGATGATTGTTTTTACTATTCACTTCCGGTGAGTTTGGGCTTTTTGAGTTCTTAATATTCACTTCCGGTGGGTGTCGGGGTGGATGATTGTTTTTACTATTCACTTCCGGTGGGTGTCGGGGTGGATGATTGTTTTTACTATTCACTTCCGGTGAGTGTCGGGGTGGTGATTTTTTTTACTATTCACTTCCGGTGAGTGCCGGGGTGGATGATTGTTTTTACTATTCACTTCCGGTGAGTGCCGGGGTGGGTTATTGTTTTTACTATTCACTTCCGGTGAGTGCCGGGGTGGGTGATTGTTTTTACTATTCACTTCCGGTGAGTTCCGGGGTGGGTGATTGTTTTTAATATTCACTTCCGGTGAGTTCATTGGGTGGTTTAGTGCTCTTAATATGCACTTCCGGTGAGTGCTGAGGTGGTTTAGTGTTCTTAATCTGCACTTCCGGTAATTTTTGGAGTGGGTGATTGTTTTTAATATTCACTTCCGATGAGTGCCGGGGTGGGTGATTGTTTTTACTATTCACTTCCGGTGAGTGCCGGGGTGGGTGATTGTTTTTACTATTCACTTCCGGTGAGTGCCGGGGTGGGTGATTGTTTTTACTATTCACTTCCGGTGGGTGTCGGGGTGGTGATTGTTTTTACTATTCACTTCCGGTGGGTGTCGGGGTGGGTGATTTTTTTTATTTCACTTCCGGTGAGTGTCGGGGTGGGTGATTGTTTTTACTATTCACTTCCGGTGAGTGCCGGGGTGGGTGATTGTTTTTACTATTCACTTCCGGTGAGTGCCGGGGTGGGTTATTGTTTTTACTATTCACTTCCGGTGAGTGCCGGGGTGGGTGATTGTTTTTACTATTCACTTCCGGTGAGTTCCGGGGTGGGTGATTGTTTTTAATATTCACTTCCGGTGAGTTCATTGGGTGGTTTAGTGCTCTTAATATGCACTTCCGGTGAGTGCTGAGGTGGTTTAGTGTTCTTAATCTGCACTTCCGGTAATTTTTGGAGTGGGTGATTGTTTTTAATATTCACTTCCGATGAGTGTTGATGTGGGTTAGTGTTCTTAATCTGCGCTTCCAGTGAGTTCAGGGGTTGGTTTAGAGCTCTTGATCTGCACTTCCGGTGAGTGCTGAGGTGGTTTGGCGTTATTAATCTGCGCTTCCGTTGAGTGCTGTGGTGGGTTTGTGTTATAAATCTGCACTTCTATCATAAAAACCAGCTCTTGCACTGCACTGTTCCTGCAGGCACCACGGGCCTGCCCAAGGCGGCAGTCATATCGCACAATCGTTTCGTAATGATGGCCAACACGGTTGGCCTCATTCTCAACATCGGCCCTGGCGACGTTTTGTACGACTGCCTGCCTCTGTACCACACCGCCGGCGGCATTCTCGGCGTCGGCCAGGCTTTCCTGCGCGGTTCGACCGTGGTTATTCGGCGAAAGTTTTCCGCCTCCGCGTTCTGGGATGACTGCGTCAAGTACAAGTGCGCGCTAAGTACCGGATTGCTGCGTTTGGCAGTGGGGTTTCGGGGTAGATCGCAGGTAGCTGGGGTAGATCACAGGTAGCTGGGGTAGATCACAGGTAGCTGGGGTAGATCACAGGTAGCTGGGGTAGATCACAGGTAGCTGGGGTAGATTACAGGTAGCTGGGGTAGATTACAGGTAGCTGGGGTAGATTACAGGTAGCTGGGGTAGATCACAGGTAGCTGGGGTAGATCACAGGTAGCTGGGGTAGATCACAGGTAGCTGGGGTAGATCGCAGGTAGCTGGGGTAGATTACAGGTAGCTGGGGTAGAAATCAGAAACCGCGAATCTCCCAAATCAAATCCGCCATCGCCAGCTGCACGGTCGCCCAGTACATCGGCGAGATCTGTCGCTACCTGTTGGCGCAGCCGGCCAGGCAGTCGGACCGGGGCCACCGGGTGCGCGCCATGTACGGCAACGGGCTGCGGCCGCAGATCTGGCGCGAATTTCAGCGCCGCTTCGGCGTCGGCCAAATCGGCGAATTCTACGGCGCCACCGAGTCCAACTGCAACCTGTTCAACCTGGACAGCACGGTGGGCGCCGTCGGCTTCCTCAGCGTCATCGCGCCCTGGGTCTACCCGCTCAAGCTGGTCAAGGTCGACAAGGTGAGCTGACTAGGCTAAAATTACTATCTACGCAACATATCGGCTAGCGCAGATTTTGTCCACTCTCGCCTCAAATTCGCCGCCGAAGGAAACGGGCGAGCCGTTGCGCAATCCGTCCACCGGCCTGTGCGAGCTGGCCGGCCCCGGCGAGCCCGGCGAGCTGATCGGCAGCATCGTGCCCGGCGACACGCTGCGCGACATCGACGGCTACGTGTCCAAGTCCGCCACGGAGAAGAAAGTGTTGCGCAACGTGTTCAGGCCCGGCGACGCCTATTTCTCTACTGGCGACGTGCTCACCATGGACGAGCTGGGCTACATGTACTTTAAGGATCGGACTGGGGATACGTTCCGCTGGAAAGGGGAGAATGTGTCCACCGCCGAGGTGAGCGCGTGGGACTGGGCTCTGTAGGCTGTTTGGATTGGGTTGAATGGAGTCTGAAAAGGGGGGCGTGCCTTCCGCGTAGCCTACTGTATTTTATTTTTGGACTTACCGAATAACTCATCTTACTAATCCCTAATCCTAATAGGTATTGGTTTGATAGATTCTGCCATGAGGGTTGCGCTTCCTTCCGTAATCCCTTGAGCCTGTTTGGGAAAAGGCAACACAATTCCAAACGTAGTCAAACAGTAAATTAGATATAAGATACAAACAGACAGGCAGACAAAGACAGACAGACAGACAGACAGACAGACAGACAAATAGACAGGCAGACAGACAGACAGACGGACAGAAAGGCAGAAGGACAGACAGACAGACAGCCAGACAGACAGACAGACAGACAGACAGACAGACAGACAGATACAGACAGACAGACAGACAGACAGACAGACAGACAGACAGACAGATACAGACAGACAGACACATACAGACCATAAACAGTATGGGCAGGTTGATTAATGCGTGCAACTGAGCAATCATCAGCCGGGTATTTAGCCACTCGATAAATGGGTCTTGCAGTCACAGTTCAGGACAAAATCAGTAGCTCGATGCCAATGTCTCCCTGTCCCTGCTCCAGGTGGAGGCCTGCATCTCCAACGTGCTGCACCTGGCCGACTGCACCGTCTACGGCGTTGAACTGCCCGGCGTTGAGGGCCGCGCCGGCATGGCGGCCGTGGCTGTTGACGCAGCGGCGGCGGCCAGCTTGCAGGACCTGCTGGACCGGCTGAGCCGCGAGCTGCCCGGCCAGCTGCCCGCGTACGCCAGGCCGATGTTCGTCCGCTTTGTCGGCCAGATCGAAGCCACGGGCACCTTCAAGATGAAGAAGGCCGACCTGAGGCGGGAGGGCGCCCAGCCGGCCAGCTGCCGCGGCGATCCGCTGTTCTTCCTGGACTGCCGGTCCGGCCGCTACCTGCCGCTCACCGAGGACGCGTGGGCGGCCATTCAGCGGGGCGAAATTCGCTTCTGATTTCTGGGGTTGAGCGGTCCGGGCAGTGGCTACTGCTAGTAGTACTGATGATTGACTTCCACATTCCGCTGGTTCATGACTGTCCGATCAAATTTTTGTCTTCCTTTACGCCGATTGTGATTGTCGCTAGGCGAGGCGACTGACTTGAATTTCTCCGCCTTCAGTCCTTGTAGTGCAAAATCCTTTACCCCGGTTTAGTGTGGTCTTTGTTGCTCAGAAGAGTTCGTGGTTTTTACTCTGGAGTCTTTGAATTTATGGCTTGATTTACTTTTTTTGAAGGCTTATCTTGCTTCCCTAGTTGAAAATTAGTTTTTTTGTTTTGTGTGCGCGCGTATTAAGAGTTTGTTTTACTATTTGAATCGAATATCTTTTATACATACGAATGTTTTTAATCCTCCCAGATTCCCGGCTTGTTAATCTGCCACAGTCTCGGATCCGCCGTTTCTGACCATCAAAATCATGCTCCTTTGTTTTATTTTGAAAGTTGACATTTTTGACTGAGCGTGTCCATGTCCAAGTAGCTTTTTTATTTTCAACTATCATTATGATTTTTGGCTTTGAATTCCCATTAATCCTCAGTTGGTTTGATTTTATTCTTGCGCCACTAGCTGGCTGATACACGAAGATTTGAAATAATACACTTTTATTGATCTTTTTGATACACCCGATTTGAAATCTTGAATTTTTGTCATCGGTTTTCAATTAGTGTCTCGCATTATTGTACGAGTAAATTAACTGTAGTCACGTGAACTTAGTTGTAACAAATAGCTGATTGACAGGTGATTTTGAAAGCGGAACAAAAAATTTATTTAAAGCATAGAAATTTATATTAATCTTTATGATGCAGAAAATACGACCCATTTCAAAGTGTCTGTTGCTGGAAAATGTACTTTAAGTAGTATTAGGCAGTGAGGAAAACGTCGCCCAAAACAGATCAGCAAGCCTCTTTTGCACACGAAAAACAGATAGGCAAAATTAGTTATGGTCTGTCATTTTCTATTACGTCAATCAAACGTTATTATCGATACCGCTAAAGGAGAGCGAAAATCCTTCAGACTTGATCGAGGCCTGGTGTCAGTAGAACAGCTTCAAATACGCTAGTCGGCGCTGGTACTTCTTTTCGTCTTTGGTTGATCGCAGCTGTGAATGGGCGGTGGTTGCATTGGCAATTGCGTTAGAGACCTTGTTGAACTGCGGCTCCCATGGCCATCAATTAAATTCTCTCACAACAGTTTTTCTCAAGCAGCAAAATTCTCACCTTGTCGGTGTTCTGCACTAGCGTGCTCTTCTGCTGCACGCTTGGCAAGTTTGTTGGCGTCCCGCCGAAGGACTGCTGCCACTGCACCTTGCGGTTCTGCGGCACCTCGTGCTCGTAGTTGCCGGGGCTGGAGATTGAGTGATTTATTGAGTTAGAATGTGGAATGACTACGAGCTAATTATCATCGTGGATTCTGGCTTCATCCGTGAGACCTGGACCTCACCTCGGATTGACCTCAAAAATCTCCCGCTTGAACACCGGAAAGCGCTTGGTGCCCGACAGGAAAGGCGGCCGGCCAAGCTCCCGATCGCGCGCCGCCGCCCGCTGAATCTCGTCGTAGCTGTCGGGCAGGTGGTAGGCGCCGGGGCCGAGACCGCCGGTGTCGGTGCCCGCCCCACCGACGCTGCGAAATCGAGGAGCGGTGCGCGCACCCAGCGTGTAGCCCTTCGTACTGCTGACTTTTCGTTCCATGTTGTAGCTGAAGTTTGTCTTCTGTGGAAACAAATTTTAGCAGGATTTCATCTTGAGTTGGTCATCCAAGCTTAACATTCTAATTATTTTTTGCTTTTCTTTTTTTGATCGAGAAACTTACTGCCTAGATGATTACACGCATAACATGTAGATGTAATAATACTTTAGACTAAGTAACCTTTGCCGAAAAAAAATATTTTTATTCATTAAAATATAAAATTTTCTGAATGAAAGTAAAATCAGCAGTTCTGGCAATAAAAGTCTTGGAGCTTTTCCCGCTTGATTTTTCCACGCTTCATAGCTTCATAGATTAATTAAGAAAACAAGCAATAAACACAGTAAAATAGATATCAGACTCATACCTCTTCATTATTGTAGTATCCAGGACCTAAATGGGGCGCTGCTGTCACCGATGGCATATTCGCTCCCATTCGATTCGTAGGAATTTGAAATGGGAACAGTCGACGGTCTTGGCATGAGTCGAAAACGAATGCACTCTTTTTCTCGTGAAACAAGTCTAAAATTGTAATTTATAAGTTGATTTAAGATGCGCCACTGACGATGCTACATTTTCATTTCTTTTATTTCTTCCGATGGCTGTTTCCGACCTCTTACTCTAATAATACGTATAATATATACTCATGGCATTGGTATGAGTTTTTTTTTACTTTAGCACTAATTTTTGCAAAAGCGAAATAATTTTTTTGCACACATTACCTTCCATTCCAGCGTTTCTATTGCGCGGTAGTGTTATCTATCAAATACCTTCGCGTTAGCCAGTTTAAGTTGTCGGAAAAAATTATATTCAGCTTATAATTTTAAACTTTTGTTTCTCCAATGAAAACTAAAATTTGCATTTTAACAAGCTTAAAAAAGGATATGTAATGTTTTTGCAAAAATGTATTGTTCGAATGGCAGCGCCAGTAGTTAAAATACTATATTCTTTAAAAGAATGGCAATATTTGTATAATTTAAGGTTTCCCCCCTTTAATTTGTCATGATCACGAACATTATCTTTTTTTAAACTCGTAAAAACAAGGTCCAAGAGCCCAGGCGGTCCGTATTGATATCGTTATTCGTAGCAAATTAATATAGATGGTTGATTTGAGTTAGCCATACTAAGCTGATATAGCTGGACACATCCTATATGCCTAGGACCTATTTTAGACATTTTTATACTTTTATCACCTTGGCATACTGCTTTGTAGTCATTGTTTTTTTCAAATGAATGCAATCTTAAGGAACATGGATGCCTAAAGTCTAATTAGAAAGCTTTAGTTATATCTTTTGAGCCTAGCTATCATGTCTCTCTAGTCCTAGTACTAGGCTACTAAAAATAGTATAGAGATAGGCCTAATTATAGATCTAATTGTTAACATAATAATGATTGGCCTAAAAATAACATGAATATCAATAGAATTCCTGTTATAACACAATCCTCTTAAATTTTAAACTAGATCACTAGATCTTAAACTGAGCCTTAAGATTAAATTTCAATTCATTTACCTACTCAGGTCAGGATTATGTTAGCTAAGTGCATATCAGAATGGAGTCAATAAAATTGCACAAATTGCATACCAACAAATTGTGCACACAAGGTCAAAAATATGCTGTAGTTCCTACTTGCACTGTGTTAATGCCATATATAAACATCTAGAATATCAATTAATGCATATTATTTAACCTATTGGCATGTCTATGCATGCCAAATTTATAAATGTAAGCCTATAAACACTTCATTTGAAAATGTATAGAGCCTAATCCTAAATGATCTTGAAGATAATATTAAGTATTAATTTTTTATGTACAAAATTTTTTTCTTAAAAATTGCCAACTTTAAATTTAAAAAATGTACTGTTAGTTCTAAATAGAATTTTCATTAGTATTGGGTTTGCTTATTTTCTATGATAATTTATATAGTCTGCAATAAAGCCTTGAGTCTCTATTATTTTGATTGACATAAACCCTTGGTTTATATAAAAAGTGATTCTGTATTGATGATCTCTTTTTTAGCTATATCTTTATGAGTGCTTTTTATTTGTAATTATTATTAACTGAGCTAAAATTAGGCAGGTAATAAATAAAGTCAAATGTATTCATATTTAATATATTTAAATATTATATAGACTGACTTAAACTAGAACTTCACTGGGTTTTTGCTAAGCATAAGTTCTGATTCAAAGGGTTAGGATATAATTTTTTAAGCCGTAAACTGATTCTATATTATCATAAAAAATAAAATAAACCTGGATGCAAAATTGCATCCTAGATCAAATTCTGGGATCTGATTTAGAGAATAAAAATGCTATAGCAATCCCAATTGCACAAAAAACCTAGGAAGTTAACAATGCAAATCAAATTACAACCTAGCACAAAGTTGTTAATTGCTTTTCTACATTGGAAAAAAACAGTTTGATTTTAGGCTTTAAAGATTAACCTAAAAATTTCATTTTAGGCTTAATGTCTTTTTTGACTTTTTTTAAGAAAGAGATAATAGCCAATGTTAAAAATAAAATATATGATAAAAATGACTCACTTTAGTTTAGAGCCTGTAAAATTGTGTAGATTTTTATGTCAAGTATTACATTCATAAGTATTGCATACAAAAATATTTTTAAAATGCATCAATTAGTCAATTGCACAGCCACAGGCTATTAAAGTCTATTGGTCTACAGAATATATTTCAAGTCCTTTAAATTAAAGGAAGAGGTTATTTTTATCAGACTCATTGGCCTATACCGCCGCCCGCAGCTGCACCCAGCGTTCGCACCAGCCTGCAGCCGCCATGGACGTGTACTTTATGATCCGCTGCAAAAAGATCACCATGCTGCTGGACACCAAGGAGACCTCGCAGGTGCTCGAACTGAAGAAAATGATTGAAGGCATTCTGAAAGTGCCGCCAGAGAATCAGCAGCTGCTGAAGGATGAGACCGAGGTTCTCGCCGACAACCGCACCCTGGCCGACTGCGGCTTGAACGCCAGCACCGCCCGGGCCCAGCTGCCCGCCGTGCTCGGCCTCGTCACCCGCGACAGCGCCGACGCGCCGTTCCCGCCGTTGGAGATCGACGCGTACACCTCGCCGCCGGAGCTGCCCGAGGTGATGAAGGCGCAGGACTCGAGCGGCGGCGACCAGGGCATGTCCACCCAGGCCATCCAGTCCTGAACTGGGCCTGGGCCGAGTCGCTCTCTGTTAGCCTGACACTGCCGCTTGCTGGGGCCCCGCATTCTGTAATTTGGTATTGCTCGCCTGTCTGAATGAGGATTTTTTCTGTCACTCGCCATCGCTTGTGTGTTGGTTGACCTTCCCGCTTTGTACTGTTTAACTAAGCAGACTTTGGCCAAGTTGGAGCAATTAGTTCTAGCCCTCCTGTCCCCAGCTGTGTCTGTGTCTGTCACATTTCTCTGTACAACGTTACTTACCATGCAGAGTTATTGCTTACGGTCTTTGTTCTGTCGCCTGACCTCGAGTCTATCCATTTTTATTACTCTCTAACTAATCTCTCCCCATCTCTCTACCCTCTCTCGATTTTCGTTTGGGCGTGTCTGTCTTACTGTTCGACCCCTGCTTTGTTTTATACCGAACTGAATAATTGCGCGCTTACTAAATACTTTGGCTGACTTTGATTTTCGGCTTCGGCAACGCGTCAAGTTTATTATATTGAGAGGCGGTTAAAGCTATGCGCCTAATGTTCTAGTAATTAGAGGATAGAAAGACAACCAGCCATCCCTTGTCTAATCCTAGGAGTTAAATTTAGCTGCCTATACATCCATGTGAATGCCACTCACTTTGTGTACCATTGTATGTACTTATGTTATATCTGAGCCGCAGTGTATGGCCCTGTGGCCTGTACTAGCTGTTCTCCTATTTTGTCAGTTTAATAAAACTATTGACAGCCTGAGTTGGTTTTGCACTTTGCTAAACAGAGGCTGGGGCCCCCCGGGTACCAAGCAGAACCATGCACACAGACTCTTACGCACACGCCAACAAGTTATTTTCAACGCCTTGGTTTTTTTATATGCGAATTCATGAAATAGCTGTGTAGGATTGTTGCTAGCTATTCTTAATTCCCTAGTTTCTTTCTCGGTAGTCTGAGATTCTAAATCCTTAAGATTCGATTTCTTTATCCTGAAGATTCCATTTCCAAATGCGGAAGATTCTATTCCCCAATCCTGAAGATTTCATTCACCAGTCCTGAAGATTCCATTCCCCAACCCTGAAGATTTGATTCCCGAATCCTGAAGATTTGATTCCCTAACCCTGAAGATTTGATTCCCTAACCCTGAAGATTCCTTAACCGTGAAGATCCTACTGCAAAAGCACCCCCGCGAACACTCGGCAGCGATGTACTCGGTAAAGTACCGGCAGGAGAACGCGCACGACGAGAGCGTCTGGTCCGTAGCGTGGGCCAAACCCGACCGCACCGACTTCCTCATCACCGGCTCGCTGGACGATCGCGTCAAAGTCTGGCGCTGGTCGGTGGACCACTGCGAGCTGCAGCACACGCTGGAGGGCCACCATCTCGGCGTCATTTCTGTCGACGCCAGCCGGGACGGCACCCTGGCCGCCAGCTCGTCGATGGACGCGCAGATTCGAATCTGGGACCTGCAGAGCGGCAAGCAGGCTCGGTTCATCAATGCCGGCCCCGCCGACACCTGGACGGTGTGCTTCTCGCCAGATGGCAAGCTGCTGGCCACGGGCAGCAACGGCACCAGGGTCAACCTGTTCGAGGTGTCCTCCGGAAATAAGGTGAGCAAGTGGCTGGGTCTGGGTATGGAGGCTAGGTCTGGATAGATAGGGCTGGGTCTGGGTACATAGGGCTGGGTCTGGGTAGATAGGGGCTGGGTTTGGGTAGATAGGGGCTGGGTTTGGGTAGATAGGGGCTGGGTTTGGGTAGATAGGGGCTGGGTATGGGTAGATAGGGCTTGGTCTGGGTAGATAGGGAAGATAGTGGCGTGTCTGGGTAGATAGGGGCTGGGTGTGGGTAGATAGGGGCTGGGTGTGGGTAGATAGGGGCTGGGTATGGGTAGATAGGGGCTGGGTATGGGTAGATAGGGAAGATAGTGGCGTGTCTGGGTAGATAGGGGCTGGGTGTGGGTAGATAGGGGCTGGGTGTGGGTAGATAGGGGCTGGGTATGGGTAGATAGGGGCTGGGTGTGGGTGGATAAGGGCTGGGTGTGGGTAGATAGGGGCTGGGTGTGGGTAGATACGGGCTGGGTGTGGGTAGATACGGGCTGGGTGTGGGTAGATACGGGCTGGGTGTGGGTAGATAGGGGCTGGGTGTGGGTAGATAGGGGCTGGGTGTGGGTAGATACGGGCTAGGTCTTGGTAGCAGACAGAAAGCTCTCATTTAACGCCAGACGCTCCGCCCCTGTCGCCGCTCAGGTGGCCACGCAGAACACGGAGGGCCAGTTCTGCATGTCGCTGGCCTACAGCCCGGACGGCAGCCTGCTGGCCACGGGCTCGTCAGACGGGGTGATCAGCGTGCTGGACCTGACGGCGGGCCAGCTGCGCCACACCCTGGTTGGCCACGCCATGCCGGTCCGGGCGCTGCAGTTCACGCCTGACGGCCAGCACCTCGTCACCGTGTCCGACGACACCCACGTCAAAGTGTTCAGCGTGGCCAAAGGCGAGCTGGTGGCGACGCTGAGCGGCCACTCCAACTGGGTGGTGTCGGTGGCCGTGCACCCCGACGGTCAGCAGATCGCCACGTGCAGCTCGGACAAGACCGTCAAGGTGTGGGACCTGGCCGGCCGGCAGCTGAAGAACACTTACTTCGAGCACAACGATCAGGTCTGGTGCGTCAGGTACAACGCGTTCGGCAATCGGCTGGTGAGCGTCGGCGATGACAAGCTGATGGCCGTGTACGACGTGCCGCAGTGAGGGCCGGGGCGCCTCCTTGGATGACTAATGGGGATTGGGTTGATTTTATGCTTGGGATGCTGACCCAGCCTGCCGTTATTCAGCCTAGCACTCTGTAGTTTTCATTCTGTTGTTCTTTTTCAAAGCTTGTTGAAAGCTGTGCAAGTGCATTTAAATCAATTGTGTGCGCGTGTCAGTTCTGTTGTTTAGGTAAATTCCTTGTCTTTTAATGAAACACCAGTGACTGGATTGGCTTTTTATAAATTAAAAAAATAAACTTTGCGACGTGAACTTATTAACGATCAACAAAAAGTCCTACGATGGTACGACTCTTTGTACATGCATGTCTTACAGAAACCCTTGTGTTATTCCAGCCCCATTGATTTATGAAAAGTAGGCGATTGGGAAAAAACAGAGAACAGCGAAAAAAATCGTACTGTCTACTTACCTAAGTAGAACAGTGCGAAAAAAACCGTCGAAACTTGGCACAGTTTGCTTTAAAATTTATATTCCATAATTTAATTTATAGTACAGTAATTTTTCCAATTATTTTTGCATTATCTTGGGGCATTGCCTTTCCCCAAGTTGGATAGTCCCAGCAATAAAAGGAAATTTATAATGCTTAAATTTAATGGAATTAAAAAAAACCCCTATTTAAAATTTTGGGATTTGAAATTTAGTCGGATTCTAATGGTATGAAGACTTGAGTACGAGTAGACTTGTCTTTTCCAAAAGACGATCTGGAAGTCTGTAATAATTATCGCTAATTTTCTCCATTTGTCCTACTTGTTAGTAGAGGTTTGAGAATCTCGTTCTGTATGAACTTGCGCTTAGGAATTCAATGCCCGGCTTCCCTGCGATAGTCTATGGGACTCAGAGCTGCGAGCAGCAGGGCAATTTGGCCATTCTCGAACCGCACCCGATTAAGCGAGCAGAAAATCCAGTTTGTTCAGTCTGCAAGAGAGCCACAGATCTTATCGGCTGAACTCCTTCACTGCACCCGGCATGTCCTCCTGCGACCGCAACATCGATCGGAAGTGCGACGAGGTTCGCTGCAAGATCGAAGCCAAGCTGCAGGCCTCCGGGGAGCAGGACCGCATCCGGCGGCACATCCGGGCGGCGCTGAACAGCTCCGGCTGGGTCGAGGAGGTCAAGAGCCAGTGCCGCGAGCTAATCCGGGCCAAGGGCGTGGAGTACTGTACCGTGGAGGAGATCGTCGAGGCGGTGCTGCCTCAGGCCAGGGAGCGGGTGCCGAAGCAGCTCAAGCAGGAGGTGCTGGACCTGCTCTGGAAGTTCGTCGACACGCACGACATCGGGCTCGGCGATGAGAACGACTGCTGATGTAGTTGATGCAATGGCGGCAGACATGCAGTGACTGCATTAGAAGTACTTATATCAGTATTTTGGTTGCGCGCACCCAGCCATTACAATTGCATTAAGGCAAGTGTATCCAAAGCTGTCTAATAAATTTCTTGTGCGATATGATTTTTATGAAATAAATAAGTATTTAAAATGTGGTAGTTAAATAAGTTCTTGCTATAATAATTCCTCCAGATGTAATATGCGCAAAATCCGAATGATTTTATTTAGCAACATTTGATTTGCCTCATTTCTTGTGTTAAAACTTTTGTCCATTATGCAAGAGAGCTACTTGAGAGATTGCGGCAGTTCGGACAGCGCAAGCTTTTTCCGAGTTTTCTAGCGCCATTTTCATAGATAATCAGCTGCGTGCAGTTCGGATGGACAGTTCCAGCAGGAGAGGCTGAAATGTGCGAGTTTAGCTGGCTTAGAACTGATTATAGTATTGCTTCTTCGCCAGATATAATTAGTCTCACATCTGACATCATTCGCTCCTCAACCATCCATCTGGTTTCATCCTGTCTGCAGATCAACAGCCGGTGCTTGCGAATGAGCCGGACAAGGAGCGGCCGGTCGGTGCAGAACTCCAACACTGTCAGCAGATCCTGCGCGTCAACATCCTCTCTGGCGATGAGATAATCCCCAAGGTGGACCTGCTTGACCAGAGCCTGTCTTAGGCAGGCCAGCAGCGCGTCAAAGTTGAAGTACTGCCACTGGTCGTACACTATGCTGCAGGGAAAGTGCCGCCGAATGCAAGTCGGCAGGAAAACGAACTCGGGACGCTTGGCTATTCGGAAGCAGAATCTCCAGGTCGAATTGGTGCCGAGCAGGTGGCTCCATACGAAAGCTTCCGGCGCCTCCCCGGCAGTGGGAAGAGAATCTGGAAGCTCTCTAGCCAGTTGATCCGGGTCGCCAAATATAAGTCGTTTTGCTTCGTCAACAAGACCGAATTTCAGTCGAATTAAAGCGTTTAAGACCAGCTTGACTGTTCCAACACAATCTGGAAGTCTTGCCACCAGCGACTCAAGCTCAGCCAGCAACTGTTCCGAGGGCGGCTCCTCGGCCAGCCGAATGACTAAGCAGTGAACGGCATCGAATATTTGGTGGTACCGGAGAGCGCCCGCCTTAGGCAACCGAATCGTGTCCAGGTGCGGCATGATAACGAAGGGAAAAAACGAGAAGCGGCCGCCAGATCGGAGCTTCTTTGCAAACTTGGCCAGCAGTTTTGGCAGATTGCGCAGCGACCAGCGCACAATCTGCGCGATGGCCTGCTTACCGGAGTGACACTTGTGCAGGTACAGCTTGGCGCTGGGAATGAAGAAGTGCCACATGCACTGATTGGGATCAGAGCCGTCCGTCAGGCCGTCATGCAGGATCCGCAGCCCTTTCTGCAGCAGGCCAATCAGGTTGCTTGGCTTCCAAAACTCCTCCGGCTCCTTGTCGAGCAATAGAAACAACAGAGTTTTCGCGTGATACGTCTTCAGGCCGATGGATCTCGCAGCAATCACATCCTTGATTAGGTATTTGAGCAGAATGAACACCTGGCCTTGCACAGTAGTTAAAGTGCGCAGCAGCTGTTTCTCCAAAAAGGTGGTACTGAGGCGCAGCTGCTGTCCTGACTTGCCCGGAGGCGCGGCTGCCACCAGGTGGCAAGGCGTTTTCGGATTTTCAACAACCTTGCGCAGCAGGTTCAGAACGGCGACTCGGATGAACGTGTGTCGGTCGGGTTGGAGCACGTCAATCGGAGGGTAGCGGCAGCAGCTGTAGGCGTACACCCAGTCCCTGGTGGGCCTCGCCTCGCAGCCAATGCGCGACTGTGCGGGACTTGACGCTGCAGACGGGGTTGCGATGCAAAATGCTTTGTTATTTAATATGACTGCAGCCTCCTACAATACAAATTGTAGGAAAGCTCCAAGACTCACGAACTCCGTGATATATCGCGTGCCCGTTGGCGAATTCAACCAAGCCGAACGAGCTGTTGGATTCAGCGACGCATTCGCACTTGCAGACTTCTCGCAGGTGGAACTGTTTGTTGCCGGACACAATTTCCGTCACGTCAATGTCCGACTTTGGACCGGTCTGGCCATTCAGGCAGGCCAGGTTGTTGCCCCAGCCGTCGGAGTAGCTTCCGACTATGAAGATTTTCTGATGCCATCGGCTGCGGATGATGGTCTGCATCGCGTCGGCCAGGCCGCTCTGCACCGCCGCCCGCGAGTCAACAAAGCCCGAATCTACCATGGCCGAGTGGAGATTTTCGCTGGTGATTTGATCGGCATCCTGAATAATGCTGGGATCTCGAAGTTCCTCGACTCCGTTCACGTCATCGGTTGGCTTGGTTCTGAATGCCGGCAGCAAAGGATCATCAGTTAAGATGCTGCTCTGGCCGAAGCAGCGCGCGACATCAACTGGTCGAAGGCCGGCGCAGTTGGTCAGCTCCGGGCTGCAGCCTTCAAGCAGGAGGCGATGAAAAGCTCGCCGGTGGCCCATCATGGCTGCGGCGTGTAGCGGCGAGTTGCCGTCCTGATCGACAACGTTTAGGTCGGCGCCAGTTCTGATCAGAATCTCCAAAACGTCCAGCTTTCCCTTCGAAATTGGAATGAAGGAGGTGGCAACTGACTTGAGAATTCGCTCACGAGAATGAATCGGTGACTCGATGCACACTTACAACAGCGATTTGTAACTGCTACGGGATAAAAGCAAACCTCTACTAGGCTAACCTGCATGGCGGCGTAGTGAAGGGGCGTTTGCTCGTACACGTCCCGGAGGTTGACATCGGCGAAGCCATGCGCGACCAGAGCCATCAGTGTATCCAAGTGGCCCATCTGAGCAGCGGCGTGAACCGGCGAACGGCCGTCAAGGAGCTGCGGGCCGCAGTCGGCTCCGGCAGCGGCCAGGCTGGCGGTCACATCGGCGTGGCCGTACTGAGCCGCGATGTACAGCGGTGAAGCGCCGTCCCGATGACGCAGATTAGGATCGGCTGCGGCATTGAAAAGCAGCAGTCGGACGGTTTCAGCGTGACCGTACCTGCTGGCCAGGTGCAGTGGCGTCAGGCCCAGCCGATTCTGCACATCCGCGCTGGCCTCGCAGGCCAGAAGGCAGCGAACCACGGCCGCGTGGCCCCGCTCTGATGCCAAGTGGAGGAGCGACTCGCCGTCCTCGTTTCTGGCTTCGTCCAGCTGACAGTCGCCGCTGCTCAGGAGGCTCCTTACAGCTGACAGGTCGCCATTGTAGGCAGCCTGCGAAAGCAGTCGGTACTCTGTGTCAGGCATTGCCTGAGCATTTTGCTGCTTTATCGACTGCTATAGCTGGGTCTTTTATGCATCCTCTCTGTTTAGCTATAGAGATGCTAAATTCAATTGACTTTAAAGGTTTGATATTTTTAATCATCACGTCATTTAAAATTTACCTATAGGCTTTAAACAAGGCACTGGCGCTGTAAAACTAATGAACTCAACTCAGCGAAGTTTTATGATCCTGATAAGTAAAGGCTACACAATAGGCTGTAAATGCTGTCTACCTACTGTCATAAACAGCATTGAGACAGCACTGGCGTCTTAGGCATTATTAAGAGCACTTAGTGACATCACAGCTTTATTATTCTTACCGACCCACAAGGGAAAGCTAAATTTCAGCTTGGGGTGCTTGCTATTAGAATAAGAGATTACAGCATAAAAAAGAGTTTTACATGGCTAAAAAGTAGCTACGAGTATTTCAAAAGAAACATAGTTGGCTTGCAACCGAACCTATGTTTGCGCATTCAAACACACATTAACTGATTTTCCATGGGATCTTAGCCAACTGGGTACTATCTTGTAAAACCAGTCCTTACTAAACTGATAGTGACAAGTCAGATAAGGAATTGACAACTAATCCAGAATTTATCGAGCCACTCGAATTCTAACAAGTCAGAAAGAATACAAAATTGTGAGCTCGGGCAATTCTCGTAGGAAAATTTTAGCGTTATGAAGTCTGTCTTCAGCGTTGAATCTCTACTTCTAGCGGCTGTGTGCCTGGCTGCCTCGGTCACAGCTGCTCGCGCCGACGACAGCGGAGGTCGTCCAGACGCTACGACCGTCTTCATCGACTCCACTTCGCCGAAAATTCCGTGGATCTTTGTCCCAATCGGGATTGACAACGTAACCTCGCTAGTTCTGGAAGATGAGCAGTCGGCCTGGGTGCTGTTATTCCACGACGGCTGGGTTTTTGAGCCATTCCGAGAGGCAGCGGAGCAGCTTCGAGGCCTCATTCGGTTCGGACTGGTGCACAAGGACGACCAGGAAACGACTCAACTGTTGGTGAGGGATTTATGCACTTGGCTATGGTACCAAGGGCCACTGAAAGTCCTCTGCATGAAGCCACTGAACAAATGTTTTGCAAAAAGCACATTTTTTCACTAGCTTTGGGGTCTCTGTGTTCCGTCAGGGCTCACTTGGTGCTATAGGAGCCACATGTACAGCTCCAATTCTCACAGCCTTCCAATCCATCTACAGAAATTCAACCCGTCCAGTGGCGCTAAGTTTCGCGCCCTACCCTACGGCCCTGCTGAGCAGAAGCGGACGGCCTACCTCGACACTGACGTCTTCGAGGCGGCTATTAATCATGCCAGCGACTCTGTCCCAAGCAACTCGATCGTTCCCGTGCAGGATGAAGCTAGCCTGAAGCAGTTGCTAACTGACGCTGTGACGTCAGTTCCGTCTAAGTTTACGGCGCTTTTTGCCATTCGTGAGTTGAAGATATTACCTTGAAGATTGGTAGCCGATCTCAGCTGGGTGGACTGCAGCAATGCGGGATTAGTTGACTCGCTCTAGGATAAAATTGCCTCAAACCCAGGGCCCTCTTCGGACCACTAGGCTAAACCTTCTCCAACCAAGCTACACAAGCGCTTCTCAAGCCAATACTTGTGCCAACAATGGCAGGCGACGGCACCCCGACCCTCCTGCACCGCGTGCTGGCCGCCAAGCTCTCCGACGTCTTCAATTTCGGCCTGCTGATTCGAGCGAAACCGCGCGAGTCGCTGGACCGGTTCGGCCTGCCTGGCTATTCCACGCCGGTGCCGGGACTTCTGATCCTGCAGCTCCGGGCTGGCGGCGCCGTGGGACCGGACGGCAACAGCCTGGCAACGCTGGAGATCTCCCGGTTGGACGAGAGCGGCATTGCCGGAGTCGAGGCCAACACCGAGGACGCCGACACGGACGACGCGGAGGTGACGTACGCGGCCGCCCTGCGCTTCCTGGTGGAGTACAACAGGAATTTCCGAGCCGAGTTGCTGGGCGACAATCGGGCCAATTCCACCAAGCTGCGGCTACTCACTGGCCTGCTGGGGCGCGAGCGGCTGGCCTTCCGCGTTGTGGACCTGAGCGACAAGCCGCTGGAAGATGAGGCTAGTGAAGAGGCTGGAGCGGATGAGCAGAGCTCGCGGCGGGGTGGCGATGGAGAGCTCTGATGAGAGCTGTCGGGTAGGGCTTGCTGTCAGCGAGTTAATCAATCAATATTTTATCTGTATGATCGCAGGCATCAGTTGTCATTTGCTAGGATTCAGGTGTTTCACCAGTAAAGTACATAAAGCTACGATTGTACTTGAAACTTATGTTGATCAGAAACCAATGCAAAATCTTCTATTTGCGCATGTCTGTCATAGCAACTACTAATACCGACAAGCAATTTTTTGAAATAAAACTCCAGAGACAAGATAAATAGCTATTATTAAATTACGTTTCGATTTATAAATTACTGTCGAGCAAAAAAATTGTAACAAAAGAGGCCCTTCTTCTGTCCGTAATTCGCAGAAGGTGAAAATCCCCCCCCGCTAATAAATATCAGTTAGCTAGCTGCGGCAATTTCGCCCCGGAAAGCGGACTTCCAGCGAGGTTATTAATTTTCTAGGCAATTTGCAGCACAGCTGGATCTGGGTAACTGGGATAGCGAAATCCGCTGCGCGAAAATCCGATTTTATTGCACCATTTTTTCGCTTTATTTTAACCAGGAAAGGCTGGGCTCAGTTTGAAACAGAGAAGGATTAGCGGCAATTCCCTACTCCGGGAACTAGATCCCTGTGCCAAGCAAGTTTCGAGACATCCTAAATTCTAAGACATTGCAGAATTCAAATTTGTTTGCTGTGAAATAAATACAATGAAACAAAAGTAAGCGAAGATAATTAATAAATTTAATAGTCAAAAAATTCTTAATACGAATTATGAACGCATTTAGAGCGTAAAAAACTAACGTCAGATTGTAACATATCCCATGACCATCGACAACTTATAGCCTAGTGAATAGAGCGCCAAGGTAACATCCGTGAAGTACACTGGTTGATTTTCTATTCAAGTTGAAAATCTCTCTGGTTAAGCAGTAAAGAACTAGATTCGACTGCTCAATTGATCTAGATAGAGTACTTGCTGTAGAATTTCGGCCACGAAACTGTAAGAAGATTTGGACGAGCAAATCAGAGCAAAATCAATATTTTTTCCACGCCCTGTCAATGACGGAGTGGCAGCTCAGGCTTGACACGGGCCGTCAAGACACGAAAGGAAAGAGGCAAAGGTCGCTGCTATTTTTAGGCGTGCTTTTTGCTACAGGCTTGCTGGCTTGGTCCTAGTCTGTCTCCCAGCTTCCCTCCGGCACTGCATTCTGTTCAATGTGATGTGGCGTTGGCCGTCATTACTGCGGCAGTCTCCGCTCTTTACCTCGGCGAGCCAGAGAAGGAAACGAGTGGGCGAACGGGCAAGAATTGCAGCATAGGACTCGGCTGGAATCCGACTCTCTCGGGTTATTGGAAGCCAAGGGGGCTCGACTGACTCTTGCAGGCAGTTGAGTCTCATGGGGGGGCTGTAGGCGAGAGCAGAGACAGGAGAGAAAGGCGGCGGCCTGGGTTCGCAGTGTCCAAATGGTTCGCTTTGCGGGCGGCTTCACGACGGCCCGGGTCGGCTGCTCAGAGAGGACCGAGTGATTCCGAAAAAAAAGATTGGAGGAGGTAGGGAGAGCGCAAGAGGGGGTCCCAGAGGGAAGGAGTGACGGGGGAACGCAGGCAAGGCGCGTGCAGGGATGCGGATCGCAGTGGGGTGGTGGTGGCGGTGACGGAAGTGGGGAGAGGCGAAGCGCAGAGGAAAGCCTGGCTGGTAATCTGTAAATCCCACTGCCAGGGATCAGAGCAGACCAGTGCGAGAGCTGCGGGCTAACGCTCTCACCTCAATTCGTGGGGAGTGGGACAAGGCAGAAGCAGCCCAGCTGGAGGGCAGGGAAGCAGTGGGACATCCTGTTAGTGGCCCAATGCCGGTCGTCACCGCTCGCCTCCAACTGGCTAGTCTTCCCCGCCGAGCCAATTTCTCTTTATTTAAGCTCGCAAATCCCCTAGGTCGCCGAGGATCGTTGCGCTGCGCTGGAAGAGACGGGGGATTCTCTTCCCGCAGTTGATTTCGCTGCCGCAGAGTGGCCAGGTGAGCACTCGGTAGTTCCTCGTTGAGGCCGCTGCTCCACTCGCTCGAGGTGCTGAAAAGATTGACTCTTTTAGCACCACGAGAAATTGGAGATCACCCAACGTCGATCATCTTCTGCTTTTTTGCTGCTATTGGTTCTTATTTACTCATGTCCTGCACCCTATTTGAGTTTTTTGTCATTTTTTGTAAATATACTGCCAAACGATAATCTTTACATTAATTTTGAGCGCCAGCGTTAATTCATTGGTGTAACATTGAGATCAAATCAATGGTATCAAGACCTGTTCAGTCTCAGTACTCATCATGATGCTGTTCATACTACTCAAAAACTGCTACTAAGTAGTTCGATCAGGTAGGTGCAGAATTTTCACGCGCCATATTTTGAAACTAAATGTTAAATTGTGAGGCAAGCATCGCTCTCTTAATGTACGTAACAATACATAATCCTACGAGCGTAGGTAGTTCCACTAAAGTAAAAGGCCGATTCAGGGGAAGTTAAATTTACAGTGAACAGAAAATATTCTCAAGGAAGGGAGTAGCAAGTGAAGCTGTCAATCAGTACGCAATGAAAGTGAAATCAAGTAATAAGAGAGAGCTAAGGGCTAAACGCCACTGCAATATAACAAAAAAATCAAAAGCCCATCACAGCCAGTCGGGATCGCGTCGGCCCCAAGCCCGAGCTACCGTCCGTACTTTTTCAAGCCGCCGCTCCGTTTCCAGTCGCCGAGGACCTCCAGCGCGCACAGGCGGCCCGGCGCGCCCATCACCCCGCCGCCGGGGTGCGCGCCGCTGCCGAACAGGTAGAGTCCGGTCACGGGGCTGCGGTAGTCGCAGAACTGCGGCGTCGGCCGCATGAAGTACAGCTGGTCCAGGGAGATGCCGCCGTGGAAAATGTTGCCGCCAGTCAGACCGAAGATGCTCTCCAGGTCCTGCGGAGTCAGCACCTCGCTGCCGAGGATGGACTGGGAGAAGCCGGGCGCGTAGCGGTCGACGTTGTCGAAGACGACCTTCTTGTAGGCCTGCCTGTCAGCCTCGGTCCACGGCCGGCCGTTTAGCAGGCGTGGCGTGTACTGCGTGAACAGCTGGACGACGTGGGCTCCTGACGGGGTCGATGCTCGACGGGTGCGTCTTCATGGCTCTTTTGTGTGAGTTGCACTGACAGACAGAGGGAGACAGACAGACAAACACTCAGTGATCCAGACAGAAACTCAGACACTTAGTCATCCCGACAGACAGACAGATAGAAAGACAGACAGACAGACAGTCAGACAGACAAACAGACAGACAGACAGAGTGACAGACACGCAGACACTCAGTAATCCAGGCAGAAACACAGACACTCAGTGATCCAGACAGACACGCAGACACTTAGTCATCCAGACAGACACTCAGTGATCCAGACAGACACGCAGACACTCAGTGATCCAGACAGACACGCAGACACTCAGTGATCCAGACAGACACGCAGACACTCAGTGATCCAGACAGACACGCAGACACTCAGTGATCCAGACAGACACGCAGACACTTAGTCATCCAGACAGACACGCAGACACTTAGTCATCCAGACAGACACTCAGTGATCCAGACAGACACGCAGATACTCAGTGATCCAGACAGACACGCAGACACTCAGTGATCCAGACAGACACGCAGACACTCAGTGATCCAGACAGACACGCAGACACTCAGTGATCCAGACAGACACGCAGACACTTAGTCATCCAGACGGACACGCAGACACTCAGTGATCCAGACAGACACGCAGACACTCAGTGATCCAGACAGACACGCAGACACTCAGTGATCCAGACAGACACGCAGACACTTAGTCATCCAGACAGACACGCAGACACTCAGTGATCCAGACAGACACGCAGACACTCAGTGATCCAGACAGACACGCAGACACTTAGTCATCCAGACGGACACGCAGACACTCAGTGATCCAGACAGACACGCAGACACTCAGTGATCCAGACAGACACGCAGACACTTAGTCATCCAGACGGACACGCAGACACTTAGTCATCCAGACAGAAACACAGACACTCAGTGATCCAGACAGAAACACAGACACTTAGTCATCCAGACAGAAACGCAGACACTCAGTGATCCAGACAGACACGCAGACACTTAGTCATCCAGACGGACACGCAGACACTCAGTGATCCAGACAGACACGCAGACACTCAGTGATCCAGACAGACACGCAGACACTCAGTGATCCAGACAGACACGCAGACACTCAGTGATCCAGACAGACACGCAGACACTTAGTCATCCAGACGGACACGCAGACACTCAGTGATCCAGACAGACACGCAGACACTCAGTGATCCAGACAGACACGCAGACACTTAGTCATCCAGACGGACACGCAGACACTTAGTCATCCAGACAGAAACACAGACACTCAGTGATCCAGACAGAAACACAGACACTTAGTCATCCAGACAGACACGCAGACACTCAGTGATCCAGACAGACACGCAGACACTTAGTCATCCAGACGGACACGCAGACACTCAGTGATCCAGACAGACACGCAGACACTCAGTGATCCAGACAGACACGCAGACACTCAGTGATCCAGACAGACACGCAGACACTTAGTCATCCAGACGGACACGCAGACACTCAGTGATCCAGACAGACACTCAGACACTCAGTGATCCAGACAGACACGCAGACACTTAGTCATCCAGACAGACACTCAGTGATCCAGACAGAAACAGACACAAACTCCCCAGAGCTCACCCCTCGGCGCCAAGCTGTCGTCCACGGCGCTCGGCACGGACATCTCGATGGCGGGCCGGTCCGAGAAGCGGCCGTCCTGGCAGGCGCGAAAGGCCTCGTCGATGAGCCCGTAGGTCTCGCCGTTGAGCTGGATGGGGCACTGGAAGTGCTCAGGCGGCTGCCCGTTGCTGGGATTCGGGTCGGCCAGAAAGTTCGGCAGCCGAGAGACGGCCACGTTGATTTTGGTCACTGGCGAGGAATAGTCGATGCGCCGGATGTCGGCGAGAAAGTCCTCGGGCAGAGCGCCGTCTGGCAGGAGGTCCGCGAATGTCACCTTGGGCGTGGCGTTTGACAGCACCACGGGGGCGTTCAGCTCGGTGCCGTCTGCCAGCACAACTCCCTCGGCGCGGTTGTTTGACACCTTGATTTGCGACACGCTGGCGTCGGTGAAGATCGAAACCCCTACGTGAAAATCGGGCATTGGTTAAAGAACGCACTTTGATTGATAAGATACGGCTGGCGGAGAATGGACAGCAGTTGTGGAGAATGAAGTCAAGTGATACAAGATTAAAGAAATTAACGCGAAAGAGAGACTCGTGGACCACTTTCACTTCATATTTGAGCCGAAACCCCCCCCCTTTCACCGACCTCTGTCGGCCGCGCTGGCCGCAATGGCGCTGCTGACCGCCCCCATGCCGCCCCGAACGAATCCCCAGGCGCCTTTGGTGCCGTTAAACTCGCCCATCACGTGGTGCAGCAGGACGTAGCCGCTGCCTGGCGAGCTGGGACCCACCATGGCGCCAATGACACTGTCAAAAGCGATGTTAGCCTTCAAGGCCTCGCACTCGAGCCAGCGATCTAGGACCTTAGCGGCCGGCACGGTGAGCAGCTCGTACAGCTGAGTTACCCGAGGCCCCAGGTCGCGGCAGAGTCGGTACAGCGGCTCGAGGCGTCTCAATTCGCGCAGCTTCTCCGCAGCTCCGCCTGCTGACATCAGCCGGTGCAGGTTGAACGGCGGGTGGTCCAGCAGCGGCTGCAGACTTCCGGCCAGCCGGCTGAGGTAGCCGCTGAAGCGGAAGTACTGCTCGGCGTCGGACGCTGAGAAGGCGGCGATCGCCTGGCGAGTTCTGCCTTCGTCCTGGCCAAGAAGCAGCGACCTGGCGCCGTTGGAGGCCGGCTGCAGCAGCGGCACGTAGGAGGTCGGGTGGTGGCTGAACACGTGCAGGCCGAACTTCTCCAGCTGCAGGTCGGCAATCACGGTCGGGCGGAGCAGACTGAGCAGGTAGGAGCACCGGCTGAACCGGAATCCGGGCACAATCTCCTCGGTGACTGCCGCGCCGCCGACTAGATGCCGGCGTTCCAGAACGCAGACGCGCAGATTTGCCTCGGCGAGGTAGGCGGCCGCCACCAGGCCGTTGTGACCGCCGCCAATCACGATGCAGTCAAAGGAGCGCGCCAGCTTGCCGCCGGCCGCGGCCGCAGACAGCGCCGTGGAGGCGTCGCATTTTTGCACAGCCGCCGCTAGGAACTGCGTGCGCTGCAGAAGCAGGCATTGCTTGCGCAGCATAGTGAGAGGACAGGGCCTGCACCCGAGCTTGACCCGGTCAGTGCAGCCTCAGATTTTTACCCTCAACCGCATTCTCACTGCCGTCTCTGGTTGGCTGCGGCTGCCGAGCTGTTTGACGTGTTTCTGCATCTGCTGTAGCAATTATTGCACCGCCAGCGAGCTCTCAATTCGGACAGCAGCATCTGGCCAAGCCCGGTGACTATTGCTGCTTTGTCACAGGGCAGGGAGCCCAGTCGGTATTGTGAGCTCGTTCATTGAACTCAAAATGCGAGGCTAAGGGTTTCGCATTTGCTTGAGCGTGTGGTTACTTCTTCGTGTAATTTAATAACAGCGAGAAATTTACAGAGAGGCCGGACAGAGCGAGGAAGAGGGCCAGGAGCACCTAATGCTGGCCTCAGTGAGTTCATTGGCCACAGTAACTTTCAGGGCCGGACTGACTGGAATAGGGTGGGCAAACAGCTGTTTGAGAGCGTGCAAACGGATAACCATGGATAAACGGGGATAGTGGCACCTTTACCGCAGCCGGCATTTTCATTCACAGTCTCGTCACTTGTAATAAAATAATGAAAGCAGACGCTGACAGGTAAACCTGTAGCGCGGGTGCTGATGCAGGTGAAGACTGCACACCCGTTGCACCTGAAACACTCTCGGGCATGGTAGGCGGCCCACTACCAGCCAATGGAGTGAATATAATTTATTAACTTTTGCATCCAATCATTCGCTTCGTCAGTATGTCTGCCAGCGGGTCACTGAAGTATGTCGATGAGCTTGATCTTCGAAGATTGGGATTTTTTCTTCAAGAAATTGAGAAACTCCCAAATTGTAAATTCTAAAGCACAAAACAATCCTTATCGGTCTTCCTTCCTTGGTCTCGCCTCACCGACTGGACTCTAAGGGAGGCTCCAACACGTCATGGGCAATCAAGAACATAAATCTTGCGCTGGTGAGAGAAAAGGAGAAGAAAGAGAAACGCAGAAAAACTCTGTCGGCGGCAGAAGGAACAAATAACAAGGAGAGAATAGTGGTCCATGAAAATAGTGGCCCATGAAAATAGTGGTCCATGAAAATAGTGGCCCATGAAAATAGTGGCCCATGAAAATAGTGGCCCATGAAATAGTGGCCGTTAGCAGAAATTAAGAGGCATGAAAAAAGCGAGCGAAGAGAGAATTAAAAACTCGAACACGTGCCGTCAAGCTATCCGACCGGCTCCGAGCTGCGGCCCCCGACTGCCCCATGATTTTCTTCATCAGCCAGCTCGCACCCAAGGTGGCTTTAGTTCTTTAATCGCACCATTTAAATGCTTAAACTCATTGCATTTTTAGTAAAAATCAAATTTTACCTTTACGTTTCTGGAAAATCTGCTATTTTTCTTTTGTAGTTTGCCAGCAATATTATTAAAATGTTAATAGCACTTTATTAAAGTGCTTTTTTGCTCCTTTAGTTTTTTACAGATTAGCCCTTCAGTTACCGAAAGCAAGAAACAAGAACACAGGGTGTGAGTGCAGTTCAGTCAGAATTTATTTGGCAGCTCATCAGAGTGGCAGCCCCAGCCCAGCTCACGCAACTCAGTCAGCCAGCCCAGAGTTTTCAGTCTCTCAACGCCAGCCGGTCCGAAGTGCAGCTGGGCTTGGAGCTGGCGGCGGGCGGCTTCGCTCAGGCGCATCTGAAGGACAGCTGCGACCGCTTGATGCAGAAGTTAGTGTGTCCATCCTCAAGCTGGCTCCAGCTGACCCATTCGCATTTGGTGCGCCAATCGGACTCAGAAATGATTCGCCCGTTCGGATTAAATTTGTAGCAAGCCCCAAACCACCAGCCACTGTTGCCTGCATAGTCTTTTGAGCAGTGCCTGGAGCTATAACCGTCATTGTCCCTATCGAAAGTGCTGAACTGCATGTTGTCGTGATACTGCAGATTATAAATATGCAGACTGCCGGACTCCTTGGCCCCGACCCGCAGCCTGTAGTTCTCGTCCGCTCCGCGCACCTGGAAGTCCGTGTAGGTGGCGCTCAGCACCGAGCCGTTGAAGAACGTCACCTCGACAGTCCACTTGCAGTTGCGGTCCTTGGTGAGGGCGGACAGCTGCTCCAGGCCTGCGGGATCGGCGGAACGGATGAAAGGATGTCATGAAAAATCGAAAAAAACTGGAAATCTTTGGACAATCGAAGCGCTGCTCACCCATCCAGAAATCGTCTCCGGGATGCCCGAAGCCGCTCACGTAGGTGTCCCAGTTCTGGATGAAGGACAGCCTGTTGTCGCCGTGTCGCTGGAACAGCACGTCGCCAGTGTCGAGGAAGGCGGGCGCCGAGGCCGGCGGCTCAGCCGAGCGCACGGCGCGGAACTGCGCGGCGATGCCGTCGTACAGGCCGACGGGCGCGAACTCCACGGCCTGCTGGATGAAGGAGGGGCTGGCGTCGATCTTGGCCTTCATTTGGCAGCACCTGGCCAGGGAGGCGCACTGGAACACCAGCTGGCCGCCGGTTCCGCTGCTGCTCACGCGGGCCAGCACGATGGCGCCGAAGTAGCCGCTGCTCATGGCCTTCTCCGTCTTCACGTTCAGCTCGGTGACGACCTGGTTGAGGCTCCGGTCCACCTTGGTGATGATCAGCTCGAGCAGCAGCTCGAACCTGTTGTAGAAGGTGTTGAACCTGACGACGGCGGGCTGCCTCGCAAAGTCGACCTTGAACTCCGGCCAGGCGGAGACGCCCGGGCCGAGGGACAGGCAGAGGGCGAGGATTGGCGTCAGGGAGAGGCAGAGCCGCATACTGAATGAGACCTGGGGATCCGCTGTGGCGAGTTGTCAGTTTCTCCTTGCGTCCTCAGCGACTCGAATTTCCAGCCGGTACCCGGCCCGTATTTATGCGCTGCTCGACTCGTTAGGATTGGAGTTTAGCCAAGCTCGGCAACTGTTGCTGCCCGAGCCTCCACCCTGCCTGCTCGGGTCTGAGGGGAAGAAATGGGAAATTCCTGCGCGAGCTTTTCTCACTGCTGAAACTGAATTGTGGTGCGTAGGTGTGAAAAGTTGCTCGGCTCAGCATAGCAACCAGGTGAGTCCAGGCTTGAGTTCGCGAGCTAGCAGGGCAAATGCACTAAAAAATGGGAAATATTTGTGCAGCATTCCATCGAGTTGGCGTCTCGCTGTCGCATGCAGTGAAAGTGGAGAAATTTAATTCGAGAATGCTTTGCTGTTTTTCTACCATTCTGCTTTTGCTGACTTTTCCCTAATGCTATGCCCTTTCTCAGTCTTTTATTAATTCATTTAAGCCTCTATTCCCCATTTAATTAGCTGGCAGATCCGTGTTCAATATTTTACAAATGGTACAACAATAAGAAAACTGCTTCCCGTCAATGAACCCGTCAATCAGAAACTAAATAGCGAATTTTCAGTCAATTTTGGAAATATTCCAGCCTGAAGGCGTTTAGTTTAAGTACCTGGACAGCAAGGAGCCCTTGTAGAGTTGTCCTTGACTCGACAGTTTAGCCTCTAAAAATGTGTCCGGCAAAGTCTTGGCGCCGATTTCCAGACCAATGTGTCCGGCAGCCTGGGAAAGTCTTGGCGTCCCCAGCTAGCAGCTTTGACGCGTCCCCTGAGCACCAGCCTTGGCGCTGCACTCCCAGCAACTGCGGGCCCCTGACAAACAGTCTAGGCACCCCCCAAAAAGGCACTCTTGGCGCCCCCTGTAAGGCACTCTTGGCGTCCCTTTAAGGCACTCTTAGCGTCCCCTATAAGGCACTCTTGGCGCCCCTATAAGGCACTCTCGGCGCCCCCTATAAGGCAGTCTTGGCGTCCCTATAAAGCATTTAGGTGGAAAAAAATCTGAAAACACTTTTATCTGAAAATCAGCTCCAAAAATCTTGAAATCAAATATTTTCGACAGCTTTCGGTCTAACAGAAGAAAAATCAAATCTGAAAAAACTCAAACTGGTCCCGAAAAATCTTGAAATCAATGTATTTTCGAGAGCTTCACGCCTTCAGATCTCAGAAAAGAGAAATCAAATTTGAAAAACGGTATTCAAAGCAGCGCGCACAGCAATTGAAAATGCCGCTGGTTTCGCAGCCCGTTCTTTCATAGAACCGTATGTCTGTCCGGATTCCAGAGCCGCATGTTGAAATGAAACAGTTTCCCGCCAGCCGGCCTACAGCAGGACAGCACGCGCCGCTAGCGCCATCAGCGGGATGCTGACCCCGAGTCCAGCGAATGGCTTTGAGGCCGCCTTTTTGTCCCCGCTCTGGTCCTTGGCAGCGGGCTTGTTCGGAGCTGACGAGCCAGCGCCGGACGCGGCATTCTTCTCCTCAACTTCCTTGCACTCGCCTTTGTTCAAAAACTTCCTGAACTCGATGCAGTCCACGGCGCAGCCGCTCCACACGACGTACTGTGGGTTCAGCGGTTTTTCCACTTGCTGTCCAACACACGCCATCGAGACACTGTGCAGCACCTCGGTGCATTGAGAATTCTCACCTTGCTGCCGTCGCTGTACTCCAGCCGGTTGCATTTGGCATCGCCGGCGCAATAGATCGACTCGCCGCTTTTTACCTGGCCCTTGGCCCCGTGGAAGGAGACGCACTTGGTGACCGTCTTGCCGACAAATTTGCCCGCAGTTGCTATGTTGCAGCCGCTGCCGTCGCAGTCGAAGCAGTTCGTATTGGACGGGCATTTACCGCAGCCGAGAGTCCACGTCTGCGGGTTCGTTGCAATGCTAGCGTTCAGGATGGACTAGAGAGTCAGGCCCTCCGTTCTAGAAAGTTCTTCTCGAACTCACCAGTTTTCCCTTCCCGCTAAACTGTCCGTGGCAGCCAGTCGGGCTCGCTGCATCGGTGCAGATTTTCACTGCGGCCGATCCAATCAACTTCTCGGTGTCCGCCTGTGCTTGAGGGCAGCTGAAGCTCAGAGTGGTTTCCACGGGTGCTGGAGTTAGGTTTTGATTGAGTCCGGCTTTCACGGAGTCGTAGGTCTCCTTGCAACCCAAGTACAGCATCTGCTTGTTCGCATTGTTCGTGTAGTCCACCCTCACACAGGCTCGCTCGGCCTCCGTGCCCGCACAAAACACTGTTGGCCCGTCAGAATGATCCTTCGCCTCTCCGTTGAAGTCCGGGCACACGCTCAGCTTTTTTAGGTCAATCGGGGCTTTGCACCCGCTGGTGGCGCACTGGGAGCAGTCGCTGGCTCCGCTGCCGCACTCGCCGCAGGCGCAGGCCGCAGCTGGGAAACTGGTGGAGTCTCTCTTGGGCACGCAACCAATCAGAGTACCTTGTAATTTTTGGGGGTTAAAAGGGATTCACCAGTTCGTACCTGGTGTGCTACGCCTAAATTTGGAGCAAATTAAATTTATAGGCCTTTTAAAGCTATAATCCCTAATAACCTAGGTCGGTGTCCTACTCTTTTATCCCTCTAATTGCGGCGGGGTGAAATGAATAAAGATGAAAATAAGACCAGGCTAAACAGCCGAGAATTGCGTTGTTAATGTTAGTAGTTAAAGCAGTTGATAGTTAGTAATCCACTGGCAGCGCCCTCTGGTCCTCTGCCAGCTAGTTTAATAATTTTAAACTTTAAACTTTAGCGGCACAAGAATAATTATAAACGCCAAAATAAATCGCACTTTTACACTAGATGAATTTAGCGACGCAAAAAGTAAACAAAACTCACAAAGCAATATGATACTAAAATTAACCACGCAGATGAACAAGATTGATAACACAAGAATCCGCCAGCGAGACTAAACCTAAACTGATTACCTGCGCCCTACTCTCACCCTGAGAATCTCCGAGCAACTGTTCACTGGAAGCGACAACTTCTATCGCCTCCACACTTTGCCTTGGCGGCCGTGCCCCGTCGGTAATTGCCGACGTTGGATTGGGTGCGTACTGGGAATGCTCAGAGACCTCGTCTAGCCACTCTGCAATGCACGCCTGCTGTTCGCCGAGCTCAGCGCAGACAGTCGCACACTACAGTGAAGCCGGCGCTTCAACGTGGAGGGGCCAAAGAAGGAGGCCTAGTTGAGAACTAGCGAGAGTTGAGGAAGCGGGGCTCGCTCGTGAACCAGATAGACGCAGAACGCAAAATCGCAGTAACAAAATAAACGTAGCAGTAGTGATGAACGAGCGAGGGGGGCGGTCAGTCAATAAACACGAGCGAGGGGGGGGACGGTCGGTCAAAAGCACGAGCGAGGGGAGACGGTCAAAAAACACGAGCGAGGGGGGACGGTCAAAATACGAGCGCAAAACACAGAGTTATATAGTCTAAATTTTCAATCTTCACTTCGTCCCCGGCTCAGCTGAGGGGTAGGCCGCGCATGGTCGACCCCGCGGCTTAGGAGCATGCTGGCCCCGCGTGCTGAGACCGGTCAATAGAAATTATCGCTGTAGGCTGTGCAGTTGAGAATGGCGGACGAATCCGATTGGCTCACGCTTGTACGGTGCGTTGTTTTGCAGGCCCGGGGAAGAGAGAGAGAACACACGGCTCGCAGAACGCACAGAGGGGTTTCATTGGCCGAGCCGCTCTCACTGTCAAACCGGGTCTGACTCCCGTAAGTCCTGGGGTGCGCTCAATCGGGCCAGGCGTCCTTTTGCCAAAAATACAACGATTGAACTTTTAGTAACTCAAAATTGATAAACTAGACTAACTAACTAGAATAGATAGAGGCAGGGGAAACAGATGCTCACACTACAACCTATAGGACAGCTGGGAAACTGGTGGAGTCTCTCTTGGGCACGCAACCAATCAGAGTACCTGTAGGACAGCTGGGAAACTGGTGAAGTCTCATAATCAGAATCTAGGGAAGCAAAGCTAGTGGAGCTGGTCCATAAAACTACCAGCAAGCACACAGCGAACAAGAGAGCATGATACATAGCATAGAATAAAATTAAGTGGGTAAAGCTAAGACGCAATGCGAGTTTCACGAACTAAAGTTCATACTTACGGCGAGCAAGCTTTTTCCAACGAATTCTTCTTGATGACAAGAATTTGTGGCAGTCGCTCTATTAAAATTAAATAAACTAACTAAAACCACTGGCTTGTAGCCGCTACAACTTAAACTGGTCTGGCAGGGTGCATGAAATTCAGGCTTTAGAATTGCGTCTATGGTCCAGCTGCTAACGTGCTGGGCTTTTGACAATTCCGATTCTATGGCTAAAGCCGGCGAATTGAAGTCATGATTTATTGCATGATTCACTGATGTATCTCACTTAACCCGTACCCCTTGTCTATCTTGCTAATGCCTTGCAAGCGGAGATTCTCAGTAAGTAATCTCCGCGGCCATAGACAATACATTTGTGCGGAGAATATGAGAGAATTTATTCTCCGCGCGCCTAAATATTCTCCGCTCCCTGTTTGCGTGAGATACATTTTATTATCACACTGAAACGAGGAGAATATCTACGCCTCGGAGATTCTGCATAGATATTCTCCTCGTTTCAGTGTGATAATATTCATGTAGTAATAAACGGCTATGAGTGCTGCAATGTTTTTAACCGAGGGCGCGTAGCTACGCGCCCGCCCTCATATAGCTACGCGCCCTCGGTTAAAAACATTGCAGCACTCATAGCCGTTTATCACTGGCATTGTATACTTTTGGACCACAGACAGTTGGGGCATGCAAAAATCAGTCTCACGGAGCGGATATAGCCAGCGGTCTCGCGGGGCGTGCAGCAATCGATTGGTGCACGCCCGAAATGTCTATGGTCCAAAAGTAGACCGCCTGACTTAGGGCAGCAAGAGAACTCAGTTTGGGGAAGGCTGTAAGATAGCGAGACGAGCCGTGGCATTACCGGGCTGCCTAGAACCATGTTTCCAAGGATGACTGGAGATCCGATTTACGAAGCAAGTACCGGCGTTCCAATAGGACTGCTGCACATGTCTCAAGGTGACGTCGTGGGTGCGTCTAGCTCCGAGGTTGGCGAGCGAGTCCAACGGGAGGCCGCTATGCAAGTTATGCTTGACGACCTGGCGCAGCTGGACGCGACGGAGGTCGAGGATCTGTTAGGCAACCGAGACCCCGAGCAAGCCCTGCTGGACGACACATTCGTGGCAACAGGAAGCGGGACGCCGAAATGGCGGAGCTGTCAACCAAAATTAGTGCAATGGGAGAGGCCGCGCCTGCTGCGGCCACGGCCAAGTCCCGGTGTGTAGCGTCAGAGACGGTGGAATCTGGTGCGCGAGCTGTAGTGCAGCAGCAGCAACCTGCCATGTACGGCATGGGATGGATCTGCAGATGCTGGCGTCCGCCATATCTGGAACGTTCAACCACTGCGAATTTCACGTGCACGTTTCCGGCCGGCCGTAATCTGTCCAAGAATGGCACCGTCAGTCGACGCGTCTAACTGTGCGAATTAACTATACCCCGAAGTAACTATACCAGTGAGATTATCGTGTATCTCAAGCGTTGCTGTTTAAATGTTTTCCAGTTCGTGTTACAATTGGTGGTGAAATATAACTGTGGCTTCAGACCCCGCATAGTGTGGGCGAAATAATCCGAGCTGGCGGGGTTCGGGACATAGACAGTAAAGGCGTGCAACAATCAGACTTCATTGGTGGCTGGGAAAAACCCCTCCAAAAGTGTACAATGCATGGCTAAACACAGCTTCGCACTCTCGGGGTGTGCTGGAGTGCTGCAGTCAGAGGGCAGTCTTTCAAGGCCTGAGGGAGGTTTCTAGGCGTTAACTTTCCAAGATTGGGAAGAAAGAAACCAGCAAATTGCAGCAGAGGCAGCTAGCTTTGGGATTACAAAAATCAATGAAATTGATCAGTAAGCGGGCGCATTGCTACAACAGTATATCTAAATCGTAAATAACTGCCTATTTGCGAGCAGACAATTTCATTTAGTGAAAACAAGCAGTTATAAACAAAAAATTGGCTCTAAACAGATAGAAAAGATCATTAGAACTGCATTTCGGTGCATCAACACAAAATTAGACGGAATTTTACAGGCTGTGATCTGAACGCCAGCGACCTTGGCTCACAGTGGCAAAGGCTCGTTTTTCTAAGAAAATAGTAATTCATTTGCTGTGAACATAGCGTGACAAAGAGGACTAGATTGCAGCAAATCAGAACGGGGAACTCAATTATAAACGATTGATGGGAGATCGATTTTAATGACATGTTCGACCTGCAGCGACCTGAATATCTGTGATCTATTGTGATCGTGGGTCAACACGCAAATTGACTTCATTTGGAAGGCCAAAATTAATTGCGTGAATATTGTTTTCAACTTTTTTTCAAAATTTGTTTACTGTTTCTCATCAATCAGCGACAGGTTTTACAGAGACTGACAGATCTCATCAATCAGTGACAAGTATCTCATCAATCAGCGACAGGTGTCTCATCAATCAGTGGCAGGTGTCTCATCAATCAGTGACAGGTGTCTCATCAATCAGTGACAAGTGTCTCATCAACCAGCGAAAGGTGTCTCAACAATCAGTGACAGGTGTCTCATCAATCAGCGACAGGTGTCTCATCAATCAGTGACAGGTGTCTCATCGATCAGTGACAGGTGTCTCAACAATCAGCGACAGGTGTCTCATCAATCAGCGACAGGTGTCTCATCAATCAGTGACAGGTTTCTCATGGATCAAGGACAAATTTCTCAAATATCAATAAATATGTCTATAAACTAACAATCCAGTATTATTAATTAGAATTCTTATTGATCAGTGCCTGATTTGTGACCCTCACGGAGAGGCAGTCAATCAGTGACGCAATAGTTCTAAGCGGCGGGCCGGCCAGTCAGTCGGACACGCCGTAGCGGCAGGTGATGTAGTCGAAGCAGAACTGGCAGACCCGCTCGGGCTTGCGCATGCCGTACTTCACGATGGCGCACTGCTGCCTGGAGCAGCCGGCGCACAGCAGGCGGCCGCAGTGCCGGCAGTGGTGCTTCCGGGTCTTCAGGCTGAACCGGGTGCCGCACTCCAGGCAGGAGTCGCCTTCAACCCAGCCAGGCTCTTTGTCCAGGATGTCCAACAGGGTGTGCAGCAGCTGCTTGCTGGTGGTCGGCACCTGGCGTACAGCGGGTTTCAGCGTCATGTAAGGCAGACAGACAGACAGGCACACAGACAAACTGACAGGAAGACAGGCCAACAGGCAGACAGACACAGACAGACAGGCAGGCAGATAGACAGACAGACAGGCAGGCAGACAGACAGACAGGACAGACAGACAGGCAGACAGACAGGCAGACAGACAGATAAACACACAGACAGACAGACAGATAAACACACAGACACACAGACAGACAGACAGGACAGACAGACAGGCAGACAGGCAGACAGACAGACAGACAGACAGGCAGACACACAGACATAAAGACAGACAGACACAGGCAGTCCTACCTGATGGTTGAAGACGGTCTTGCCGTATTTGTTGATGGCGCCGAGGCTGGCGCCGGCGCGCACCAGGGCGGTGCAGAGCCGCACGTTTCCCTGCATGTAGGCGAGCAGCAGGGCGGTGTTGCCCTCGGCGTCGGGCAGGTCAACGCCGGTCTGCGGCTCGGCGGCCATCACGCAGTCGAAGATGCTGGCGGCGTTCTCCCGGCCGTACTGAGCCAGCAGGTGCAGCGGCGTCTGGCCGCGGATGTTGGCGGCGCTGAGCAGCTGCTGCCTGGGCGGCCGGCGCTGCTGCAGGAGGAGGCGGCAGACGGCCAGGTGGCCCTCCCGCATGGCCAGGTGCAGCGGCGTCTCGCCGCCATCATCGGCGCAGTTCACCTCGACGGCCTCGTGCTCGAGCAGGATGCCGGCCAGGTCGCAATTGCCGGCGGCGCAGGCCAGGTGCAGCGGCGTCCGGCGCTGCCCGCTGGTCCTGGCGTTCGGATCAGCGCCGGCCAGCAGGAGGTGGCGCGCCACGCTCGACGTGGCCTCGACTGAGGGCGCAGCGACGCACAGGTGCAGCGGCGCCAGCTCGGTCTGGTCGCGCACACGCGAGTTCACGTCGGCGTTGATCGAGATGAGGAACAGGACGCTGTCCAGGTCGGCCTTCAGCACCGCCTTGTGCAGGAAGTTGCGGCCCTGTGATGCGCGTGACATTGTAAGGGGTGTGGCTGCTGACTGAGAGAAAAGTTTAATGAGGAAGTGGTGAAGAGGTAGGGGAGAAGAGGAAGGGGATAAGAGAAAGGGGAGAAGAGGAAGGGGATAAGAGAAAGGGGAGAATAGGAAGGGGATAAGAGAAAGGGGAGAAGAGAAAGGGGATGAGAAAAAGGGGAGAATAGGCAGGGGATAAGAGGAAGGGTAGAAGAGGAAGGGGACAGAGGAAGGGGACAGAGGAAGGGGAGGAGAAAGAATAAGAGGAAGGATAGAGAAATGATGAGTAAAATATCTATGGTCCCTTGAAGGACAAGAAGCAAGAGAAAACGTGCTGACTAAATAAGGCGGAATATTGAATACTTAAGCAACAGATAAACATTTTTCAAACCCCAACCTGATTGTCGCGCAGCTCCGGAGCCGCGGGCTCGCGGTCCACGATGGCCTGCGCCACCCGCTGGCTACGCGACTCCATCGCGGAGGCGAACGGGGTGGCGCCGCGCGCGTTCCGCAGGCGAAGGTCGAGGCCGGGGTGCGACAGCAGCAGGCTGACGACGGTCAGGTGGCCGCCCTGGATGGCCAGGTGCAGCGGCGTGTTTCCGTCAGCGTCCTGGGCGTTCACGTTGGCATCGCGCTCGATGAGGGCGTGGGTGGCGCCCTGCAAGGCGGATCATCCGGGTGAGGGTCAGAGCGGAGGCGGGAGGACTGGCGAGCTTCAGGAGACGATCTCAAAGTTAGAAAAATCCCTCCTTTTTAGAGAAGCCGCTGAAAATATTTTTCTCAAATTAAAACAAAATAAAAATTGCAATATTTTTTATGCATTAGAAGTTTTTTCTAGAGGAAGTTTCGCGATATTCCTAGAAAATTGAACCAAATAATCTGAGAAATGGTTTAAAAAACGAAAAAGCGAAAAATTTATTTTATGGGAAAATGGAAGAAATCGAAAAGAAGAAAACCTGATTTTCTTAGAAATCAAGGGGCTGACCAAAGATGAAAGCTGTGTTTCTTAGAAAATTGGACAGTTTCTTAGAAACGATCATCAGTATTTTTTCCGAAATCATTTATAGAAGGCCATTTCATGGAGGATTAGAAAAAGAACTTTAGAGAAAAAATTTTTCTAAGAAATCTGAAGTCGATTTCCGGAAAGGCCAATCAGAGGAGACAGCGGAACCCTAAAGCCGCACCTCAAGTCCCCACTGCGCGCACACGTGCAGCGGCGTCTGTTTGTCCTCCGAGCCGCGCGTCGTCACGTTCACGTCCGCTCCGCGACGGATGAGGAAGACGGCGCTGCGCTCCTGGCCGCAGTCCAGCAGCTGTTGAAGCAGCGTGCGCTCCTGGCCCGGCTCCGGCCCCGGCAGCCACGGCGTCAGGCAGGCGCCGTGTTCCACCAGGATGGCCGCCATCTCCTCCTGACCGGCTTCCAGCGCCAGGCCCAGCGGGCAGCCCGTCTCCAGGTTGGCGTCTCGCTGGCACAGCACTTTGACAACCGCCGGCAGCTGCGCCTTGATGGCCAAGTGGAGGCTGGACTCGCCAGCCGGGTTGCTGTGGAGCAGGGTAGGCTGCTATTTTTAGAGCACAGCTAGTGACTGACTTTTGATGATTCTATTTTTAGAGTACACCTGGTGACTCATTCTTAAGAATTCTATTTTTAGAGTACACCTTACTGGCTCATTCTTAAGAATTCTATTTTTAGAGTGCACCTGGTGACTCATTCTTAAGAATTCTATTTTTAGAGTGCACCTGGTGACTCATTCTTAAGAATTCTATTTTTAGAGTACATCGGGTCTCAGTTTCGATGATTCTATTTTTAGAGCACGCCCGGTGACTCATTCTTGACTATTAAATTATTCAATATCAGAGCACGCTCACACCCTAGCGCCCAACTCACACGTAGTGAATGTCAGCTCCGTGCTCGATGAGAAACAGCGCCGCCCTGGCCGAATGCAGCAGCACCGCCTGTTGCAGCAGGCTGAGCCCGTCGGCGTTGACTTCGTTGATGCAGGCCCCGGCCCGCAGCAGCTGGTCGGCGACGTCAACGAGGCCGTTCCAGAGGGCGAGGCTGAAGGCCGAGTTGCCCTGCGAATCGCGAACGCTCAGGTCGGACACCAGCAGGGTCTGAGCGGATGCAGGCGGGTTGCTGAGGCTCAGAATTGACACTGAGTGTGAATTATCAGCTGATTGCCGACATCCCATTACAGACATCTGAGTCTGATTACAAACATCCCATTACAGACAGCTGATTCTGATTACAGACACCCCATTACAGACAGCTGATTCTGATTACAGACATCCTATTACAGACAGCTGATTCTGATTACAAACATCCCATTACAGACAGCTGATTCTGATTACAGACATCCCATTACAGACAGCTGAGTCTGATTACAGACATCCCATTACAGACAGCTGATTCTGATTACAAACATCCCATTACAGACAGCTGATTCTGATTACAGACATCCCATTACAGACAGCTGAGTCTGATTACAGACATCCCATTACAGACAGCTGATTCTGATTACAAACATCCCATTACAGACAGCTGAATCTGATTACAGACATCCCATTACAGACAGCTGATTCTGATTACAGACATCCCATTACAGACAGCTGATTCTGATTACAGACATCCCATTACAGACATCTGATTCTGATTACAGACATCCTATTAGAGACATCTGATTCTGATTACAGACAGCTGATTCTGATTACAGACATCCCATTACAGACAGCTGATTCTGATTACAGACATCCCATTACAGACAGCTGATTCTGATTACAGACATCCTATTAGAGACATCTGATTCTGATTACAGACATCCCATTACAGACAGCTGATTCTGATTACAGACATCCCATTACAGACAGCTGATTCTGATTACAGACATCCCATTACAGACAGCTGATTCTGATTACAGACATCCTATTAGAGACATCTGATTCTGATTACAAACATCCCATTACAGACAGCTGATTCTGATTACAGACATCCCATTACAGACAGCTGATTCTGATTACAGACATCCCATTACAGACAGCTGATTCTGATTACAAACATCCCATTACAGACAGCTGATTCTGATTACAGACACCCCATTACAGACAGCTGATTCTGATTACAGACATCCTATTACAGACAGCTGATTCTGATTACAAACATCCCATTACAGACAGCTGATTCTGATTACAGACATCCCATTACAGACAGCTGAGTCTGATTACAGACATCCCATTACAGACAGCTGAATATCGACATCCCACTACAGCCCCAATCAGAGCCAAAGACAACCGACGCCGCACCTGCACGAGCTGCCGGTGGCCGCCGCAGATGGCCAGGTGCATCGCCGTCTGCATGGTGACGTCGGACTCGCCGCTGGGCTGCAGGCAGCCGGTCATCTGGGTGTTGGGGTCGGCGCCGGCGGCCAGCAGGGCTTTGGCGAGGCCGGCCAGGCCCAGGTGGGCCGCCGTGTGCAGCGGCGTTTCACCGCGCTCGTTTCGCGCGTTTGGCTTGGCGCCCAGCTCGCAGAGGTAGACGGCGGCCTGCTCCAGCCGGTCTCGGGCGCACCTGACAGGCAGATGTAAGCATTACATACAATATTTTGTTCGCATAGCAACCGTTGCTAGGCAATATAAAACTAGCAAAACGTGTGCCTAGCAACGCCATGTCACCTGTGCAACAGGCTGTCGCCTAGGAAACGCTCTCCGACCGCGTCTGGCGAGGCGCCTTTGCGCACCAGTTCGGCGCACATCCGCCTGGCCTCGGCGTCGCCCGCGCTGCCGTCGACGCGACGGAGGGCCAGCCAGAGCGGCGCGCTGCCCTCGGAGTCGGCCAGGTTGGCGTCCAGATCCGGATGCGACAGCAGCAGGCCGAACACGCTGGAGTTGCCGCTGGCCACGGCCAGGTGCAGAGGCGAGGCGCCGCTAGCGTCCTGGGCGTTCACGTTGGCGCCCTTGATGACGAGCTGCTCGGCGATGCTGAACAGGCAGTCGGACAGGGCGGCGGCGCACTGGTGCAGCGGGGTTTGCCTGGTCTGCGGCGCCTCGCAGTTCACGTCGCAGCCGCGGGTGATCAGAAAACCGGCGGCGAATTCGTCCTCTGCAAAAATGCGTGCAGTGCTACTGACAGTAGAAAGAATAGAGCGAATGAGTGCATGAGTTCGTGAGTTTGTGAGTTCCCAAGTGAGTGAGTGAGTTATCAAGTGAGTGAGTAGGTAGAAAAACCATCTCACCATCTCTGATAGCCCTGTGCAGCAGCGAGAAGCCACTGGGATCCCGGCTGTTGAGGTTGGCATTGTGAGCCAGCAGGTTCTCAGCGATGCTCTCCAGCTTGAGGCCCAGCGCCAGACCGAGCGGATGCTCACCCTTCGAATCCAGCCGGTTGACGCTGGACCTGTCCTGCAGTGCGAAAGGGTATTCACTATGCAACAGAATAGCCTGGGGCGCTTTATAGCCACAGATGCCACACAAGTTGCCCACCTGATTGAAATGCCGGCTCAAATAGAGGAAGACAACGTCGTCTCGCTTGGATTTGACGGCGGCGTGCAGCGGGAAGTCCAGCTTGGATTCCAGCATGTCCAGCAGCAGCGGGGCGGGCATGGCGGAGAAATCTTCGGGCGCGAAGTCGGACTGGAGAGGGGGTTTTTAATAAATTATTATAATAACAGAAATAATATAAATTTCTTATCTGAGATTAAACCAAGTTAGTAGTGCACACAAGGACTCGCTTGTCGAAGAAAGATAAAGAATGTACACTGAGATCTAGCTGGGGGAAGAGAAACTAGCAATGTACACTTAGGATTGACTGAGCGAAGAGGGACCAGGAATGTACGCTGAGGGGTGGCGGGGTAAATAGAGATGCGCCTGATAAAAATGGTAGGGATGTACACTAAAAGTAGCAAAGTGAGAGGCGGATAACTAGCCTGAGTGAAAACAGTATAAGAGTCAATCAGGTCAGGTGTATGCAATCAGCCAGAATACAATTTGCTTCACCAGCAGTAAGCTTAGCCGTCTGCCCGCTAGATCAAAAACCAATAGGGACCAAAAAATCACAGGAAAAAATAATTGAATGAAAACCAATAATAAATTAAAATAATATGAAAAGATAATGCAAAAATTATAAACTACTTAGTTAATAACTTACCTCATCGACGAAAGTCTAGATAAGCCATTAGAAGGGGTAAGGAAAAGTTTATTTTTTTACAAAATAATATTCACTGAGTGGGCCAAACAACTAAAGGCAAGATTCTTGTGATGGAGAGCGTAACATATGCAGGCAAGCTAAAAGCAAACAACAAAGAAAAAGAAACACAACAAGCACAACAAGCAGACACAACATTACAATTTAAAATAGCGGCAGTGCGAAAGTCGGTCTTACATTGAAGCTGCTGCTGAACTGCAAAAGATAAAAAAATGATTTGCACGCTGTAATAGCTGCTGTCTGCTCCATTTCTGTGCCATTAAGGAGGCGAACGCGGGTAAAAGTGGAAATATTCAGACTACTGGAGTACAGACACCAAAAGCATAAGAAACAATGACAAACAGGCACTATTGAACCATGGAACAGCACACACTACTGACAAGACACACACCATGGAACAGCACACACTGCTGACAAGACACACCATGGAACAGCACACACTGCTGACAAGACACACCATGGAACAGCACACACTGCTGACAAGACACACCATGGAACAGCACACACTGCTGACAAGACACACCATGGAACAGCACACACTGCTGACAAGACACACACAATGGAACAGCACACACTGCTGACAAGACACACCATGGAACAGCACACACTGCTGACAAGACACACACAATGGAACAGCACACACTGCTGACAAGACACACACAATGGAACAGCACACACTGCTGACAAGACACACACAATGGAACAGCACACACTGCTGACAAGACACACACAATGGAACAGCACACACTGCTGACAAGACACACACAATGGAACAGCACACACTGCTGACAAGACACACACAATGGAACAGCACACACTGCTGACAAGACACACAATGGAACAGCACACACTGCTGACAAATCAACCAAGAAATTGTGCGATGCCTCACCCAGTGCTCGGAAATGATGGCGCTGCAGTGGGCCTTCAGCGCGGCAGCCTTGAGCTCGTCAGCCAGCATGTAGAGCCGGATGCAGTTGGCAACGCAGGCCACGGGCACCAGCGCCCGCTCGCAGGCCTCAACAAGGCCGGGCAAAGCGAATCTGGAAGCGGCGCGCAGCAGTGACAGGCAGAACTGTTCGTCCTTGCCGGCCAGGTCAGCCAGGTCCGTGTAGGCCCAGGAGATCAGCGCGTGCGACACGTCAACAGGCAGGTCGGACAGGTCGATGCCAACGGCCGAGTCGAGGCCGTCAGGGGCGCCCCACTGACTCTGGCGGGCTTGCAGCACGAAGCGGTGGCCGGGCACCGAGCTGTCATCAGCTAATTGGAACACGATGTCACTGGGGGAGGTTGGCAAGTAAATGGGTAGAAATTCAAAATTAAAAGATCAAATTTTTTTCCTGTCATTTTTCTCGAGGCTTTGTAAGTTTGTGGAAAAAATCTAGCGCTCTGAATCAACTAGAACTGTTAGCAACTTCCCCTTTGGCGAAAAATTTTACTAGCTGACCGAGTTAAAAGAAATCGTACTGGTAGCTTCCCTACCTTAGAGAGACTCCGCTTGCTTCCCTGCCCTAGAGAGACTCCGCTTGCCGCTTGCTTCCCTGCCCTAGAGAGACTCCGCTTGCTTCCCTGCCCTAGAGAGACTCCGCTTGCCGCTTGCTTCCCTGCCCTAGAGAGACTCCGCTTGCTTCCCTGCCCTAGAGAGACTCCGCTTGCCGCTTGCTTCCCTGCCCTAGAGAGACTCCGCTTGCCGCTTGCTTCCCTGCCCTAGAGAGACTCCGCTTGCTTCTCTGCCCTAGAGAGACTCCGCTTGCTTCCCTGCCTTAGAGAGACTCCGCTTGCTTCCCTGCCCTAGAGAGACTCCGCTTGCTTCCCTACCTTAGGGGGACTCCGCTTGCTTCTCTGCCCTAGAGAGACTCCGCTTGCTTCCCTGCCTTAGAGAGACTCCGCTTGCTTCCCTGCCCTAGAGAGACTCCGCTTGCTTCCCTGCCTTAGAGAGACTCCGCTTGCTTCCCTGCCCTAGAGAGACTCCGCTTGCTTCCCTGCCTTAGAGAGACTCCGCTTGCTTCCCTGCCCTAGAGAGACTCCGCTTGCTTCCCTGCCTTAGAGAGACTCCGCTTGCTTCCCTGCCCTAGAGAGACTCCGCTTGCTTCCCTGCCCTAGAGAGACTCCGCTTGCTTCCCTGCCCTAGAGAGACTCCGCTTGCTTCCTTTCCTAAGAAAGACTCCGCTTGCTTCTCTGCCCTAGAGAGACTCCGCTTGCTTCCCTGCCCTACAGAGTCTCCGCTTGCTTCCCTGCCCTAGAGAGACTCCGCTTGCTTCCCTGCCTTAGAGAGACTCCGCTTGCTTCCCTGCCTTAGAGAGACTCCGCTTGCTTCCCTGCCTTAGAGAGACTCCGCTTGCTTCCCTGCCCTAGAGAGACTCCGCTTGCTTCCCTGCCTTAGAGAGACTCCGCTTGCTTCCCTGCCCTAGAGAGACTCCGCTTGCTTCCCTGCCCTAGAGAGACTCCGCTTGCTTCCCTGCCCTAGAGAGACTCCGCTTGCTTCCTTTCCTAAGAAAGACTCCGCTTGCTTCTCTGCCCTAGAGAGACTCCGCTTGCTTCCCTGCCCTACAGAGTCTCCGCTTGCTTCCCTGCCCTAGAGAGACTCCGCTTGCTTCCCTGCCTTAGAGAGACTCCGCTTGCTTCCCTGCCTTAGAGAGACTCCGCTTGCTTCCCTGCCTTAGAGAGACTCCGCTTGCTTCCCTGCCCTAGAGAGACTCCGCTTGCTTCCCTGCCTTAGAGAGACTCCGCTTGCTTCCCTGCCCTAGAGAGACTCCGCTTGCTTCCCTGCCCTAGAGAGACTCCGCTTGCTTCCCTGCCCTAGAGAGACTCCGCTTGCTTCCCTGCCCTAGAGAGACTCCGCTTGCTTCCTTTCCTAAGAGAGACTCCGCTTGCTTCTCTGCCCTAGAGAGACTCCGCTTGCTTCCCTGCCCTACAGAGTCTCCGCTTGCTTCCCTGCCCTAGAGAGACTCCGCTTGCTTCCCTACCTTAGAGAGACTCCGCTTGCTTCTCTGCCCTAGAGAGACTCCGCTTGCTTCCCTACCTTAGAGAGACTCCGCTTGCTTCTCTGCCCTAGAGAGACTCCGCTTGCTTCCCTGCCTTAGAGAGACTCCGCTTGCTTCCCTGCCCTAGAGAGACTCCGCTTGCTTCCCTACCTTAGGGGGACTCCGCTTGCTTCTCTGCCCTAGAGAGACTCCGCTTGCTTCCCTGCCTTAGAGAGACTCCGCTTGCTTCCCTGCCCTAGAGAGACTCCGCTTGCTTCCCTGCCTTAGAGAGACTCCGCTTGCTTCCCTGCCTTAGAGAGACTCCGCTTGCTTCCCTGCCCTAGAGAGACTCCGCTTGCTTCCCTGCCTTAGAGAGACTCCGCTTGCTTCCCTGCCCTAGAGAGACTCCGCTTGCTTCCCTGCCCTAGAGAGACTCCGCTTGCTTCCCTGCCCTAGAGAGACTCCGCTTGCTTCCCTGCCCTAGAGAGACTCCGCTTGCTTCCTTTCCTAAGAGAGACTCCGCTTGCTTCTCTGCCCTAGAGAGACTCCGCTTGCTTCCCTGCCCTACAGAGTCTCCGCTTGCTTCCCTGCCCTAGAGAGACTCCGCTTGCTTCCCTACCTTAGAGAGACTCCGCTTGCTTCTCTGCCCTAGAGAGACTCCGCTTGCTTCCCTACCTTAGAGAGACTCCGCTTGCTTCTCTGCCCTAGAGAGACTCCGCTTGCTTCCCTGCCTTAGAGAGACTCCGCTTGCTTCCCTGCCCTAGAGAGACTCCGCTTGCTTCCTTTCCTAAGAGAGACTCCGCTTGCTTCCCTGCCCTACAGAGTCTCCGCTTGCTTCCCTGCCCTAGAGAGACTCCGCTTGCTTCTCTGCCCTAGAGATTGCCTGCGTTCCATCGAAAAAGTCTGCTAGCTGCTGTGCCATGCCATCAGTTCATAAGTAGCTTTACCCCTACAGAAAGTAAAAATGTGTTCTTTGGCTTAGACTGACCTGTATTTTGACTTAAAGCACATCTTTCCTACAACAGAAAGTAGGTTTGATACAAAATTATTTTCACTATTAGAGCTTTTAGCACCGCCAGCGCTGAGTGCCTCTTTAGCAAGCTGAGCATCATATTGCTGCTTCAATTTGTTGTGCTTCTGCTGCAGGCTTAGAAATTCTTCACGAAGAAGCTTCAGGTGAGTTTGCAGTTTCTTGACTTCTAAAAGAGAAGTATTGATGGTTAAAGCAGTTTTAATTCATTTGAACAATGTTGTTAAAAGCAAATAAGTGTTTAACAAGCAAGTATTGTTTAAAGAACAATACAAGTACTAATAATATAAAATTAGTTAAAAATTTACAGCCCAAAAAACTACACAGGTCAAAGGTTAAAACTAGGTATTAATATATGCCTGCTAATACCCAAAGCCAAGTCCAAACATGAAGTTAAGCAATTTAACTTTTGATGTACATAAGCTATTGTAGCAGCTAAACAGGTCCTAGGAAAAAGATTACTAAATCATTTTAAATCTTTTCCTTAATTTAAAAAACAAAGTAGAAGAATCACATATTTTTTTACATTATAAGAATGGGAAAATGTTTTGCCACATTTTAAAAAGATAATATAGATTATTTTATTATTCCAGTCAAGGTATACTAAGATATATTAGGGTCTACAAAATGAAATTAAAGAATATTTAGAAAAAAATTAGGCCAGATCTTACTGGCTATAGTACTTGTAGTGTATTACATTTTTTCAAGCAAAACAATAGGCTAAAACTTTAAAGATTTATTGTCTTTTTAACAATTAACTATTAACAATGTACCAAAATTAAAAGAAAATATAAAAATTATTACTACTTTAAGGACTGCTAGTTAGACAATCATAGTTTTCAAAGTTTCATATAATTAAAAAATAAATAGCTTAATTTGAATATTAATTTTTAACTCTAGTTAACTTTACCCTTTACACAGCCAAATTCTCAATAAAAGGAACTGCTTATTATGTTTGGTCTAGCGTCGCCGCTAAAAAGTATAGAAAATTACAGCTTCTTGTGTCATTTAGAGCTACAAATAAGAAATAATAAAGATGCATTAGATCTTTCAGATTTTCTTTAAGCTTTGATCAGCTAGGGCACGTAGTGAGATACTTGCAAACACAAAGTTACCATTATCATATGATTAACAAAAGCAAATAATATTCTTACAGTTGCGAATAATATTCTTACCATCTGTCTTCGATGAGGATGGGTTCTCCATTTTGATAATGTAATATAGATAACACTGCTAAATGTGAGCGGGGCTCTCAGTGAGTAGCACTAGAGCTAAAAATACTCTAATTATTTATAATCAATACGGCAACAAGTAGCATATATTCAGCGCTTACAAAACTATATAGAAACCAAACGAGTCAGTAATTCAGAATAAATAAAAATGACATAATCGTAATCGAACAATCATTCTTGTTTCATATAAAGTTCGTAGGTTGAATATTAAAAACGTAAAGATAAAATTGTATTTAGTTACAATTATTACATTAATTAAATATTTTTTTAAATAAATAAACCAATAAATTTGGTAAAAAAGTCTTAAACAATTAACAAAAGAGGAAGCGATGTTTTAATTTGCAAAAATGCAAATTTTACTATTTTAGTATTCTTAGAAACAGAACATCTTTTTTGCAATACTGAGATCCAAACTTTGTTGCACCAGTCAGTGTTTCTGATTAGAGGCACCGTTAACATTGTGAAGTTGGGCAGATATTTTATTCCGATTTTTTAGGGTACTACTTTTAGGTCTATGCCTTAGAATTTTCTTATTAAATGTACAGATTCAGAAATTAAATTAATTGAATCTAGCTTTCTTACCAGAGCCTGTAACTTAGTCTTACTAAAGATCTACAATCTAATATAGTTAGCATGCCACTTATTGACAGTCTTACCCTTGATGAATTTTATGATGATGCTGTCACAGATCCAGATTCTTTTAGGATTCAAAGTATCCTTGATGGAGTGCTGCCTTTAAATCTTCTTGATGCAAGGTCTAATAGTCTGCCAAGTTTAAATGTGTCAGAAATAGTGGATACTCTACAAGCCCTCCTTTCAGTAAAGCATCCATCTTGGGAAAGCTTTGGATTATCAGGTAAAGTATTAGTTATGACCACACATGGTTTAGTACTAATATCCTTGCATTATATTATTGTATTATTTTTACTTTAGCTATAAAAAAATCAATATATTTATTTTATAGCTAGTATGGCATTTTGTCTCTCACATATATATTTAAGACAGGTGCTGACCACTTTTGCAACAATCCATTCAAGCAACAGTAGGCTAACTTTGTCAATGGTCAAATAGGACCATTTGGGAAAGCAACAAAGCTAGACCATTAAGGCAATAAGTTTTAAGGACACCTATTATTGGCTATAATGCAATCATAAATTTTAATAGTATGCATTTCCTCAAATTGTCCAATAAAAAATGGTATTATTGGAGGGTACATATCCACATGCATTAATTGCATATATAAATTGCTATAGTCAGTATGTATTAAAATATATTTTAATTATTAAGTAGGCTCTACAAATTTTTAAGATTCAGTTTAATTATTTGTTCCAGTTAGAATTGCCAAAATTTTCTAGCCTTGTTGCCAAAGTGGCTTTCTCCAAATTGGCCTTTTTCAAAGTAGCTTCTTTCCAAATCCCAAAGCAATTGGAATCTATTATATTAGTTAGTCCAAATACTATTCATTTTGGCCATATGCCTTTTTGGCAACAAACTATTTAGGCCATAGCTGTTTTGGCCAAAACCCATTTCAGCCACAAATTCAATTATATATGACCACTGTACAGTAACTGCAAGTTCAGTAACACCTTAAAATAGAAAATAAATATATATAATAGTGAATGCAAAACTACAGATACTATATCAATGTAATAATAACACTTCCAATGCATTTTGTATTTATTCAATGTATTCATTATGACTATGCCCTGTGACTTATTTGAGTATAATGCTTAATAAGGTAGCTAGTAGTTTTACTAAGTTCTTAAATTTATTTTTTTAAAATTTATAATGGCTCTCCTAAAAGCTAAGTGCTTCTAAGTGCTTTTGAACTTTTGCAATGGTCCATTTTTATTTGAAATCTAATCTAAAGTATTTAGTTAAAAAGAAAAACAAATTTTAAGTGATAGCATGCTTATAAAAAAACTTTTGCTGAGTAGACAAAATGGTAGCAGCAAAAATGATAGTTACCCATAAGCTACATAGCATTTCTGCAATTGCAAAGCTTTTGGAATGCTAATTTGGATATTTTTATAGCTATATATGTATAACTACGCAGAGGGCATGGCCCTTGCGCCCACGCCCTCGCTATACAGGCTAGAGGGACAGGTCACAGCGGACTGGGAGCTCAATATAAGTGCCTGCAAGTCAGCAGCATAAGTTAGAGGCAGAGTCACACGGCTTCCATGCCATGCTGTACAGAAGGATGGGCACGACAGCGGCGCAAAAGTGGCGAATCTTTAAATCGTCTCGCGCGGCCGAGTTAAATACGCATTTGAGCAGGTGAGCCACTGGCCAAGTCTGAGCCCTCCTATCGAAAACGATCGAATCAGGGCTCAGCACCAGGGAGCCGAGGTAGCGAAAATCCTCGCACTCTGAGATGGCGTCACCGTTGGGCAGAGTCAATGCAGGGCCGTTCTCGAAGCCGATGTGCAACGCCTCGGTCTTGCGTCCGTTCACAATGAGGCCAACCCGCGCGCTCTTCTCGCAGAGTCTAGAGAGGTCCCGCTGAGCAGCCGCAGGATAGCGACAGAGGAGTGCAATGTCGTCGGCGTAGGCGAGTGCAGGTAGCAACACAGCAGGTTACCGGGAGCTTCGGCGCGAGACCAGTACGAAGCTGTCGTCGTCGCGAAGACAGCGACGAAAGACGTAGTCAATGAATACAATAAAAAGCAGATGCCAGCGTGTCGGCTTGAAGGACGCCGGAGCTCGTGCTGAAAACCTGCGTTGGGCCGTCGCTCGTCTGAACAAAATGCCCTGGAGTCGCGGTAGAGGTTCATCACTGCCGAAATCATTGAAGAGGGGACGCAGTGGACAGACAGCAGCCAGAGGATGGCTGGCTTGTCCACCGAGTCAAAGGCCTTACGGAAATCCATGACCTATGCTGGGCTCAAGGAACTTCTGGAAGTTACTCATAGCAGAGTGCACCATATTCTTACCGAGAAGTTGGGCATGTAAAATATTTTCACTAAGTAGGCCTAGGTACAAGAGCAAATTAGAGATTATATTTTCCTGTGTCAATGTCATTAAGGTGGCATTAACAGTGGCTCCCCAAAAATATATGCGGCCCCATGTAGCTAATGAACGTTATCTCTTTGAATAGCCTTCATATCCTTGGTTACCAATGTAAACTAGAAGGTTTTAAAAGCTAGCATATTATATAATTGCCGATATGTTGTTCACTAACTAAATTTTGCTTTAAAAGTTCATTAGATATTGTATATTTAATTACATGTAATCAACTTAAACCTAACAACGAATTTTTAGTTCGCAATTATGACAATTCTGTCACGTGTGGCCTTGTGTGGACTAAGAACTACTATGCGTACAGGTGTCGCACCTGCGCCATATCCCAGTGCATGTCGCTGTGCGAGGAGTGCTTCAAGGTCTGTGTGAAAGCTTTCCTAGTAGCATCCTAAATCTGTCTTCAATACTGGGGGCTGTAATTCAATTTTATTTATTCAGAGTATCAACTATAAACTATAAACTCTCTGGTGAACCTTCAAACTAGTTTCTGTCTGTCTCTGTCTATCTTTGGGACGCGAAGTTCTCACCCACCTGCTTGAATTTCTCTTGAACAGTTTCGCATCTCCGAGCATTCCCGCCCTGCTCCCACCTCAGGCCGGCAACCACGAGGGTCACGACTTCAACATGTTCCGCAGCAGCTCCGGCGGAGCTTGCGACTGCGGCGATCCCGACGTAATGAAGGCGATTGGATTCTGCTGCAAGCACGGCGAGGAGAACGCCGCGAAGTTGCCATCCGCCCCCGCTGAGCTGGTGGCTACAGCCAGGGCCGTCCTGCCACGGCTCCTGCTGCTGCTCACCTTGTACATGCGGTAGGGCTGCGGCTGTCTGTTTCTGTTGGCGTGTCTGTCTATCAGTTTGTCTGTCTGTCTGTCTGTCAGTCTGTCTGTTTTTCTGTCTGCCTGTCTGTCTGTCTGTCTGTCTATTTGCCTTTCTCTCTGCCTGCCTGCCTGTCCGTCTGTCTGTCTGCCTGTCCGTCTGTCTGTATGCCTGTCTGTCTGCCTGCCTGTCTGTCTCTGTATCTTTCAACAGTAATTTTCGTCTGTTGTGTAGACAGTTTTTTAACTTCTTGAATTAAACGTAATGGTAATGTGAAACTTACGGGTCTAATTGTGTGTTGCTTTTTGTTTTAGGAGCTTTCCTAAATTATAAATTGTTGTCTTTTTATTTGAATAGGTGCGCTATAATTAAAGTGAGAGCTGAAGTTGAGTTGTCTATTTAAGGCGTTAAGTGTCGCTGTAGTCGAATTACGACTTAAAATTTTGTAAAATAGAATGGCGATAAATGGACTAGCAGTGATCATCTTCCTGAAGTAGTGCTAGAGGGTTGCTGGAGAATCACTTCGTCTTGTAAGGTTTAAGATGTGCCGTCCGTAAGAGATATGGATTCTTTAACAGCTCCATGCGCTCTCAGCGGTTGCTGGCTTTTGCTGGGCAAGATTAAATCGGCAAGACTCAAAATGAACAACTACCTTTGGTTTAATTTTTATGTGACATACCAAGGAGCCGGAGTTGGTCTCTGAAACGGTTTCAAACGGTGCACGAAGCGACGTTTCCTGTCTCGAATCTCCATTGACTCCTCACCTCCTCGAAGGGCAAAGTGTGGTCCAGTTAGATAGAAAAAAGTGTCCTCATTCGAATCTCACAAGAAGCGTCAGTTGCTGCTTTGCTAACACCCAGTCCAGCGCCGTTCTATTTGGCTACTAATTATTCAATACCTATGTACATCAATGTCATCAAGTTATCGCAATCGCTATATTCAGCGCGTCGTTACTTCCTGCAGCCGCAATCACGCAGCCGGCGAGGACTGCGTGTCGGGCGCCAGCTGGCTGTTTGACCTGCTGAAGCGTCTAGCAGATCTGGGCGCTGGCGTGCTGAACATTCTGTGCTCGGCGCTCACTGACGAGCAGCTGTACAGAGACAACCTGCTGCCAGAAGCCGATGGCGGCGGCGTCCGCAAGATGTACGCTAGCGCCGAGTCCGACGGCTTCTTTGCCAGCTCGTACGCGAACTACAAGAGCGCCGTTGCCCGGCTCAGGTCCGTGCTGCCCGACGACGGCTCAGTCAAGCGTGAGTGCCGATTTCATCTCAGCGATGATCTTGCAGACTCAGCCTTAACCTCAAGTGTGAGAATCTCGCAGTCCGCCCACCCAACCGCTCGCCACGGCCAGTTGCCGGCCAGCCCATAGTTGAGGAGCTTCGGCACCGCTGCCTGCTGGACGAGCTGACGTTCTGGATGGTGCAGGCCGGATTCCCGCAGGCGCTGATCGGCCTGCTGCTGGCGGGGCTGCCAAATCGCGCCTTCAAGTCGCCGTTCGCGGCCGCCTTCTCCCGGCACTACCTGCGGATCGTCGGGGTGCTCTGCAGCAGCGAAGGCGGCGGCACCGTAGCCGGCAGCTACCAGGCCAACCTGTCCTACCGCGTGGTGCACATCTCCGTGCAGCTGCTGTCTGCCGCCGGCCTCTGCCAGCTCATGTGCGAGAGGCACGCGCTGCTCGAGCGGGTGCTCATCGGCCTGGACTACGTGCTGTTCGCCAGCAGCAGCTCCGCCAGGCTCGGCCTGCCCGACGGCTTCGCGCCTGCCAGTCTGGATGGTGAGCGTTGACCAGCGCGATTCCTGCTGCCCGACTGTAATTGATCACCCCGATCTGACGGTCATTGGTCACCCCGATCAAACAGTCATTGATCACCCCGATCTGACGGTCATTGGTCACCCCGATCTGACGGTCATTGATCACCCCGATCTGACGGTCATTGATCACCCCGATCTGACGGTCATTGATCACCCCGATCTGACGGTCATTGATCACCCCGATCTGACGGTCATTGGTCACCCCGATCTGACGGTCATTGGTCACCCCGATCAAACAGTCATTGATCACCCCGATCTGACGGTCATTGGTCACCCCGATCTGACGGTCATTGATCACCCCGATCTGACGGTAATTGATCACCCCGATCTGACGGTCATTGATCACCCCGATCTGACGGTCATTGATCACCCCGATCTGACGGTCATTGATCACCCCGATCTGACGGTCATTGATCATCTAGATCTGGCGGTCATTGATCACCCCGATCAAACAGTCATTGATCACCCCGATCTGACGGTCATTGATCACCCCGATCTGACGGTCATTGATCACCCCGATCTGACGGTCATTGATCACCCCGATCTGACGGTCATTGATCACCCCGATCTGACGGTCATTGATCACCCCGATCTGACGGTCATTGATCACCCCGATCTGACGGTCATTGATCACCCCGATCTGACGGTCATTGATCACCCCGATCTGACGGTCATTGATCACCCCGATCTGACGGTCATTGATCACCCCGATCTGACGGTCATTGATCATCTAGATCTGACGGTCATTGATCACCCCGATCTGGCGGTCATTGATCACCCCGATCTGACGGTCATTGATCACCCCGATCTGACGGTCATTGATCACCCCGATCTGGCGGTCATTGATCACCCCGATCTGACGGTCATTGATCACCCCGATCTGACGGTCATTGATCATCTAGATCTGACGGTCATTGATCACCCCGATCTGACGGTCATTGATCACCCCGATCTGACGGTCATTGATCACCCCGATCTGACGGTCATTGATCACCCCGATCTGACGGTCATTGATCATCTAGATCTGGCGGTCATTGATCACCCCGATCTGACGGTCATTGATCATCTAGATCTGACGGTCATTGATCACCCCGATCTGACGGTCATTGATCATCTAGATCTGACGGTCATTGATCACCCCGATCTGACGGTCATTGATCACCCCGATCTGACGGTCATTGATCACCCCGATCTGACGGTCATTGATCACCCCGATCTGGCGGTCATTGATCACCCCGATCTGACGGTCATTGATCACCCCGATCTGACGGTCATTGATCATCTAGATCTGGCGGTCATTGATCACCCCGATCTGACGGTCATTGATCACCCCGATCTGACGGTCATTGATCACCCCGATCTGACGGTCATTACTCTCCCTCATCTGTTACACTCCTTAACTTCTTCCAGCGCCGCTACTGCCAGCCATGGTCGAGCATCCCATCATGATAGAGCACCGCTATTGGCCAGTAGTCAGCGATTTGGTCAACATCCTCGCTCACAAATCGGTTGCCATGCGGTTGCTAGGCTCCGAGAGCCTTCTAGCTCACTACACAGCGATGCTGGGCCGGCTGCATCTGGCAAACAGCAGCACCAGAGCCGTGGCTGCCGCTTTGGAGTTCGACAACTCGAGGGTAGCTCAACTGATTATCCTCAAGCCTCGCAGATCCTCTAGCTGAGCCGCCAGCCTCCCAGATCCCCAGGCTGAGCCGCCAGCCTCCCAGATCCCCAGGCTGAGCCGCCAGCCTCCCAGATCCCCATTCTGAGCCGCCAGCCTCCCAGATCCCCAGGCAGAGACACCAGACTCCAAGATCCCCATTCTGAGCCGCCAGCCTCCCAGATCCCCAGGCAGAGCCACCAGCCTCCCAGATCCCCAGGCTGAGCCGCCAGCCTCCCAGATCCCCATTCTGAGCCGCCAGCCTCCCAGATCCCCAGGCAGAGACACCAGACTCCAAGATCCCCATTCTGAGCCGCCAGCCTCCCAGATCCCCAGGCAGAGCCACCAGCCTCCCAGATCCCCAGGCTGAGCCGCCAGCCTCCCAGATCCCCAGGCTGAGCCGCCAGCCTCCCAGATCCCCATTCTGAGCCGCCAGCCTCCCAGATCCCCAGGCAGAGACACCAGACTCCAAGATCCCCATTCTGAGCCGCCAGCCTCCCAGATCCCCAGGCAGAGCCACCAGCCTCCCAGATCCCCAGGCAGAGCCACCAGCCTCCCAGATCCCCAGGCAGAGCCACCAGCCTCCCAGATCCCAAGGCAGAGCCACCAACCTCGCAGATCCCCAGACTGAGCCACCAGCCTCCCAGATCCCCAGAGAGAGCCGCCAGCCTCCCAGATCCTCAGACACAGCCGCCCGCCTCCACCGAAGCCCTCTATCAATTTGTCAGTCGAGTCCCCTGGCGCACCCGCAGGCCTACTACAGCGCTTTCGCCGCTGACAACGAGATCGCCGCCTGCACCCTGTGGACGCTGTGGACGTGGGCGAAGCCGGACCCCGCCCTGACCCGGTCTGTGTTGCGCAGCGCCTGCGCATTTGTGCGCAGCGGCCGCCTTGACTGCGCCTATCGCGACTCCAGCCTGTCCTTTCACCTGCCACTGCACCGCCTCATCTCCGCCTTCGTCTGTGCCCTGCCCACGGGAAGCGGCGGGGCCGGCACAGCTGCCGCGGTGGCCGCCGAGCTGATCTCGCCAATCAACGATTTTCTGCTGCCGCCGCTGCGCACCCTGATTGGCTACTGCGAGATCAGCGCGGACCTCTGGCTACGCAATGGCCTACAGATGAAGGTGGGTGTCTCCTAGATCCGGGCTCGAACCAAAGACCTTCCGGTCAATAGTCGGACGCCTTAACCAGAATACGACTTGCCCTAAATTTGTAAGAGATAGTCTACTGCGAGTAGAAAGTTAGTAAAAAGCGCTACAAACTTGCAGGAAAGACTCAAAAATCGCGCTAAGTATAAGTAGGAGTTCTACGAGTTTTTCGCTCGTATTAAGCTAGCTAGAGGTGGAAGACAGCCGAGTTGGGTGATGTTACGTTTGAATAACGCGAAGTCAGACTTGCTGATTGTTAGTAGGCATTGAAATGTATTTGCCGCATCGAGCTTGAAGTAAGTAGGCTTGCAAAATGAAATATAGCTATCGGGTCTTAACGCAAACCATGGACTTCTATATTTAGCATCTGGACTGGAAGCGAAAAAATGTAAAAATGTATATCTATGGAAACAAAGTGGTAATTTTTTTGTGAGAATTTTTTCGCTTCCTGTCCAGATGCTAAATATAGAAGTCCATGACGCAAACGAAACCATACAGGCCCCACGGGCCATAGACTAAATTAACCATAAGCTTGTTAGCTATCTTTTTTGTCAGCATAGCAAATACGCAACAGGTGAGGTCGCCTGAAGACGCTTAAGATAGCAAAAACCGGTTGTGACAGTCCTAGCGGAGGTTCGATTCGATTTCGCTTTTACGTAGTTTAAAAAATGTACATTGGACCTTCTCCATTCACGTAGGTATTACCGCATGCAGTTGCATAGTAATCGCCCCTGGGTGTACATAGAAATCGCCCCTGAATGTATTTAGGAATCGCCCTAAATGTACATACGAATCGCCCATGAATGAAAATAAGAATCGCCCCTGTATGAACATAAAAATCGCCACTGAATGTACATAGGAATCACTCCTGAATGTACATAGGAATCGCCCCTGAATGTACATAGGAATCGTCCCTCAATGTACATAGAAATCGCTCCTGAATGTACATTAGAATCGTCCCTGAACGTACATCGAATCGGAATAGGAATTGCACCAACCCAACTAGCTGAATAGCCCCCAGACGTTGCAATGTCATGCCCTAAAGCTCCTACTTGTGTCAGGGCCAGGCCATGACCTACGTGCACACGAGCTTCTGCTGCTCGTTGGTGGATTTGGACCTTCATCTCGCGCAGCTCGGCATCGCCCTGCTGCCTGACCGGGCCCAGACTGTGCGCTGCCTGTTCCGCCTGTTGCATCTGGACGAGCTGACCAGCCTGCGCCCCGGTGTGCCAGAAAATGCTTTCATTGGTGAGCAGGCTCCCACCCTTTGAACTTTTTTTGCAGCTTTTTAGCTTTATCGGAATGGGAATAGAAGTACCCCGTTTTCTGATACCCCGTTTCGTCCTCTTTTCGATTTTTTAGTGATTTACCTCAGCTTGATGAATTTATCATTGTTTCGTCAGGGAATCAGCTCAACCACCCCAGCCTCCGCCTCCGCCCCGCAGGCCCCAGCAACGCGGACCACGCCGCAGCCATGGCCGAGTGGGGCCTCCAGCTGCTGGCCTGGCTGCTCTGCCTGTGCCCGGCGCACCGCCTCGCCCGCGACCCGGCCGGCCAGCTGGAGCGCGAGCTGACGGTGGCCGTGTGCGTTGAAAGTCGCACGCATTCGCAGCTGATGGACAGCCTGCCGGAGCGGGACTCGGCGCACCAGGAGCCCGGCCGGCAATCAGCGGCGCTGCAGCCGGCGCTGGCTCGAATAGCCGAGCTGTCCTCCTCTTCCTCCTCGGCGGCGGCGGCAGTTTCTCCGTCGTCCACGTCGACGACATCGTCGTCTGCTGAGGTGATGTCGGCGCCGGTGTACCGGCCCCGGCCGGAGGTCTGGCTGCGCGGCTACGACCCGCTGATGACCAGCCTGCGCTGCGCGCACCGGCGGCACCACCAGGCCGGCCTGGACCGCTACTCGCGCCACCTGGCTGGCCACGGCCTCGGCGGCGGCGTCGACGGAGCAGCGTCGGCTAAGCGGCGCGACTTTCAGGCTTGGCCGCCCTACCGACTGCCTGGCGTGTCGCCAAGCGGTGACTCCAGCGAGCGGGATGACGATTTGCCCGACTACTTGGTCGGCCTGCGCGACATCCTGCACACGGCGGCGATGCATTCCCGCCTGTTCGCCCTGCTGTACAAGGTTTGGCCTGTTTTTGTTCGTCCGCATTCACAGCGTTGATTTGATTGGCATCTCAATGCATCCTTTGCAACACAAAATAACACTCCAAAATCCTTGCCCGCAGTTTGTACACAACCAGCAGTCGGTGAGAAGCGGCACCCTGGCTCTGACCGTCTTCCTGATCGAGCTGGCTCTGGTCGTACCGAGGCGCGACGCCGGCACCGAGTGCTACACTGTGGACCCGGAGGTTGGAGCAGGCGGCCTTTGTATTGGGGAATAATTTGTGCCTGAAGTTGCTCTAGCTAGCGAATAGGGAGAAACGAACCCGTTTGTCGCTGTCGGTGCCTCTCCAGACGGACTTGAACTTCCCGTCGCACGACATCCGGCTGAACCTGTGCCACGAAGTGTCGCTGCCTTGCCAAGCCGAGTCTGCCCGGCCCGTCAGCCTGCTGTCCCTCCTGCTGGCCGCCCATCGCCAGCTGTCCGACGGTGCCAATCCGACCCTGGCCGAGCTGGCCGACTGCCGAGTCACCGACCAGCGTCGAGTCGGAGAGGGTCGCGACTTTCTTCGACGGGTCATCGGCCTGGCGTGCCCGAAAGGTTCCGAAAATTTCGAGCGGCTGCGCAACCTGCTCGGCTGCGACGGCGACTCCGCTGCCGCGCCTGCAGCGGGTGAGTCCGGGCTGGATGCGACTGTCCCGTGCAGGATGTTTGACTAGCCGTGCAGGATGTTTGATTAGCCGTGCAGGATATTTTATTAGCCGTGCAGGATATTTTATTAGCCGTGCAGGATGTTTGATTAGCCGTGCAGGATGCTTGATTAGCCGTGCAGGATGTTTGATTAGCCGTGCAGGATGTTTGATTAGCCGTGCAGGATGTTTGATTAGCCGTGCAGGATGTTTGATTAGCCGTGCAGGATATTTTATTAGCCGTGCAGGATGTTTGATTAGCCGTGCAGGATGTTTGATTAGCCGTGCAGGATGTTTGATTAGCCGTGCAGGATGTTTGATAAGCCGTGCAGGATGTTTGATAAGCCGTGCAGGATGTTTGATTAGCCGTGCAGGATGTTTGATTAGCCGTGCAGGATGTTTGATAAGCCGTGCAGGATGTTTGACTTGCCGTGCAGAATGTTTGATAATCCGATTTTTATTGTCTTTGTAGAATTTTTGATTTTCTGGCATTCCTTCCCCCCCCCCCCTTTGAAGCCCCCGCCGCTGCAGCTGACGATCGCCGGCTGGCTGTGGAGGAGCGCAAGCGGAAGCTGATGGAGCGGATGATGGCTCAGCAGAGGGCCTTCGCGGCCAGCTTGCAACCCGCTGACCAGCAGGAGGGCGGTGGGGGTGAGTTTCTATTTATAGCACTGTATTGGAGTAGATAATAGGCAGCAAATTGCGAGATCGATATCCGATTATTGAGGCTAGATGTGAGATTTATCAGATTTTTTAGAATATGTGTAACAGATTATATAACAAATATTTATTGTATAATGTCAGACTTGTTTTTTCCTAGATACCTGTTTTATGCTTTGAGAACTTTGCCTTCGGAGATTTGGACTAAACTTTTTAACATTACATAATATTACTTCTCAAATTATGTATTATTTAAATGAGATTAGATACCAGTTTCATAAGATAATACGAGTATATGATCTTTATGAGATTAGATATCAGCTGTATGAGACTAGATATCAGTTTTATGAGATTAGCAATCAATTTTATAAGACCGGATAGCAGGTTGGGGATATCAGATATCAAAGTGCTGAAATCGATCAACTCTTAGCTACCGATGCTTCAACCGGAGCTTCGGCGGACGGCGCCGACCCGTCCGGTCCGACGGACGCCGACAGCGGCGCCGCCGAGTGCTGCATCTGCCAGAAGGCCGCGCCGGACTCTGCCGGGTCGCCTTTCGCTTTGCTCGCCCTCGCCCAGCCGTCGGCCATTCTGGCGCACCGCACCTGCGCCACCGCCTCCGGGCGCCGCCTGTCGGCCCTGCTGGAGGCCTCGCACTGGTCCGAGGCGCTGACGGAGCTGCGCCTTGGTATCGTCGTCAGCAGCTGCGGCCACAGCGTCCACGCCGACTGCGTGCTGCCCTACATCGCCGGCCTGGACCAGCTGGGCGGCAGTGGCGGCGGCGGCAGCCTGTTCCCCTGCCCGCTGTGCCGCCAGTCCTTCAACCTGCTGCTGCCCATCTGCCCGGGCGTCGCCTGGGAGGGCCCGCCGAGTCCGCTGGCGCCACTGCTGCGCGATCTGGCCGCCGCCGCGCCCGCCGACGACTTCGACACGCTGGCTAAGCCGGTGCAGACGGCCTCCGGCCAGCTGCTGTCGCTGGCGCAGCTGTGGAGCCCCGCGCCGCCGCCCGCCACCGACCAGGAGCGCTGGTCCTTCTGGGCGGGCCTCCTGCTGACCAATCTGCGCCTGGAGCTCTGCATAGCCGACATCCGTGACGACCGGCTGCAGGCCAGGTTCCAGGCCAGGTGCTGCACCGGCAGGCTGCTGCTGTTCCTCATGCGCAAGTCCGCGTACGAGCTGTGCCGTCGCGAGTCGTCCGCCTTCCTCGCCGGCTTTCTGGACCACTTCATGGCCGGCGCCGGGGCCGGCGACTCCGAGGGCCGCGTTGGCAGGGACTCGGACGAATCCAGGGCCGCGTTCCAGCCGCTGCTGCTGCAGGATCCGGGTTGGTGGCCTGGGGGTTGATTTTTCTCTGTTTGGGCTACATTATGTTCGGCTTAGGATACATTATGTTCGGTTTGGGATAAATTATGTCCGGTTTGGGATAAATTATGTCCGGTTTGGGATAAATTTTTTCCGGTTTGGGATAAATTTTTTCCGGTTTGGAATAAATTATTTCCGGTTTGGAATAAACTATATCCGGTTTGGGATAAATTTTTTCCGGTTTGGGATAAACTATGTTCGGTTTGGGATGAATTATGTCCTCTTTGGGATAAATTATTTTCGCTTTGGGATAAATTATTTCCTCTTTGGGATAAATTATGTCCGTTTTGGATAAATTATGTCCGGTTTGAGATAAACTGTGTCCGGTTTGGGATAAACTATGTCCGTTTTGGGATAAATTATGTCCGGTTTGGGATAAATTATGTCCGTTTTGGATAAATTATGTCCGGTTTGAGATAAACTATGTCCGGTTTGGGATAAACTATGTCCGTTTTGGGATAAATTATGTCCGGTTTGGGATAAATTTCATCCGATTTTGGCTTAATAGTATTCGGGTTGGAATAAATTGATCCGTATTGCGATCGTTTTATCTGGAATCGGATGATATTTTTGTCACATTGTGTAATTACTTGACATTTCTTTCGCTTTATTTTGTCTGCAGCATAAGAGATGAGTTTTTTAAAGTATTCTGTATTTGATAAATTTTCGAAACATATGGAATATCAAATCAGCCAACTATTTTAACCCCGTTATCAGGCAAGATGCTGGTGCTTCTTGTACTGACAGTGGTGCGCACCAAGCAGCAGTGGTTTGCCGCTCTGGCAGCCGCCTACAACCTGGCCTACGTTCAGGCAATCCTGGCCAAATTGATTTCCTCAACGCGTCAGGAGCGCCTGTCCTGGGAGCATCAGGCCAGCACGGATGATCCGCTGCTATCGCAGCATGTCAAACTGATGCTCCGGCTTGCGGATCCGCTGCTGAGACAGATGGCGTCCAGCAGGCAGCCTCAATTGGTGAATAGTTGGATTTCTTTTTTGTGCATGTCTCTCTTTGTACATCGGGGTAGGCAGGGAGGATAGGCATGTCGCGAACGCTAGTGTACATCGGGGTAGGCAGGGAGGATAGGCTTGTCGCGAACGCTAGTGTACATCGGGGTGGGCAGGGAGGATAGCTGGTTAGGCTTGTCGCGAACGCTAGTGTACATCGGGGTAGGCAGGGAGGATGAGGATAGGCTTGTCGCGAACGCTAGTGTACATTGGGGTAGGCAGGGAGGATAGGCTTGTCGCGAACGCTAGTGTACATTGGGGTAGGCAGGGAGGATAGGCTTGTCGCGAACGCTAGTGTACATTGGGGTAGGCAGGGAGGATAGGCTTGTCGCGAACGCTAGTGTACATTGGGGTAGGCAGGGAGGATGAGGATAGGCTTGTCGCGAACGCTAGTGTACATCGGGGTAGGCAGGGAGGATGAGGATAGGCTTGTCGCGAACGCTAGTGTACATCGGGGTAGGCAGGCAGAATATGCTTGTCTCGAACGCTAGTGTACATCGGGGTAGGCAGGGAGGATGAGGATAGGCTTGTCGCAAACGCTAGTGTACATCGGGGTAGGCAGGCAGAATATGCTTGTCGCGAACGCTAGTGTACATCGAGGTAGGCAGGGAAAATAGGCTTGTCGTGAACGCTCGATGGGGCAGTCCAGAGAGACAGCGAGTAGATTATAAATGTACCTTGGGGCAGTCTTTTAAGGGAATCATCGTACTTTAAGCTCTTTGCCCTGTGTAAATCAGCCTTGCGTTTGAAAATAATGCCCTGAAGAATGCCTTTGTTTCGTCGTCATTCCTGACCGCCAGCATCCTTCGTTTCCCTCAGTCGGACCCGCCGCCTACTCGGCGCAGCTTGGCTGAGCTGGGCGCCTGTCTCGAATCGCGCCTCGTCCCGTTGCTGCGACTCGCTGCTTTGCTGCTCGGTCACGTGACCCAACCGCCTCCGCCGACGCCGCCAATGCCTCAGGCTGGCTTTTCCGAGTTGTGCCACCAGCTCGGCCTGTGCCAGCAGCAGCAGCAGCCAGAAGGTGCAGATTCGGCGCGAATCGCCAGCTGCAGCGGCTGCTCGCCGGCCCGCCTGTTCACCCCGCTGGACTCCGCCGGCTTGGATCGCCTCGCGTCCGTCTGGCTGGCCGCCGTCTCGCCGCCCCAGCACCGGCCGGTCGCCTGCCTGGTTGACCGGCTGGCCCTGCCAAGCGAGCTGCGCCCGCCGCGGCTCATCCCGCTGCCGGCCAACTACGACGACGTGTTCAGCGCCAACCGGAGCCGCTCTTGCCGGCAGTGCGGCCAGCGGCCCGCGCACCCCGCCGTCTGCCTGGTCTGCGGCGAGTTCCTGTGCTTCAACTCGCCCTGCTGCCAGGCCCGCCACGGCGACGACACGGTTGGCGAGTGCCACCGGCACTCCGTGCTCTGCGGCGCCGGCGTCTGCCCGCTGCTAGTCGTTGACTCCTCCTTCGTGTGGGTGTTCAACCACGGCCAGGCCATGCGCTGGGGCTCCCTGTACGTGGACCAGTTCGGCGAGGAGGACGAGGAGCTTCGGTAGGCTGTGCTCGCGTTTGCGCTGGGGTCAATGACCCCCCTAACAATCAGTCGGGGTCAATGACCTACCCAACAATCAGTCGGGGTCAATGACCTCCCCCAACAATCAGTCGGGGTCAATGACCTCCCCCAACAATCAGTCGGGGTTAATGACCTCCCCCAACAATCAGTCGGGGTCAATGACCTCCCCCAACAATCAGTCGGGGTAAATGACCTTCCCCAACAACCAGTCGGGGTCAATGACCTTCTCCAACAATCATTCCGAGTAAATGACCTCCCCCAACAACCAGTCGGGGTCAATGACCTTCTCCAACAATCATTCGGGGTCAATGACCTTCCCAACAATTAGTCGGGATCGAGGACCTTCAGATGATACTCGTATGAATCAATGAATCCCGAACCAAAAAGGCTAATTTTCCTTTCTCCTTAGCAATCCGGGTGTTGAGATGAGTGATCTCAATGACCGCAGTATTTGGCGCGGATTCGTTCTTTTAATTCTATTTATCACTGTACCATCTGCAGGCGCGGCAGGCCGCTGTACCTGAGCGCCCAGCGCTACCAAACGCTCGAATGGCAGTGGCTGCTTCACAATTACTACAGCAGCACGCCCAGGCCTGTGTGGCAGTCCCACTCGCTGTGAACTGTCTGCTTTAAGCTTGGTTATGCTCAATTGGGCATTGATTATTTATATAATCACTCAAGCAACCTTCTAGCTGCCTATTTTGTACAAAAAGCCGTATTTTGATGCCAGAAATACCCTGTCTGAATTTATGTAAATATGTCGCCCTAATATTTTTCCTTACTTTGTCCAGATGGAAAAGTCAGACAGTTTTGCGCCTTAAATAGAACTTGACAGTTTTCTTTTCGAGCACCTGAGTAATTTTATTTTTTACTCTGCCTTACTTTACTTTGTGTTTATTTTTGGTTTTTGGGCACGCGCGCTCCTACCCTATCAATTTTTTAATTACCCTATTTATCCTTGCGTGATTTAGTGTAATTATCTAGAGTTCAATTAGCGTATATGAAGATTAATTCTACACTTGATCAGCAGCCCAATAGTTTTTACCTCCTTGTATCTCGCTACCGTCCTAAGAATTCACGCCCGGAATTTTCACGAGCTTTTTATTCTCCCAGAGAGTCATCTCCTGTATAAAAAAGCTTCCCGTCAGCCCAAGAATTCATCCGGCCATGTACACTAGTTCTCTCCCCCTGGCCCAAGAATTCATCCGGTCATGTACACTTGTTCTCTCCCCCAGCCCAAGATTCATCCGGCCATGTACACTTGTTCTCTCCCCCAGCCCAAGAATTCATCCGGCCATGTACACTTGTTGTCTCCCCCGAGTCCAAGAAGTCATCTGGCCATGTACACTTGTTCTCTCCCCCCAGCCCAAGAATTCATTCGACAATGTACACTTGCTGTCTCCCCCAGCCCAAGAATTCATCCGGCCATGTACACTTGTTCTCTCCTCCCAGCCCAAGAATTCATTCGACAATGTACACTTGTTGTCTCCCCCCAGCCCAAGAAGTCATCCGGCCATGTACACTCCCTCAGCCTAAAAAGCCATCCCTCTAAGTACACTCCCTCCCCGCAAACACTGAAGTGGTCTTTAATTTTCACTCTTTCTCATTTTTACACATTTTCACTTTGAATAATAAAGCTATTTACTAGATCCTCAGCTGGGTGCTAATGTATAGCAACCATTTAGTAAGAATTTTATCCAGGAACCTATTGCTAGATTATAATTTATAATAGTAAGAATAAGCACTTTTTTCAATCTGAAACCCAAATCCTTCGTTTATTTGCAGCTGGGTACGAGTACATTACTTGCCTTTCATTCGAGCTTTTTGTTAAACTTGTATCCCGTAAATAAAGGCGTCGCTGTTTTTTCTAATTATAAATAGGTTAACTCATTAGTGACTTTCGTGGCTTTTTACAGAATATTAGTCTTTTATGACATTAAAAACTTTGTGGCTAATCTGTAAAGTCAATGATTTTTCCCTCACAAGCGCGTCAAGGCATGGGGATATTGGAGAAGGCTTGCAGAAAATCCTTGTCAGCCTATCTGGCTTAGCCTATGTTCATTCAGTATTACTGTTAGTAGTGTAGATTTGCACTTTTAGCTTAAAAACACAAGTTGTCCTATTAGTCAGTTACAGCAATTGGGTGGCCACTCGATCACCCAATATGGTTCTTCATCAATGGCCATTTTGCGGCAAAATAGATTGTATGTACAAAATGCATTTTGCCATTTTGTACATATATTTTTCCAGTCCGCAGTACTAGGCTATTCTCACTATCGTACATGCGATTGCTCCTACCCTTCTACCCCAAAAATCATCTACTAATACGAGTATGTACGTTGGCTCTCAGCGGACATATTGACGCAGTTTTACATTCTGAGTAATAGATGTACATTGTAAAATCCCTGGCCGGCACTGTACAGAGTGTACGTCTCCCCGCCAAGTCCCGCCTAGACCTCCCTGGCTCATTGGATGAAGGATAATAATGCTTTTAGCTCATAATGCCAGATGTATTTGGTGTGGTATTGCGGACTTCTCTCTGTGTAGTCTGAGGGTGTCTGCTTCAGTGCACGCACTCATTCGTTGTTCTTGAGAAAAAATTTTCTGCTTTTATGTTTACAATGTGAAATCGTTAATTTAGTCTTAGGATTTTATTAGTTTTTGAAAACTCAATTGTACTGCTTGAGTGCTAGACACTGCGCCTGCAGCAGTGTTTCATATTGGTTCTGAAATCTGGGGACAATTGAAAAACACGGATCGAGTAGCTGCATGTGGAGTGCACAGGAACTTTTATAAAATGCCGTTGTTTGCCCACGCCAGCCGGGCATTGTCAGGGCTATAATTATTCAACACTAATTTACAGCCACGCTGGTAAGGTTGGGGTGGATTTTTTTATTGCCTAAAATTGCGCCGTATAGAGTTTTAACACTTCTGGGCGTAAAAATACTTGATTTTGCCTGCCCCGAGCCAGGTGCTTATCAGGCGAACTCAATGCCAAGCGAGGTCAATATAAATAAGCTTGTTAAACTCAGGCCCCGGCATGACGCCACCGCGTGCTCTGTGATCGCAATAAAAACTTTTAATCTTTGCTGACACTTTAACGGGCCGAGTTGGCTGACCAAATCGAGGTTGTAAATTCTAATTCCCATAAGCCTGTGCGAATGAGCTGCACACGTCACTAAGAGCTGTAGTGATTGCCCCATACTATTGACTAGAGCTCACTTTCCGAAATCTATTGCATATTCGTGAATGATGAAAATTTTCGTCTTCTTACTGAGAAAATATATGATGCACTTCTGATTAGCTTAGCTACTCGTAGATTAGTAGCTATTTACCTTTTAGAGCAGAAATACGATTATTGTCAACCAGCTTTTTATCACTCTCTGAAATAGTTTTAATGTTGAGCGCATCCATTGACAGTCAGTGCCAGTGCCTTTTACAAGGTTGGTGCGCACTTTCGTAACGATGATAATCACGTGACCTTAACTGCAAGGCACCCAGCGTCACTGCCCTATGCTGTGTTCAAGCCTTCGGTGGGTGTGTCAAGAAAGCGGGACAAATCTGACATGTGTCCATCAAACCAGACGCAAGTGCGCGCTGACAGATAATCGGACTTGGACAGCGCTCGATCCTGCAAGCCTGAGTTCATGGGGGCATGGAGCAGTGTAAATGTACGTGTGGCTTCCCTGCTCAAGCTGTCATAGCGACAAAAAACAAAGCTCGCCTGACAAGCCCGTGACGAAAGGTGTGTTCAAACTGGATTCGTCATGAGGCACTAATTAGCTAATTATCTCTGGCTGAGTGCGCGCGCTTCGTGGCCATTGTATTTTGGCGCTACTTTCTTCCATGCATTCGGCTCTCAGTCTGTTCTGAGACATTTAATTTGATCTCAAGTGTCACACCTGCCCGCCTGCAAGTCTGAGCGCCGTTATCTGGGCCCCAGAATACAATTGCAGCTTAGGCGGCCCCCCAGCCCGCCCCAAGCGATCTCCACCGCCAGGCATAAAAGCTGGTCTGCGGCACTGCGGCTCAGCGCACAACTAGAATTCCCACGCTAGCCAAAGCAGACCGGGGACCGCACCGAGAGAAGTCCGAGTCGGCTCCCTAGGCCCATCGTCATGGCGTTAGTTTCGAGTGCATCAGAGACGGCTCGGGTCGGCAAGACGAGCCCAGGCGGTCGAGTGATCGTGGCGCCGATCTCCAGCAATCTGGACGAGGTGATGCAGCTGCTGGATTGGTACGCGGAGAACATCAGCTCGCCAGCGGACCGTCTGGTCCTGGTGCGCCTCCTCATTCCCGACTGTTCGCCGGCGGTGACGCGCAAGTCGACCAGATCGTCGTCGGCCGCCTCAGCCGCCGAATCCAAGGCGCATCGTCGGGGCGGCAGTGCGTCGTCGTCGGCCGCGTCTAGCACGTCAAGCAGCGAAGACTCGAATGACGCAACGAGCGCCGCCTGTCCCCTGGACGATGACGACAGCATGGAAGCGCAGATGGAGCGTCAGCTGGAGGCATCAATGAAGCTGGTCAGTGCTGAACAGCATAAAAACTTAGATTTACCATTTAAAAACTCCAAAGTCCCAGGTTCGATTCACGAACAGATCGAGAAAATTTTGCACATGTTAGTTAAGCGCATCCAGCTGAATTTGAGCAATCAGTTTGAGGCTGTGCTGAGCTAGGCAGCTGATCAGGTCACGGAAAAGCAGCAGTTTACTGAGCCCGTCCATTATTGATGAATTTCCAGGAGATACGCCTGGTCCGTCGGATTCGCGAGCGCAACAAAAGCCGCGCCGGCGCCGGGCCGCGCTCCTTCCGCTTCATTCACACGTTCGGCAGCGAGTTCACGGACAGCCTGCTGGCCATCGCCGCCGAGCAGGGCGCCAGCGCCATTCTGGCGCCGCTGTCCGCATTCGCGGCCGATCACGACCTGGCGCGGACCTACCATCTGTACAAGAAGGCGCGCATTGGCGTCATTCACGCGCCTGAGTTTTGAAATTCGACAAGGAAGCGTTGATCCAAAGTGCAACTGAAGGACGCCACATTGCAATCTTGTATAAAGTTTGTAGATGCAGCGACTGGTGCACTGAGCGGTCGCTAGAAAACTCATGCTGGTTAAATAGAGGCTAACTTCATTATGTAACGTATTTACTGTAAATTTAAAGTGCGAGTCCGCTCGAATGACATGACAATCAATCATAATAGGCGAGATTGCCCACTCTTTAAAAGAGCGTTTTGTTATTAAATATTTCGTCTGCTTCCGTTTTAGATGCAACGCTTGCAGTCTGACCTAATTCAAGTTCAGCATGAACTTTACTTTACACTTTTCCATGTATTCCAGAAGCTGATTTGCTCACAATAACCAGTTGAAAATTTTAAGTCAATTTTTAATAAAAATTCAATTTACTGTAACTTGCAGCAGGCTAAATTAATCATATTTTCTCACTAAAAAGCCATCAGCCTGTTTTGATAGGCTGTTTTAATTTTTAATTTATTTAATCTGACGATGGTTGTGCTTAAATAGCCGAAACCCTTTCTTCTTTACGCGAATGCATTCGTCAATGTGTAAGTAAATTAATATGTATACAATATTACATATTGATATTACAATGTAGCGCCCATTCACGCCGCCATCAAATGATCGAGTTAATTTTAAGAACAATTTTTGTTTATTGGTTGCAACTGTACACTTGGCTGTACAAATGTACACAAATGTTTATATTGGGCTTTATTTGATTCTGGTGTGCAGCATGAGCCGCCAGGCGTGCGCACGCACTTTCACACCTATTGGGGTGGTGGGAGCGCCCAGCCGGCCGGCATACTAAGCCGACTCGCTGGCTGATTGGCCCATCAATGCGCGCCTACCCCATGCGTTGTCGCCTACTAACACACTCTGTAAAGTCTTGCGCTTGTATTATAAACAGGAAAGCATACAGGCTAAAGAAAAGAGCATGTTTTCTCGCAAATTTTTCGCAAGCTGTACTTTTAATATTGATATTTTGTATATTACATGTATATATTTTATGAGAGTATATTTTGTGTACTCATATATTGTGACTTCTATATCTTGATAGCCATAGAATAAATTATAAAGCATGTACATGTAGTACTCGTACATGTAGCGGCCAGGGAAGTTGTAGCCAATAGCGGCTAGGTCATGGGATCATGTCTCTAGGAGAAAATGTCTACACTTGATCAAGGTACTGCTTCAGTCTGCCACCCATCCGCGATAAGTTACCAGTTTGAGCTTTAAAAAATTTGGGGTGGACGTTCCTAATGTGTCTAAAAAACATTTAGACACCCGTCCTCTTGAGGAGGTGTTCGCAAATTACGAGCGTATTTGTGCTCTGCTCATTATTTTGAATTGGAGTTAGACCGACTAATCAGCTTGAGCTCAGCCTTGACGTAGGTTTGCTCGTAGACGCTGCTCAGCAGCCAGCTGACTGCCCGACTCTGCGGCCGTCTCTTGTTCGGGTAGATTGTCATCGTGCTGAGGTGCAGCCGCTTCTGCAGCCAGCGCGGAAAAATTGACTGCATCTCGCACAGCAGCTGCACCTGCATGTGGCGTTTACATGTGGCGGTTTTATTCAGCAAAGCGTCGCTAACAGTTTGGCAGAGAAGTAACGGGCTTACTCGGATCGCAATCAGTTTGGTTGACGAGTTTTTTCGGATTGTCTCGATGTCCCCCACAGCCAGGCCGACCTTCAATAGGAAAATCCAAATTCATGCGTTTGTAACCTTGACGAATATCGGTACTTCATACACACACTAGACACTACTCACGAGTAGGTTGATCAGCGCAACCGACACAAAAATTGCGAAAATCACAAATATGGTCTGCGCGTACTCTCTGAAGATGCCGTTGATGGACTCGAAGTAGGTCACGTACTCGTACTCGCCTAGCGACATGTCGAATGTCTTCATGAACGACTTGTCGAAGGTGCTGCAATGAGTTTAATCACCTTTGCGTCTAAAAATTATCAAGAATTCAAACTCAAAAGAAAGGCCAATTACCTGAAGGGATCCATCGATCGGTTAGAGATGTAAAATGACAGCGAAAATCCCATCAGCAGAAAGACGAAAACGCTCAGCGCCTTCAGCAGAGTTCTGACCACATCCTCGAACATCATAGCGTAAATACCAGCGAAAGGCAAGCTGAAAGTTAAGCGGACAAAAGTCCTTGCTAGATCTGTAGAAACTTTGGATAGATCATCAAACAATGCAACAATAAAGGTTTGTAATCCTCTGATGCGTGCTGGAAATGATAAAAAAAACTAATTTTCATAGTAAAAATTTGGCTTGTAGATGAATTTCAAAAATCCATTTGAAAAAATTCCCTAATATGCTTTACCTCTGAGAATAAAAAAATGCGAGGAGCTCTTGTTGAGTGAATAATCATAATATTTTCCTGGTTATAATGGTTTAACCTTTGCTTGTGAAGTTAAGCGAAAAAAATATTTTCGTACTTTAGTGAACTGTTGTAGTGCCTCAGCAAGGACTGGGTCTGAGTGCCATGTGAGTAGAAAATAATAGAAATGGTCCGAGATGATTGAATAAGGAGGGAGGCGTTAAAAACAATGCATAAAAAGTGAAGAGCGGTAGGGAAAGGAACAAGAGGGGCGATATAAATTAAGAGGAATAGGTATTGTGGTATGAGATGCAGAAGGACAGTAGCAATTTCGAGGAAGCAGAGGGCCCAAATTCAGCTTAAACGAGCGGCAAAAGTGGGCCCCAGCAACCAGGCAACCAGGGGGGATGGGGCGAGTGGCTGGGTGGTCTAACGCTTACGCCTTGTGTGCCTCAGGTGTGCTTATTTTCCCTAGCGCGGTTTCGTGTGCAGAGTTACATTAATTTGGGGCCTTGTGAACGCATTGTGCAATTCGTGTCAGTTGCGCAATTTACGCCCATGAGGGCAACCCCCCAAGGCACAGAGATTGTACATTCCTGGAGCCGCCGCTTGTACACCCTATGTGAGTGCGTGACTGGATGCCGGCCTGTGTGTGTGTGTCTATGCCTGCATACCGTATTTAGTGTGACTGAACGCGCTTCAGGAGTCAGCGCAATAGACAGTTATACCCCCTCGCTGGTTGTGGGACGATTTCGCTTTAAGCGTCAGACCCTCCTGCAGATTTTGCTTCAGATTTTTATGGTTCCAGCAACCAGGAAACTCTGGGCAAGTAGCGGGTGACAAAGCTCGGCAGGGAAGCTTCGTGCACTCCGCTGTCTGCAGCGGCAGCGCCTCCCCAAGAATACCACCAAAAACTCCCCGGACAGCAACTTTGTGACCAACTTTCGCATCTGGAACAGGAAGACGCCCCAGGTGAGCGCGATCGAGAAGACCCCGCAGGCCCAGTTGAACATGCACGGCTCGTAGGACGGGGGCCACATGAAGACGGCCGTGGTCCCAATCAGGGCCAGGTAGAAGTACGTCTCCGCGTGCAGGAAGTAGCGGTGGCCCTGTGGGTGCGTTGGAGAGTTGAACTGTCAGTTACAAATCTTCTTCAGCTTCGAACTCTGTGTGAAAACCCTTAGTATTATTGAAGTAAAATTCCTCAATAAATAAAATTATGAAACTTTCGCACCCAACCTTAACCGAGACCGATACCTTAGAGAAGAGTTTCAGCAGCTCAACAATAAATCGCAGGCACATCATGCAGAACACGATGTACTTTTCAATGATGAGTCGCTCGCTGGCCAACGGTCTGCGCTCTCCTGACTGAAATTAAGCATCAATTATGAATTATTGTTATTCGGAAAACCCAATTTGAACAAAGTCTCGTGCCAGGCTTACAATGGACGAGTTCAGACAGCCGGTTGCCGGGTTGAGCTCCGCCGGTTTGGGCGGCTTCTGGTCCACAATGAAGGCCGTATTGGCGGCCACGAACAGCAGGTAGAGCAGCATGTCTACTAGGAAGTAGTAGCGAACGAATGTGCGCCTGCAGTGGGAGCAAGTTGGATTCATTGTTAGTGAGGCTTCAGGTGCGAGACGAGGTGTGGGTCTGACCAGCCCATACTGACCATTTGTGCACGGTGAGCACTGCAGTGACCGGGTGGGTGAGCAGGTCGTGTCGCATGCAGTCGGCCATGGTCTTTGTAGCCCAGTAGTACGCTGAGCCCGATGCCGGGTCACTGGGTCCCGGGTCCAAGGCTTGGAAGTCCAGAGTTTACTGTTTTGGAGAAGAATTTATTAGGTGTATTAGTTAGGGGTGTTCGGGATGGCATTTTTTTCGGGGTTCGGGGTTAACCCCGATCCCGAACATCTTTCGGGAATCCCGAACCCCGTCCCGAACCCTAATCCCGACCCCGAACCCCGAAGTAAGCAATAGCATGAAATAAAAAGTTGTTTTTGACGGCTACGTACGATTATTAGGCTGTTTCAGTTTAACTTAAAATTAATGTGAAATTAGTTTAAGGCAGGTTGCATTTCTTAGTTTGTTCCAATACTGAATCAAATAGTGAACTCAAATTATAGAAAAATAGTAGTAGTAATAGTACTAATTTATTAACTATACCATAAGTTTAAAAAATATATTTCAAAAGCTAGCTATATCGTAATAGTTAACGAGTTTAGATAAGCTAGAAAACTCTTTTTGACTTGATAATCCTCACAGTTTATGGACGGCACGTGTTAAAAGCCCAGGGTTTTTTGTGCAAATATGGTTAACTTGCACCCAAAAATCCTGACTTGCACCTAATTTTTGGGCATCAGATGCAAATATTGCACCTGCTTTTTTCCAAGGCGGGATGCAAATGCAATCGTGCAAGTGCAATTTAGTGTTTGGCCTTTTCAAATTTCAAGCCAACAGTTTTTGAAAATTTACAAATTCTGGTTTCTAAATTTCTATGAAATGTCAACTTAAAAGAGAATAAACAAAATAGGCCTAAATAATCAATTATTTTATGACTTATAACTTCTTTTGCATATGGATGCAATTTGCACCTAGATTTTTTTATTTGCACCTAGGCTTTATGCTTAAGATGCAAGCTTGCATCTGCATTTTGGACGAAAAAACCCTGCAAAGGCCAAGTCAGCCATGTAAAGTAGTATTGGAAATTGGAATATGCACGTGCACAGAAAGCATTAAATAAAGCTTTGAATTTAAGCGTCATAAGCCTTAAGCGATCACGTTAAAAACGAAAAAAGCTAATTCATGAGGATTTTTTCTTAGTTTTATGGGAATTCAGAAAATTTGCGAAACTCCGAAAACCCCGAAATCCCGGTCCAAAATCCCGTCCCGAACCCCGACCTAACCCCGAACCACGAACACCCCTAGTATTAGTCCAGTTGGATGTGCTTTGGTGAACTAGTCCAGTTGGATGTGCTTGGGTGAATTAGTCCAGTTGGATGTGCTTGGGTGAACTAGTCCAGTTGGATGTGCTTGGGTGAACTAGTCCAGTTGGATGTGCTTGGGTGAATTAGTCCAGTTGGATGTGCTTGGGTGAACTAGTCCAGTTGGATGTGCTTTGGTGAACTAGTCCAGTTGGATGTGCTTTGGTGAACTAGTCCAGTTGGATGTGCTTGGGTGAACTAGTCCAGTTGGATGTGCTTGGGTGAACTAGTCCAGTTGGATGTGCTTGGGTGAACTAGTCCAGTTGGATGTGCTTGGGTGAACTAGTCCAGTTGGATGTGCTTTGGTGAACTAGTCCAGTTGGATGTGCTTTGGTGAACTAGTCCAGTTGGATGTGCTTGGGTGAACTAGTCCAGTTGGATGTGCTTTGGTGAACTAGTCCAGTTGGATGTGCTTGGGTGAACTAGTCCAGTTGGATGTGCTTTGGTGAACTAGTCCAGTTGGATGTGCTTTGGTGAACTAGTCCAGTTGGATTTGCTTGGGTGAACTAGTCCAGTTGGATGTGCTTGGGTGAACTAGTCAGTCGCTCACCGAAAAGTCCTTGTCCAAGATTCCACATTTCGATTTCACCCGGGAGTTGTCGAGCACCTTCTAGAATTTTTTGGAAAAAAAATCGAAACACAATCAAGTTGCTATGCAAATTCAGAAATAAAAAAAATCTAGCTAACCATGGCGTGCTTGGGCGCGTGCTTGATCAGAACGTCGAACAAAGTGCCACCGTTGCTACGACGGAACGCCTTGAAGTCTTCAAAGCTGAGCGGAGCACAGAATTATGATTTGTAAGTTGTAAAAGCTAAAAGACAGAAATTATAGCTGATGCCTCACTGGTCAGGCGCCATGAAAACCTCGATGGCGGAATCGTTTCCGCTTGAGGCCGCTAAGTCTAAGGGCACCTCGTTTGTGCAGTTCTCCAGGATTCGGGCCCCGCTGTCCAGCAAGAGGCGGACGCAGCGGCCTGTTGTGTCCTGCTTTGCCGCGTAGTGAAGAGCCGTGTTCTGCAGGTTGATTCCGGGTGAGAGGTAGATTGTGGGAAAGGTAGATTGTGGGGGAGGGTAGATTGTGGGGGAGGTAGATTGTGGGGGAGGTAGATTGTGGGGGAGGTAGATTGTGGGGGAGGTAGATTGTGGGGGTGGCAGATTGTGAGGCAGATGTGGCGGAGGTAAATTGTGAGGCAGGTAGATTGTGGGGGAAGGTAGATTGTGGGGGAGGTAGATTGTGAGGCAGGTAGATTGTGGGCAGGTAGATTGTGGGCAGGTAGATTGTGGGGAGTTAGATTGTGGGGAGGTAGATTGTGGGCAGGTAGATTGTGGGCAGGTAGATTGTGAGGCAGGTAGATTGTGGGGAGGTAGATTGTGGGGAGGTAGATTGTAAGGCAGGTAGATTGTGGGGAGGTAGATTGTGGGCAGGTAGATGGTGGGCAGGTAGATTGTGGGCAGGTAGATTGTGGGCAGGTAGATTGTAAGGCAGGTAGATTGTCAGGCAGGTAGATTGTCAGGCAGGTAGATTGTGTGAGTTTTATTTTTGTACAGATGGAGACAATAGGGTCCAAGGCGGGAGACTGCGAGCTTGCTGAAGCTCGGTGGCAGTCGGTGTGCTGCAAGCAGCGCGCCTCACCAGGCTCTTGTCCTGAAGGTTGGGGTCGCTGCCAGCCGCCAGCAGTCGCTCGCCGACGGCAAGGTGGCCGCCGGACACAGCCATCATGAGGGCGGAGCAGCCGAATTCGTCACTATGCGGGTGAAATGTATGGCAGGCTTGCATTCGGCAACTGGCATGAGCTCCCACGCAGCAGCATCAGCAAGGGTCTCGGCCAAGGCTACTCACGTCCAGTTGACATCGATAGGATGCTCGCCGAGCAGGAAGTCCACGAAGTCGAATTGGCCGCTTCGCGAGGCCAGCAGGGCGGCGGAGTTCAGCAGGCGGCGGCGGCTGCTGGCGGACCTGACGCCAGGCAGTTGGAGCAGCAGCCGGCCGCAGTCCAGGTGGCCCAGGCTGGCCGCCAGCTCAGCAGCGCTGAGGTCCTCGGTGTTGAGCAAGTCGGCGTGCTCGAGGTGGCACCGGAGCAGCAGCTCGACCAGCTGGAGTTCGGGCGTCAGAGTGCAGGCTTAGTTGCCATCCGTTCTTATTCGACACTAATTTGAATTTGAATTGGCAAACCTCAGCGTTGCGGGCCCTGACGGCCGCGTGCCAGACGGTCTCGTTCCGACAGTCGCCGAGTCGCAGCGCGGCATTGAGCTCGGCTGGAGAGCAGCGGCTGACCAGCTCGGCGAAGCACTCGACCGCCTCGGGCCGGCCGGCGAGCAGGTGCAGGCAGGTGCGCATGCTTGAGTCCCGGCAGTCCAGCCAGGTTGCTGCTCGACGTTGTTGGCTCGTTTCGTCCGGCGGAAGCAGCAGAGCTCGAATGGTTGCTAGGTGGCCGCCCTGGCAGGCCGCGTGCAGAGGCGTGCAAAACTCGGCGTCCTGCGATGTCGGATCTGCACCCTGAAAAAAAATTTCTTAGCTGTACTACTGTTGTAAGCAGCATTAAGTTTCCATGTATGGAAAAAATTAAGTATTGCCAATCCCAGTGCCCTACCGAGTCCAGCAGCAACTGCACCAGCTCAACGTATTGTTTGCCTGCCGCTCTAAAATAGGCAATTCGCGTCTACGTAATGAATGTGTTTTCAATTTGCTTATGAATGCAGCATTACGAGCATTATTTGTACGCTAATATTCTACTAAGTAGTAGTAGTAGTAGTAGTAGTAGTAGTAGTAGTAGTAGTAGTAGTAGTAGTAGTAGTAGTAGTAGTAGTAGTAGTAGTAGTAGTAGTAGTAGTAGTAGTAGTAGTAGTAGTAGTAGTAGTAGTAGTAGTAGTAGTAGTAGTAGTAGTAGTAGTAGTAGTAGTAGTAGTAGTAGTAGTAGTAGTAGTAGTAGTAGTAGTAGTAGTAGTAGTAGTAGTAGTAGTAGTAGTAGTAGTAGTAGTAGTAGTAGTAGTAGTAGTAGTAGTAGTAGTAGTAGTAGTAGTAGTAGTAGTAGTAGTAGTAGTAGTAGTAGTAGTAGTAGTAGTAGTAGTAGTAGTAGTAGTAGTAGTAGTAGTAGTAGTAGTAGTAGTAGTAGTAGTAGTAGTAGTAGTAGTAGTAGTAGTAGTAGTAGTAGTAGTAGTAGTAGTAGTAGTAGTAGTAGTAGTAGTAGTAGTAGTAGTAGTAGTAGTAGTAGTAGCTCACGCATGCAGCGGGCTCGAGCCCTGGTTGTCACTGACGTTCACGTTGGCTCCAGCTTGGAGCAGGAGACGCGCAACAGCGCAGTTGCCGGACAGACAGGCAAGAAGGATTGGCGTGCGACCAGTCACCTGTGGAGTGCATGAAGCATTCGGATCACTTTGAAGCGGCTACTGTCAAGATAAACCTTAGTTGGTCAGTCAGACAAATCTCACTGAGGCGGTATCCAGCGGCGCATTCACTGACAGCAGCAGCTCGACGGCTTCGGCACTGCCTGACATCACGGCGTGGTGCATCGGCGTCGTTCCTTTGAAATCTGGCTCGCACAGCATTCGGAAGCTTTCTGTGGCTGAATGAGACGCTAAGTAGAGCAAAAGTTGGCTTATTAGGCTACTACTAGTAGCAATAAACGCATATAAAAAACTCTCACCGAGTCCCATGAGGAAGCGCATCATTCCGGAGTCGCCCAGGCGACACGCAGCCATGAACGGTGTTTTGCCGCCATTGGCTGCGAGCTAAATAGAATTTGTCCACTCACCAGCAGTGCGCACAGCTCCGTGTCCCCGCTTCTCACTGCGTACATTAGCGGCAGGCGGCCTTCGTTGTCCCGGGCGGTGACGTTCGCTCCGCAGTCCAGAAGCAGCTGCGGGCCGGCAGGATGAGAGCGTTTGATTAGTGAGGCGTGAGAAACCAGATGGACAGGCTGGTGAGGTGTGTGAGTGACCAGATAGACAGGCTGGTGAGGTGTGAGTGACCAGATAGACAGGCTGGTGAGGTGTGTGAGTGACCAGATGGACAGGCTGGTGAGGTGTGAGTGACCAGAAGGACAGGCTGGTGAGGTGTGTGAGTGACCAGATGGACAGGCTGGTGAGGCGTGTGAGTGACCAGATGGACAGGCTGGTGAGGCCTGAGTGACAAGATGGACAGGCTGGTGAGGCGTGTGAGTGACCAGATGGACAGGCTGGTGAGGTGTGAGTGACCAGATGGACAGACAGCCTATGCATGAGGCTGCTTGGAACTGATTAGCCCAGAACAAGTGAGCTGGTCGGCAGGCTGCGCAGCTGAGCTCATTCGCGAGCCACAAAGTGTCATCAGAGACAGCAAACCTCCGCAATCGCCGAGTTGCAGTACTTGACGGCCAGGTGCAGCGGCGTCAGGCCCAGGTCAGTCGGGGCCTCCAGCCTCAGCCCGGGCCTCTGCGCCAGCGCCCGTGCGCAGGCCAGGCTGCCGTGGCGCGCCGCCGTGTGCATCGGCGTCCAACCGTCGGCGCCGCGCGAGTTGACATTCAGCGACGGGCTGCAAGCGAGCGGCAGCTGCAGCGCCTCCAGCCGATCGTACCTGGCGGCCTGGTGCAGGCAGGTCTGGCAGTCTTTGTCCAGTCGGGCAAGATCGAAGTTGCGGCCGCGCTGCAGCAGGCTGTCCAGCAGCTTCTGGTCGCCCTGCTTCACCGCGTGCATCAGCTGGCCGAGGAGGGTCGGTTGTGACGTCATCAATTCGTCACGAGGTTAAATAAGCTTTCCATCCAAGTCATGCAGGGTTGCGCATAAGTTGCTACACAACTACAAAGCTGGTTCTCCTATAAATGAGGCATTTTAACGAATATTTTACAACCCTTTAAGGGCAAAACTTGTAACCAAGAGCTGGGGCTAGAACCCAGGACCTTCCAGTCATACATTAGCTGAAAATGACAATAATTCAGTACCAGAGTAACTGCATGTGATTAGCTACTCAAGCGCCAACTTGTATTTTTCTTGAGTACGCTCGTACCCGTACTTATAAGGTTTCAAGGCCTTAACTGCCCTACCTGGTCGAAAGTGCACAGCAGAGACGCGTCGACGCGCTCTGATCGGCCGACGGCGACTCGCACCTGCTCGAGGCTGACAAGATCCGGCTTGCTTCCATGGGCCATCTCAGCAACTCGGCTGTCAATCAAGCGAGCGGGCTCTTTGTCATCCCAGCTTGCAGCTAACTAGCTCGGACAACCCGAACAGAATACGAGCTATTTAAGCCGTGTGAAAGCCACCTAGCTATTGTTGCTGTTCCTGCGTACATCGAACTGTACAACCTATCCACAATAGCTCACTGCCCATTTCGGCAGGTGAATGCCAATTTGAGATTCAAGAGCCTAAAAGAGACAGAAACACGCGCGGCTTAGAAAACTCCAAGCTAAATAGATCTCAGTCGGGGCGGGAAAGAAAGAGATTTTACTATTCTCTGCATGACAACATGACTTTGTCTTAGTAATGAACTCAACTCTAGAAGTGCCCTCAATTTGTCAGAAAATTTTGTCATGAACGGGAATTTGTGGGCGACAATATGCTTGAAAGGGGAGATTTTAATCGAAAACAACGAAAGCAACCGAAAAGCAAACAGATTTAAAGCAATTACAACGGCGCGTACAAAGACGAGAAGCGGGCTATAAATAGTGTGGTCTTTGTCACTGTTCTCTGTTCTGACGGCTCATCATCACAGGATGGCGCAGTGCCAAAGCTCTGGATCTGCAGATAATGCATCTATAGAATCTTTGGATCTGCAGATAATGCAGCTACACGGCCAAAGTCCGCGGAGCCCCTGCGATCGGTTACGCCCGGGCAGCGGGGAGAGGGGAGGCGTGTTTACACTGGCCGCGCCCAGACACCAACCAGCATTGCAACATCGGGGCTGCCTTTCGCAGCATTTATTATCAATCTATCACGGCTTGTTTACACTACACACAGTTTTGTATTCGGGCCCTGCCTGCTTCTTTTTTTACCGAAGAGAAATATGAACTAGATAAAAAGTGGAACATGCTTGATTTTAATAGCACTAGCACTGACTCATCTGTCTGTTAAGCCTCGTCCCGCTTAACATATTGCATTGCAAAACAATTTCAGTCTTTACTTTGCCTTTGGCCCCTTTAGTCACTGAAGTCATTCGGTCACTCAGTTTTTTCTGAAACATTTTTTGCGACCGGCAGTCTGTTTTTGAATGCCTGGCCTACATGGCCTGCCGCTCCTCCTTTATTCCACTTTTAGTGCCTCGCACCTGTCCGTCATTTTTAATAGCCCGCAGCAGCAGCAAGTGGCCAAGTGGCCTACTTTGCTTGGCGCAGGAGAAACACTAAGAACACTAGAAACTAAATTCTCTAGATTAATCCTCTTCGAGTTCTAAAGTCTATAGCTTAATCCTCTTCGATTTCTAAATTCTATAGCTTAATCCTCTTCGAGTTCTGAAGCCTCTAGCTTAATCCTCTTCAAGTTCTAAAGCTTGTAGCTAAATCATCTTCGAGTTGTTAAGCTTCCAGCTTTGGGTCTGGCGACCAAGCCGTTTCAAATTGAAAAGTGAAGGTTTTCACCTACATGTGTGGATGTTTCAATCTCGATCCATCTTTAACCATGAAGTAGCTGTTTTGTCAAGGTGAACACTCCGTCACGGCCACTGTAAACAGTCGCTTATCAATAGCGAGGTCGCTAACAGTCTGTATCTAAGATTATGATTGCCACACAGACCCCCGTCAGTCACTGTGAATCAGCCCCCTAACGATGCAAAATTTTACTACTTTAGCATTAAGCACCAGATAGGCCCGACCCGCAGCAGTGAATGGGCCACCTTTGTGCAACCATGCAGCTGCGAAGCGACACCAGAAACTTGGGCGGAATATCCGCCTAAGAGGCTTCGCTGGCTGGGGGATTGGGGGACTTTGATGCCTGTCACAGTTGGCCGATAAGAATGTGATGGGTCCGCCACTGCTGCTGCCTGGTGTGACTTCTAAAGTGCACGGCTTGTCCAGTGGCCTGACTGTGGGACACGCAACATATGACTCTGTCTACTCGTATCTATCTATCTATCTATCTATCTATCTATCTATCTATCTATCTATCTATCTATCTATCTATCTATCTATCTATCTATCTATCTATCTATCTATCTATCTATCTATCTATCTATCTATCTATCTATCTATCTATCTATCTATCCATCTATCTATCTATCTATCTATCTATCTATCTATCTATCTATCTATCTATCTATCTATCTATCTATCTATCTATCTATCTATCTATCTATCTATCTATCTATCTATCTATCTATCTATCTATCTATCTATCTATCTATCTATCTATCTATCTATCTATCTATCTATCTATCTATCTATCTATCTATCTATCTATCTATCTATCTATCTATCTATCTATCTATCTATCTATCTATCTATCTATCTATCTATCTATCTATCTATCTATCTATCTATCTATCTATCTATCTATCTATCTATCTATCTATCTATCTATCTATCTATTTATCTATCTATCTATCTATCTATCTATCTATCTATCTATCTATCTATCTATCTATCTATCTATCTATCTATCTATCTATCTATCTATCTATCTATCTATCTATCTATCTATCTATCTATCTATCTATCTATCTATCTATCTATCTATCTATCTATCTATCTATCTATCTATCTATCTATCTATCTATCTATCTATCTATCTATCTATCTATCTATCTATCTATCTATCTATCTATCTATCTATCTATCTATCTATCTATCTATCTATCTATCTATCTATCTATCTATCTATCTATCTATCTATCTATCTATCTATCTATCTATCTATCTATCTATCTATCTATCTATCTATCTATCTATCTATCTATCTATCTATCTATCTATCTATCTATCTATCTATCTATCTATCTATCTATCTATCTATCTATCTATCTATCTATCTATCTATCTATCTATCTATCTATCTATCTATCTATCTATCTATCTATCTATCTATCTATCTATCTATCTATCTATCTATCTATCTATCTATCTATCTATCTATCTATCTATCTATCTATCTATCTATCTATCTATCTATCTATCTATCTATCTATCTATCTATCTATCTATCTATCTATCTATCTATCTATCTATCTATCTATCTATCTATCTATCTATCTATCTATCTATCTATCTATCTATCTATCTATCTATCTATCTATCTATCTATCTATCTATCTATCTATCTATCTATCTATCTATCTATCTATCTATCTATCTATCTATCTATCTATCTATCTATCTATCTATCTATCTATCTATCTATCTATCTATCTATCTATCTATCTATCTATCTATCTATCTATCTATCTATCTATCTATCTATCTATCTATCTATCTATCTATCTATCTATCTATCTATCTATCTATCTATCTATCTATCTATCTATCTATCTATCTATCTATCTATCTATCTATCTATCTATCTATCTATCTATCTATCTATCTATCTATCTATCTATCTATCTATCTATCTATCTATCTATCTATCTATCTATCTATCTATCTATCTATCTATCTATCTATCTATCTATCTATCTATCTATCTATCTATCTATCTATCTATCTATCTATCTATCTATCTATCTATCTATCTATCTATCTATCTATCTATCTATCTATCTATCTATCTATCTATCTATCTATCTATCTATCTATCTATCTATCTATCTATCTATCTATCTATCTATCTATCTATCTATCTATCTATCTATCTATCTATCTATCTATCTATCTATCTATCTATCTATCTATCTATCTATCTATTTATCTATCTATCTATCTATCTATCTATCTATCTATCTATCTATCTATCTATCTATCTATCTATCTATCTATCTATCTATCTATCTATCTATCTATCTATCTATCTATCTATCTATTTGCTTGTCTACTATGCCGAAAGTGCTTCCAACTGGGACGAACTACGAGTACTAAAGCTGGTCGATTGCAGCTCTCAAGTGCTTTCTGCGAGGCAGGCAGCCAAAGTGGTCGGCATGCCACTGGAGTTTGGCGCAGACAATTTGGTCGAGAAAATTTTTTTTTCGGAAAAATGGCAATCCATATTTTTCATAGGCACGCGAGCAGAAGCAGCGGCAGTGGGGAGGCGTCGCAGGCGGTCTGCAGAATCGGCGCTCACTGACAGACAGCGTTCAGTCTGAAGCTCTGCCTGTCCCCCCGCCATCCCCCGCCATCCCCCGCCATTCCCCGCAGCCCAGTCCGTCAGAAACAAAACGCTCGCCGGTCCCACATCAGCCGCCGCTCCCAGGGTTTTTAAGTTAAAGTTAAATCTGCAGGAGGGCTGCAGGCACTTTGACGCTTAAAGCGACATCGTCCCACAACCAGCGACTGGGCATGACTGTCCATTGCGCTGACTCCTGAAGCGCGTTCAGTCACACTGAATACGGTATGCAGGCATAGACACACACAGGCCGGCACCCAGTCACGCACTCACATTGGGTGTAAAAACCGGTAATTATAGGCATGTACACTCTTTGCCTTGGGGGGTTGCCCTGCATGGGCGTAAATTGCACAACTGGCCCATAGCCGAACCAATTCGTGCACGAGGCCACAAATTAATGTGACCCGGCACACGAAACCGCGCTAGGGAAAATAGCCAACCTACAACGCGGAGTCGAACCTGGATCAGTTGCACACAAGGCAGACGCGCTAGACCGCCGAGCCACTCGCCCCCTCGCCGCTCCCAGGGACTCTCGCACTCAAAACTCAGCAACGAAAGCGGAAGCGGACCCCGGATTTCATTGCCATTTCGGGCCATTTAAACGTTGTCAGTTTGTTTTTCAGAAAATTCCGTTTTTTAACTCCGGGCGTGGGAAATTTTTTGTGCGCGCGTTGATGGGGCAGAAAATTGGCCTGGTTTTGCCGTGGCGGAGAAATGGGAGAAATTGAATCAGTGAAAGTGGCCGTCTGTAGGCCGGGCTGAGGTCAAGGTGAGAAGAGATTTTCGTCACTTCCGCAAGCTGCAAAATTTTAACAAGAAGCAGCTCGCATGCTCCCAACCGGTCCCAGGAGAGGAAGCAAAAATCCGCCCCAGAAATGACACCCTGAGATTCAATTGTTGCTCCCTAGACTCTCACAAATTGAATGTCCCTGCCGGCTGTAGCTGAGCCAGTGCTCCGACCCTCCTGTTTCAATTTGCAGGCCACTGAGAGCGCCAGCAGAGGCCTGCGTCATTGCAGAACCGGCCTCACCTGGCCTGCCATTGGAGGCCCCCCGGTGCCGCAGCCTCATTGGTCCGCGTGGCCCTGGCTCACAGCTAGGGGGGCAGAGGGAGGGGCCAGAGGCGCCATAAACACACGGACTCCGGGTGCTGGGCTCGAGGCTCATTCATTCCAGCTTCCACGCAGCAGTGACGGCGAGCTTCATCAATACGCAGCGGATCTCTCAGTCTGAGCTTTGGAAGCTCCGTGAAAGGCAAGCGAAATAAAAAATGCCGCGACTGCAGTGGCTGCCGCTGCTGCACCTGCTGCTGCAGCTGGCCGCCGGGGCGCTGGGACAGTCGCCGCCAGTTTCCTTAAGGATCGAGGAGAAAACTGCGGTCAATAGCGTGGTCGGCAAGCTGACACGCACGCCAGCAGGCGGGGACTACTACGCCATGGACGATTACTTCAGCGTGCAGAAGGCCACGGGAGAGGTCACGGTGAAGGCACCCATCGACAGGGACCTGGACGCCGCCGCGCTGTGCAACCTGAAGCCGGCACCAGCCAGCGGCGACTGCGTCCGCGAGCTGACGGTGATCTACGGCAGCGCCGACTTCTTCCTGGTGCACGTCACCATTGTCGACAGGAACGACCACAGCCCGCGGTGGAGCGTCAACCGTCTGGAGGTCTCGTTCCCTGAGAATGTCCGGCCGAACACGGCGCGCAGCATCAGCCCGACGGCCACGGACCCGGACCAGGGCAGGAACTCGGTGACCGCCTACCGGATGCAGCCGGATTCGACCAGCTTCCGGCTGGAAGTGGCCGCGGATCCAATTAGCGGCGCCCTGGTGCCGAAGCTGATCGTCCAGCGGGAGTTGGACCGCGAGACGGTGGCCTCCTACAACTTCACGCTGACAGCCGAGGATGGCGGTGGCCGCCGGACCTCTGTGCCGCTGACCGTGACGGTTCTAGACGTCAACGACGAGAGCCCGGTCTTCCAGCAAGACACCTACGCGGCCAACGTTCGGGAAGACGCCAGCAACGGGCTGACAGTCTTGACGGTTCGCGCCACCGACAAAGACATCGGGCTGAACGGCAATGTGTCGTACCGGTTCGCCACCGAGAGCCTCGCGACCGTCGGCTCCGTGTTCGACATCGGCCTGTACAGCGGCGCCATCATCGTCAGGGACTCCAGCAAGCTGGACTACGAGACCACGAAGCGATACGAATTCAGTATCGTTGCCAGGGACGCCGGCTCCGACCCGAAGGAGGACCGAGCGAGTGTCATCATCGACGTGGTCGGCGTCAACGACCAGAAGCCTGAGATCAACGTGTACTCTGAAAGGGCCATCACGGTCATGGAGAACAAGGTCAACGCCACGGTCGTCAACGTGATGGTGACGGACAAGGACGCCGGCCAGGCGGGAGAGTTCGACTGCTCCATCTCGGACCGGGCGCAGTACTTCACCCTCACCAAGCTGCAGTCGGTGCAGGGCCGCGTGTTCTACAGAATGGCCACGAAGATCGGCCTCGACCGGGAGGAGTTCGCCGTGCAGAATCCCACCATCACCTGCACGGACCGCGGCTCGCCTCAGCAGACGAGCTCGCTCGCTGTCACGGTCGAGGTGCTTGACGAGAACGACAGTCCGCCAGTTTTCGTCGACGGAGGCGGCCACTTTGTGAAGGACTTCGCCGAGGGTAACTCCCCTGGCGACGAGGTGCTGAATGTCACGGCGGTCGACCGGGACACCGGCGAGAACGCCCGCCTGACCTACCAGATCGTCTGGAAGTCGTCGGAAACCAGCCGCAATCCATTTGACATCGGCGCTAACGGCCAAATCCGAGCTCGCGAAAGCCTCGACCGTGAGCGCAACCCGTCGGGCTTCCAATTCTCCGTCACCGCCAGCGACGGCGTCCACGTGGCCACGGCCACCGTGTCGATTCGCCTCACCGACATCAACGACAACCCGCCAGTTTTCGCCCGCCAGCTGTACGAGTTCCGCGTCACGGAGACGGACAACACCGGGCAGCACGTGGGCGATTTGAACGCGACGGACGCCGACCTGGGCAGCAACGGGCTGGTCGGCTTCGCCTTGCACCCGGACGAAATCGGTGTGCCGTTCCAGCTGCCCAGCGAGGGCCCCGCCATCTACACCCTGCGCCCCATCGACCGCGAATTCCGCGCTTCCTACCAGTTCCGCGTGGTGGCCTTCGACCAGGGCGTTACGAACAGGAATTCGGCCACAGCCACCGTCAGCGTCATCGTCGGCGACGTGAACGACTGCAGCCCGGTGTTCCAGTTCCCCGCGCCCAGCGGCGACTCGGAGGTCCGCCTGTCCTACCAGGAGCCGCCCGACTTTCTGGTGGCGGAGATTCGGGCAACAGACGCGGACGCCGGCGCCAACAGCAAGCTGACGTACAGCCTGAAGCAGGGCAACCTGTACGAGCGGTTCAGCATCGACCCGGACTCCGGCAAGCTGTACGTGAAGAAGCCCATGAGCCGCAGCGACATGGGCGTCACCAAGCTGACCATCACGGCCACCGACTCGGGCAGTCCGCAGCTCTCCGCCGAGGCCTCCCTGAAGATCAGCATCGACGATCGGCCGCCGACCAGCCTGCTGAAGGACGCCTGGTCGGCCGACATGGAGACGAACAAGCTCATCATCATCTGCATCGTCGTGGCCACTGGCGTCATCTTCCGGGCTCCTTGCGTATTGCTATGACTGCTGCAAAGTATAGACTTTTATTTCGGAATAGTCTATGGTTCATGCGACGCGATACAGTACTCTTCTTTGTTTGCTAAGCTTCGAATCTTTTCATTTATTAACCCAGAGAACCCTTGGAGCGCGCTGCCGCTAAAATATACCTTAATTTGCAAGTACCATAATTCGTTGACTTTGTGTTCCTCAAACAAAACAGGTTTTACAGTTCAATGTACGCAGGAACAGCAACAATAGCTAGGTGGCTTTCACACGGCTTAAATAGCTCGTATTCTGTTCGGGTTGTCCGAGCTAGTTAGCTGCAAGCTGGGATGACAAAGAGCCCGCTCGCTTGATTGACAGCCGAGTTGCTGAGATGGCCCATGGAAGCAAGCCGGATCTTGTCAGCCTCGAGCAGGTGCGAGTCGCCATCGGCCGATCAGAGCGCGTCGACGCGTCTCTGCTGTGCACTTTCGACCAGGTAGGGCAGTTAAGGCCTTGAAGCCTTATAAGTACGAGCTTACTCAAGACAAATACAAGTTAGCGCTTGAGTAGCTAATCACATGCAGTTACTCTGGTACTGAATTATTGTCATTTTCAGCTTAGTACTTCTAGCCTGCTGGTTATGGCGTCTAATGTATGACTGGAAGGTCCTGGGTTCTAGCCCCAGCTGTAGCTTAAAATTTTTGCCCTTAAAGGGTTGTAAAATATTCGTTAAAATGCCTCATTTATACGAGAACCAGCTTTGTAGTTGTGTAGCAACTTATGCGCAACCCTGCATGACTTGGATGGAAAGCTTATTTAACCTCGTGACGAATTGATGACGTCACAACCGACCCTCCTCGGCCAGCTGATGCACGCGGTGAAGCAGGGCGACCAGAAGCTGCTGGACAGCCTGCTGCAGCGCGGCCGCAACTTCGATCTTGCCCGACTGGACAAAGACTGCCAGACCTGCCTGCACCAGGCCGCCAGGTACGATCGGCTGGAGGCGCTGCAGCTGCTGCTCGCTTGCAGCCCGTCGCTGAATGTCAACTCGCGCGACGCCGACGGTTGGACGCCGATGCACACGGCGGCGCGCCACGGCAGCCTGGCCTGCGCACGGGCGCTGGCGCAGAGGCCCGGGCTGAGGCTGGAGGCCCCGACTGACCTGGGCCTGACGCCGCTGCACCTGGCCGTCAAGTACTGCAACTCGGCGATTGCGGAGGTTTGCTGTCTCTGATGACACTTTGTGGCTCGCGAATGAGCTCAGCTGCGCAGCCTGCCGACCAGCTCACTTGTTCTGGGCTAATCAGTTCCAAGCAGCCTCATGCATAGGCTGTCTGTCCATCTGGTCACTCACACCTCACCAGCCTGTCCATCTGGTCACTCAAACGCCTCACCAGCCTGTCCATCTTGTCACTCAGGCCTCACCAGCCTGTCCATCTGGTCACTCACACACCTTACCAGCCTGTCCATCTGGTCACTCACACGCCTCACCAGCCTGTCCATCTGGTCACTCACACGCCTCACCAGCCTGTCCATCTGGTCACTCACACACCTCACCAGCCTGTCCATCTGGTCACTCACACACCTCACCAGCCTGTCTATCTGGTCACTCACACACCTTACCAGTCTGTCTATCTGGTCACTCACACACCTCACCAGCCTGTCCATCTGGTCACTCACACGCCTCACCAGCCTGTCTATCTGGTCACTCACATACATCACCAGCCTGTCCATCTGGTCACTCACACACCTCACCAGCCTGTCCATCTGGTCACTCACACACCTCACCAGTCTGTCCATCTGGTCACTCACACACCTCACCAGCCTGTCTATCTGGTCACTCACACGCCTCACCAGCCTGTCTATCTGGTCACTCACACGCCTCACCAGCCTGTCTATCTGGTCACTCACACGCCTCACCAGCCTGTCTATCTGGTCACTCACACGCCTTACCAGCCTGTCCATCTGGTCACTCACACGCCTCACCAGCCTGTCCATCTGGTCACTCACACGCCTCACCAGCCTGTCCATCTAGTCACTCACACGCCTTACCAGCCTGTCCATCTGGTCACTCACACACCTCACCAGCCTGTCCATCTGGTCACTCACACGCCTCACCAGCCTGTCCATCTGGTCACTCACACACCTCACCAGCCTGTCCATCTGGTCACTCACACACCTCACCAGCCTGTCTATCTGGTCACTCACACACCTTACCAGTCTGTCCTTCTGGTCACTCACACACCTCACCAGCCTGTCCATCTGGTCACTCACACGCCTCACCAGCCTGTCTATCTGGTCACTCACACGCCTCACCAGCCTGTCTATCTGGTCACTCACACGCCTCACCAGCCAGTCCATCTGGTTTCTCACGCTTCACTAATCAAACGCTCTCATCCTGCCGGCCCGCAGCTGCTTCTGGACTGCGGAGCGAACGTCACCGCCCGGGACAACGAAGGCCGCCTGCCGCTAATGTACGCAGTGAGAAGCGGGGACACGGAGCTGTGCGCACTGCTGGTGAGTGGACAATTCTCCATTTAGCTCGTAGCCAGCGAATGAGCTGCTCTGCAGAAATGCGGTTGGCTGATGCAACCCGCAGCACTCGCGGGGTTCGCCGATTCAAGCCAAGGACAATGGCGGAAAAACTCCGTTCATGGCTGCGTGTCGCCTGAGCGACTCCGGAATGATGCGCTTCCTCATGGGACTCGGTGAGAGTTTTCGATATGCGTCTATTAGTAGTCTACTGTCTACTAGTAGTAGCCTAATAGGCCAAATTTTGCTCTATTTAGCGTCTCATTCAGCCACGGAAAGCTTTCGAATGTTGTGCGAGCCAGATTTCAAAGGAACGACGCCGATGCACCACGCCGTGATGTCCGGCAGCGCCGAAGCCGTCGAGCTGCTGCTGTCAGTGAATGCGCCACTGGATACCGCCTCAGTGAGATTTGTCTGACTGACCAACTAAGGTTTATCTTGACAGTAGCCCCTTCAAAGTGAACCGAATGCTTCATGCACTCCACAGGTGACTGGTCGCACGCCAATCCTTCTTGCTTGTCTGTCCGGCAACTGCGCTGTTGCGCGTCTCCTGCTCCAAGCTGGAGCCAATGTGAACCTCTGTGACACGCCTAAGCCCAAAACCCACCTAGCCATTGTTGCTGTTCCTGCGTACATCGAACTGTACAACCTATCCACAATAGCTCACTGCCCACTTCGGCAGGTGAATGCCGAGATTCAACATTCAAGAGCCGAAAAATGAACTTGCTTTAGTCATAATAATAATAATAATTGATTACACCTGTCCCAATCGGGCCAGATGTGCAGCCAACAGCACAGCCGCAGCTATTGCACGGCGCTTCTGAAGACTGCGTACAGCTGTTCAGTCCATGGACTGGGGAGACGCCACACCCACCTTCAATTACCCCAGCTGATGCTGGTACCCATTTAACAGCTGGGTGAACTGAAGCATTGCAGAGTTAAGTGTCTTGCTAAAGGACACAAATTGTACCAGTGGAGTCGGGAATCGAACCCCCGACCTTCAAGTCGTGAGTCCGACGCTCTAACCACTAGGCTACAACCCCCTTTAGTCATGAACTCAACTCTAAAACTGCAGATCCAGTTTGTCAATTTATCACAAACAAAAAGTTGCTGAAGGGCTGTATTTTTTTAGCCGAACGGGAATTTGTGGGCGACAATATGCTTGAAAGCGGGAGATTTTAGTCGAAAACAACGAAAGCAACTGAAAAGCAAACAGATTTAAAGCAAGTACAATGGCGCGTACAAAGACGAGAAGCGGGCTATAAATAGTGTGGTCTTTGTCACTGTTCTCTGTTCTGACGGCTCATCATCACAGGATGGCGCAGTGCAGGCGGACATTCGACAGGCCGGCTCCGCTGCCGCCGTCTCGGCTGTCCAGACTGCCGTTGGGACCGGCCTTCTCCAGCCGGAGGCGCAGGCGGCGCAGGCCTTCGTCAGGCCGCGCGTCGGCTCGGCTGCTGGACGAGCCTCCGGACGGCGTCCGGCCGGCCTTCAGCTTCGGCTGCTGCGCGTCCGTCAGCGGTCGAATCTGCCGACGCTGATCCAGCTCGAGCAGCTGGGCGAAGGCCTCGGCCACGCTGGCCGGGTTGCTGCGCGCCGACACCTCGCGGAAGCCGCCGCAGCCCCAGCTTTTGGCGGCGGCGGCGCCGGTCCCGTAGGACACCCGGCGGGCGCCGGGCCCCAGGTCGGCCTTGTTGCCCACCAGCAGCATCGGCGCCGACGACAATTCGAGGCGGGCGCGGACTTCGCGAAGCTCCACAAGAACTCGGGCGATTTCGGCCAGGCCGGCTCTGGGCAGGGGGACCCGAGAGTCGGAGGGACATTTATCCCAGCAGAACTCGTAGTCAGATCCCATGCTTCAGTCAGCATCCATAAAATCCCTTGATCTGCAAATAAGCTCGTGATGCATCTATAGAGTCTCTGGATCTGCAGATAATGCATCTATAGAATCTCTGGATCTGCAGATAATGCATCTATAGAATCTCTGGATCTGCAGATAATGCATCTATAGAATCTCTGGATCTGCAGATAATGCATCTATAGAATCTCTGGATCTGCAGATAATGCATCTATAGAATCTCTGGATCTGCAGATAATGCATCTGTAGAATCCCTGGATCTGCAGATAATGCATCTGTAGAATCTCTGGATCTGCAGATAATGCATCTATAGAATCTCTGGATCTGCAGATAATGCATCTATAGAATCTCTGGATCTGCAGATAATGCATCTATAGAATCTCTGGATCTGCAGATAATGCATCTATAGAATCTCTGGATCTGCAGATAATGCATCTATAGAATCCCTGGATCTGCAGATAATGCATCTGTAGAATCTCTGGATCTGCAGATAATGCATCTATAGAATCTCTGGATCTGCAGATAATGCATCTGTAGAATCTCTGGATCTGCAGATAATGCATCTATAGAATCTCTGGATCTGCAGATAATGCATCTATAGAATCTTTGGATCTGCAGATAATGCATCTATAGAATCTCTGGATCTGCAGATAATGCATCTATAGAATCTCTGGATCTGCAGATAATGCATCTATAGAATCTCTGGATCTGCAGACAATACACTGTACATGTACATCTATAGAATCTCGAAAAGAGTTCTCGGAAAACCAACCCGCAGCTTCCCATGACTGCGGATTCTTGAATCAATCAATCGCTGCAGCCCGAGCATCGGCGCACTCACTCGCTGTCGATGCTGTACACCAGCAGGAAAGCGTCGGCGCGGCCCATGGCCAGCCGGTTCATGGCTGGGTACTGCAGGCCGCCCGCGGTGTCGATGACGTGCAGCGCGCACAGCTGGCCCCGGCTGCTGGCCAGCCGGCAGTGCGTGTCCTCCACCGTGGCCTGGTGCCGATGCCGGAAGCCGCCGGTGATGAAGCGCTGCACCAGGCAGGTTTTCCCAACGCCCGTCGCGCCGAACACCACCACAGTGTAATCGCTCACGTGCATCTCCTCGCTGTCCTCCCCAATAGCTGACAGACTGTTGTTGGGCCGCTCCGAGTGGGACATTTCTGCTCTGGCGAGGATTTAATACCCGATTTAGGCTGAGCTCGGCTGCTTTTGCTGGCCTGGCAACTAATTAACTGACTCAATTTTTGAGAGAAATCTTTGGAGTAACAGCAAGTGGGCGGGGGGGGGGAATTTATAGACCCGACCGTGGGGACGGACCATCGTTTGAAAAATCTGTTCGATCAGATCCCCTGGCAGCCGGCCATCTGGGCGTGCCGATCCCCAGCTTGACAGGTGGATACTGCGCGGCTTCCATGGATGAAGATTCACGGAGTCTGCAGCGCCTGCATCACCGCCGCATGGCATTGCCGAGAATTTTGCGATTCCTGACGCACAGCTGCCGCGCGAATTTCACGCAAATTGAACGACTATTTTTTGGCAGATGTCTTACGGACGACGGATTTCTTGGAAACTGAGAGCCATGGTTGGGTGACGTTTTGGTAAGATATGTCATTAGATCATAAAAATTGACTTCTAATGCGGAATTGTCTCGATCTAAGGGCTGGACGTCTATTTCTGTGGCTGAGGGCGGATTTGGAGCGATTTCTGTGGCTGAGGGCGGATTTGGGGCGATTTCTGTGGCTGAGGGCGGATTTGGGGCGATTTCTGTGGCTGAGGGCGGATTTGGGGCGATTTCTGTGGCTGAGGGCGGATTTGGGGCGATTTCTGTGGCTGAGGGCGGATTTGGGGCGATTTCTGTGGCTGAAGGCGGATTTGATACGATTTCTAACTGCGAGGGCGGATTCGAGATGACTCACAGTAAGCCATTAGCCAAGACTTTTTCATGCAGTGAATTTATTTGATGCATAAACTCATTAAGTGCGTTTTTACTAGTAATTAACGTATTTTCCTTCAAATGGTTTCAAATTTCTTTTACTTCAGTTTTATACTCACTTTTAAGGCTCATCTTCCCGCTTCAGTCCCAGTCAGCTCATTAACAGCTCTTTGTTCGCCCACATCATGAGACCAAATAACGAAAAACAAAGCCAATATTTAGGACGATTTTCAGTGAGATTTTAGATTAGAAATGAAATAGAAAGCAAAACAAACAAAGATTTGCAGTTATCTATGCGCACACATCTGCAGTCTGTATTGAGCGGCCTCCGCTATGCGGCAGGCACAGCCTGGGCACGCGAGCGACTTTTTGGGAAGAAAACAAAACTGATTATTTTGGTCGCGAAAAATTCAATCACGCAACAAAATAAAAAAGAAAACAACAGAGCCAACAGAGATGCTTTCAAGTACACAAGGTCAATCTCAATAAAGAGGGCGCGGGCAACGGACTGGCAGTGAAATCTTGTTAAATTTCTAAATCAGGCAGATTGTTTGTTGGCCAGGCGCAAACCCGCCAGCGAGAGATTATAATAGATAATTTGAAATCAACGATTTGGGCAGAGAAACGCGCATGGTCACGGAAAGGCACGTCACATCGGAGTAGCACATCAGTAGCAGAGCTGTGCGGTGCGCCGCAGACACCGAGCAGTCGGCAGCATTTGAAACAAAAACAAAACAAACAGACGGGGCAGTGGAGTTAAAAATAGCGGATAAAAAAACTAGGAGTTTAAATAACAAGTTAGATTAGAAGAATAAGACAGACAGAAAGACGGGCTGTATGCCAGCAGACAGACAAGCGAATAGGAAGACAGGGCACAGACAGACAGGCAGACAGACAGGCAGGCAGGCAGACAGACCGGCAGACGGACAGGCAGGCAGACAGACAGACAGACAGACCGACAGACAGACCGACAGACAGACAGACAGACCGACAGACAGACCAACAGACAGACCGACAGACAGACAGAAAAACAGACAGACTGACTGACAGACAGGCAGACAGACAGGCAGACAGACAGACAGACAGGCAGATAGACAGGCAGGCAGACGGACACAGACAGACAGACAGACAGACAGACAGACACACACACACACACACACACACAACTGACAGACACAGACAGGCTGTGAAGGATAAAAATGCAGCAGCCGCAGGCTTAGCTAAACAATCCAGGCAGCGTCCTGCGGCCGCCCAGAATTCAAAATGGCAGCCGCAGGACGCTGTCAGCCGCAGAGCGCGCAGTCAGTAAAACAGGGGACGCAGAGGGCCGGTCGCTAACAAATCAGGTAGCTGCAAAAGACAAATCAAAGTCAAATAACGCAGGCGGGGGCAAATAAAGTGCGATGCGTCACGCGGATGCCAGGGCAGGCAGGCAAACATTGGCCCTACCAGTGAGCCAATTCAGAGCATCAGCTTTGCTGGCTGTGGTGCTGGCCTCTGCGAGGATTGGAGCTGCCGCCGCTGCCGCTGGCTGGAAGGTTATCAGCAAGTTTAAAGTCTACCAATCTACTTGTCAGCATAATACAGTCTACCAATCTACTTCTCAGCCCAATATAGTCTACTTATCTACTTCTCAACCAAATAAATAAAGTTTACCTATCTACTTCTTAACCCGGTGAATTCTACCTATCTACTTCTCAACCCAATAAAGACTACCTATCTACTTCTCAACCCAATAAAGACTACCTATCTACTTCTCAACCCAGTGAAGTCTACCTATCTACTTCTCAACCCAGTGAAGTCTACCTATCTACTTCTCAAGCCAATAAAGTCTACCTATCTACTTCTCAAGCCAATAAAGTCTACCTATCTACTTCTCAAGCCAATAAAGTCTACCTATCTACTTCTCAACCCAGTGAAGTCTACCTATCTACTTCTCAAGCCAATAAAGTCTACCTATCTACTTCTCAAGCCAATAAAGTCTACCTATCTACTTCTCAACCCAGTGAAGTCTACCTATCTACTTCTCAAGCCAATAAAGTCTACCTATCTACTTCTCAAGCCAATAAAGTCTACCTATCTACTTCTCAACCCAGTGAAGTCTACCTATCTACTTCTTAACCAAATAAAGTCTACCTATCTACTTCTCAGCCTACCCAAACTCTATAGAAATCTACTTCTTAAACTGTAAAACGCTGTCTAATTCCATTATTCTACATTTTTAAACCCACAGGCCGCTCACCATCACCAGCTGGATGCCCGGACCCAGCCGAGGCGCGACGCCAACCGGACTGCCCGCCGCGGTAGCCGTTGGAGCCGTGGTGGTACTGCTGGTACTGCTGGTACTGCTGGTACAGCCGCCGGTAGTCGCGGGCGTAGTTGTAGTCGGCAGGGTCGTACTCTTCGTACTGGTAGTAGCCGTCGTACCAGTAGCCGTTGCCGTTGCCATAGTCACCGCCGCTCACTCGGCCGCCCCTGGCCCGGCCGCCGCCGCTGCTCGACGCCTTTGGAGCCGAAGTCGGAGCCGCCGGAGCAGCTTCAGGAGCAGCGGCCTGCTGCTTCACAGTTTTCGCCTTGTGCGAAGCCCTGCTCTTGTCCGCTTTGCTGAGCAGAGTCTCCTGGACCTGGCACTTCTCCTGCTCCAGCTGGTGCAGCTGTCGGGCCGTGGCCAGCTGGTACTCCAGCATGAACCTGGCGCTGTCCACCGCCTGCCGCAGGCCGATCAGCCGGATGGAGGTGGTGGGGCCGCTCTGCGGGCGAGTGAAAACTACAAATTATTGGCGGATAATAGTGCATTGATAATAGTCAATACTGATACATGGCAACAATAAGAATCGCCTTAAAACAAAAATAGTTCGCACCTCGTCAACGGATGACTCGAGCACACCATCATTATCGCTAGATTTTTTGGCGCCATTTTTGTCAGACTGGTTGGCGCAATCCTCGTCGGACTGTTTGGCGCCATTTTCTTCGGACTTTTTGGCGCCATTTTCGTCGGACTGTTTGGCGCCATTTTCGTCGGACTGTTTGGCGCCATTTTCGTCGGACTGTTTGGCGCCATTTTCGACAGATTTTTGGGCGCCAATCTCTTCATCCGTGTCGCCATTTCTATAAGCTCGAAAGCCGCTGCCACCGCCGGTCACCACCTGCCTCTCCTCGCCGACAATCAGGTTGTGCAGGCCGGCCTTGTCGACGATGGTCTGCGCCACGCTGCCACCCTTGCCCAGCACGCGGCCCATCAGCAGCGTCGGCAGGCGGACCAGCTCGTCGGCCATCTCCAGCATCCGGCGAGCCTCAAGCGCCGACTCGGACGAGGTGCCGAACAGTTGGAAGGCGCAGGCTTCGTTGTCGTAGTGGACGCGGGTGAGGCCTGGCAGGCGGCGCGCCTCGGCCGCGGTTTTTCCGCCGGGTCCGAGCGCCAGGCCGGCCAGGTGCTGCGGCACCGGGAATTCCAGCAGCAGGCGGGGGCGCCGAGCCGCCGCGGAAGCCTCCGATGCCGCCCTGGCCGCCTCCAGCTCGGAGAGGCGGCGCCCAATTTCGTCGATGTCCTTGGAGTTCGGATTATTGGGGCGGGATTAGTTCTTGGGGTGTTTGGGATAACCGACATTTGTTGCTGGGGTTCGTTTGTAGGGATTTGGGATAGCTGGGGTTTGTTTGTAGGGATTTGGAATAGCTGGGGTTTTTTTAAGGACGAGTTGGGATAACTGGTGTTAAATTTTAGTTTTTGGCTTGAAAAAGTTCAAATCCCGGAGTAGAGCAGCCAGAACATCGCGATTCGAACTCACACACTGCATTGCCGCCTTCCAGCGCAGCCGACAAGCCACCAGTCTGCTCAGCATCGCCAACCGTCCGGCGTCTGACTCGCTAGGCGTCGCCAAGGCAACGGCGTCGTCCCCGCCGGGCCACAGCACCAGGCAGGGCTCGGTGCACAGCTGCCGATTGTCGGACAGGAAGCGCAAGGCGTCAACAACTTCCGCCACAGTCGGACGTCGATTGCACCCTGGCGGCGCGGGCGGGTCAAGCCGGGGCAGGGCCAGGACGACCTGGCGTAGGCGCGCCGATGTCAGCGGCCGATGCTGCCCGGCGGGACGGACGTTCGAGCGCTCTGAGATCTGAGACGGCGGGGCGGGGTGGGGCGGCTCTGAGCGGGAGTGACAACGGGGCTGAGAAGTGGAAGGGCCGCTTCCCTTTTTTATACTGGGGTAAAAATTCGAAATGGAAATCTCACCCCTGAGATAACACACCTAAATGGAAATCTCACCCCTGAGATAACACACCTAAATGGAAATCTCACCCCTGAGATAACACACCTAAATGGAAATCTCACCCCTGAGATAACAGACCTAAATGGTAATCTCACCCCTGAGATAACAAATCCAAATGGAAATCTCACCCCTGAGATAACACACCCAAATGGAAATCTTGACCCCTGAGATAACACACCTAAATGGAAATCTCACCCTGAGATAACAAATCCAAATGGAAATCTCACCCCTGAGATAAAACACCCAAATGGAAATCTTGACCCCTGAGATAACACACCTAAATGGAAATCTCACCCCTGAGATAACACACCTAAATGGAAATCTCACGCCTGAGATAACAAATCCAAATGGAAATCTTGACCCCTGAGATAACACACCCAAATGGAAATCTTGACCCCTGAGATAACACACCTAAATGGAAATCTCACCCTGAGATAACAAATCCAAATGGAAATCTCACCCCTGAGATAACACACCCAAATGGAAATCTTGACCCCTGAGATAACACACCTAAATGGAAATCTCACCCTGAGATAACAAATCCAAATGGAAATTCCACCCCTGAGATAACACATCCAAATGGAAATTCCACCCCTGAGATAACAAATCCAAATGAAAATTTTGACCCCTGAGATAACACATCCAAATGAAAATTCCACCCCTGAGATAACAAATCCAAATGAAAATTTTGACCCCTGAGATAACACATCCAAATGGAAATTCCACCCCTGAGATAACACATCCAAATGGAAATCTCACCCCTGAGATAACACATCCAAATGAAAATTCCACCCCTGAGATAACAAATTCAAATGGAAATTTTGACCCCTGAGATAACACCTTCAATTGGAAATCTCACCCCTGACATAAAATAAAATTAAAGCAAAGACTTCATATTTTAATTACCACAGCCAAATTGAAAACTCACCTCTAAGATTACCCATCTAAATATAAATCTTAAACCTAAAAAAGTCACGCACAAGAATTTCTCACTGTTTTAAACCATTCAAAACCCTCTAAAAACCGCTAAAATATTCTCACTCGTATAGTAAATAAATTTTTTCTAATAATTGAAAGTGAAACTACAGTTACTTAGACTAAGCGATAAAATGGGAGTTCCAACCAGCACAAGCACAAGCAGCCCAGAAATTTCCACTATTAGATGGCCCACATTACACGCGCCTGCACAAAACAATCGGCCAATGCTCGTACCGTCTGCTGCGAAATGCTGGTCAGCAGGCAGGTGACAAACTCGCCCTTCACATCAATCACCCTGCCTGGCAGCCAGACTTCATCAGGAAGGCTCCTGATTGATTCTGAGGTCTCCTGGCTGGACTGCAGCACTTCAACGGAGTCGCCAGGCGCCAGCTGCTTAGTCAGGTGACGACCATTGTCCAGCCAAAGGTAGCAGCGATCAGTGGGAACAGGGGGCAGTTCAGACCAGTCTGCTGCTGCGTGCACCACATTGGAGTCAGACAGACTAACTGGGTTCAGCTGGCAGATGTTGTGGCGAAAGGGGAGTAAAAATGCAAATTTATATAAAATTGTGAAAGTAAAGAGAAAGGCCATGAACTTCTAATCCATGGTACACCTTTTTGACCAGAGATCAGTGCTTGCCACTTGGCATTGTGTTAGAAAGCTACCAGAATAAATGTTAGAAACATAGGCTATACAAGTTTTTTTAAAGAAAGCATAGTAGGAATAAAATTAATAGAGATAGGCTTAGCGTCATAGGTAAAATATTATTAGCAATGAAAATTTTAAACAATGCACTACTAATAAAACTATTACCAGTCAATATTGTTTTGCCTGTCAAATAGCTATTATTTAATATTATAGAAATATAAACTAGAATAGTAAGTCCAGGAAAATCTATGAAAATGTCCCATATAGCAAATCTTTAGACTATGGCAATGATTGTGGCAAGTATATGCTAGAATCTCTTAAACAAAACAGCTTTTTGAACAAATTTGTGCATTGATTTTGTGATCTAACCAACTGTATGCTAATTGAAATTAGTGCCAATGAATTTCAATTAGTGGCATGAAAACAGCCACCATTTCTTAGAAACTAATGAATAAAAAATAACAATAGAACTTAAACATAAAAAATTATAGATTTTAATAATAATAATTTTGGCATCTTGAGTTCAAAAGATGGCTTCTGGATTTATTTGTAATAGAATACAAATAAATAACAGAATAAATAATGGCTAATTTTGTATTGCCTTATACACTGTGTTGCAAAAAATGGGATAGCCATCTTTGCCTTCTTGAAACCCAGTGTAAACAGGTATCCTAGTCAAATATGATTGATGACTAACTTTAGCTTTTGGTAGCACTTGTTTGGGGAATCAAAAGCATTGTACATGTGCAACAATTAGCCAAATTGGACAATCTAGTCAACTGATTTGGTGCCCAACCAAGGTAGGTCATAAAATTAGTCAAAATAGGGAATATAAGTTGCAAAATTAATCAAAATTGGAAAGATAAATTGCATAATTAGTTAAAATTGGTGAAGAATGATGCATATTAGTGTGATGTAATATTTTGAAAAGTAAGGTAAAGTTGAGATGTGGCCATGGGAACTTTTTTTGCTTCTTAACAAATGTTTAATATAAGTTGCAAATTTTGTTTGCATATATTTTTATAAAAATTGTCTAAGCAGTATTCTCAGTAAAGGTTTCAACAAGTCATGGCAACAGCTTTATAATTGTCCATCTACTTACTCTTAATAGTAGTCACTATTAGAATTGGTCTCAAAATTTGTCTTGAGTCTGAAATCTATTGAATCAATATTATTAAGTCTTAAATACTCAAAGAAATACACTTTAAAACAATGCTTAATAAGTTTAAGCTTCACTTAAGGTTCTTTGGGAAGTTGAACCTTTTTTAAAAATTTTGCTTAGATGTATATTACCATGTTTATATACAGTATCTCACAAATAGAAGCATAAAATTTAGACAAAAATTTATTCTAAAATATTTTGAAATACCATTTAATTTAAGTAAAGTTATCATTTATTGTGTAAAAATTGAAAAATACAATTTGCAAAAAATAGATACTCTCTTGCCCTGTCTCAAGTTGCAAATTTCAGTTTAGGTGGCAGGCTAGGTTTTGGTAAATGGGCTGAGTGGTTCGTGGGGTAACTAGCCCAATTGATTCTCTTTTGCTTCCTCCTTCAGTCCTTCCCTTCTTTTGTCTAATTAAAAATAAAAATAAACATTTAAGTTCAATCAAGATTAAAAATAGGATATAAATATGTGGCCAAGAAAATAAACTTTAAAACTTACTCGGTAAAACTCTCCTGTATCCCCTTTCAACTCCAAATGAAATAAGGTCATTTTGTGTAATTTTAAGGTAAAATTTAAATAAATCAAGCAATTGTAAAAAGCATTTCCTAATATAATAACATGAAGAGCTGCTATTGCAAACGAGCAATTGAAGTGAGTTTTTAAGACAATTTTACGTCTCGCATTGATAATGAAAAGTGAACCTATAAAGCGAAAACTGGCGAAAGTACATGTATACGTATCTAGTACAGTTTCTTTTTACTGAATGAGCTATTTAATGTTTTTACTTTTTTCTTTATATTTTAAGGTTTTCTGTTTGCTTCATCTAAATTTGCTATTGAATTTTGTTAAAACATATTAAAACGTAAATGTACCCCTGTCAATGCAGCTTTTGAAAAGTATTTCCGCACTTGAAGATAACACAGAGCACAGCACTCAATTTCTGTAACCGTCTACTACTCCAATTCAACTTAAGCAAGGCTTTTTCTTAGTCAATCCGGATCTAGTCTATGAGAAAGCACATTTTTTGTAACATTTGTTCAAGGGCGACTGAACGGAGATACATGTAACTTCAGTGGAACTTGATGTGTCTAAGATCAGATGCAAGAATCGATCGCATTTTATCTTCAAATAGAGCTAGCCTTACAAAAATACCCAATTTGGCCCGCGTGTCTCGTCAGGAATCAGAGCAGCAACCAGTAAATAAAGCAATTAATTGAAGTGCGATTAAGCGTTCCAGATAGTGATTGACAGAAAATCCGCACCAGTCAAGAAAAAAGTGTCAACTTGCAAATAAAATAATTTTGTTATTTTATCTATATTATGCGTAGCGACTAAACCGAGTAAAATATGCGTAAAATACACTTTTGTACTATTAGCAATAAGAAAAGGTAATACTTCAATAATAACTAGGATCAAAAGTGAAGAAATTTTTAATTCACAAAATTGGCACTAATAGCAAGTAAATCTGAGCATAAAAGGCGATAAAATGAGGAGTCAAATACAACATCAACAGCATCTATGCACGCTTTGATTTATAGGCAATGCAAAACAATGCGCCAATCAAGGTAAGCAAACAGTAAGCCCCAATAGTAAGCTTAGATCCAAAAATCAATAACAATAATAATACTGAGTAAGATAAAATTATTACGACAGGTATATTGGTCTAAGTGAGGGTTAGCAACAACCAGTTAGGCGGCAAATAATTTGCGGAAAGAGATTTTAAATGCCCCTGAATAAACTAATTTTCTGATTTCTTCAGAACTTAAAAACTAAGAGACCACACAAACTCAATCGAAAAAATACAACAAAAGATAACAAAGAAGTATATCGAGAAAAAACACAAAAGCTCAAGAGAAACGCGAGTAAAGAAAGGATAGTTAGGATCAGGTCACCATGGAAGCGCAAATAAAACTATAAAATAGAGATGCCGCACAAAAATGAATAAAAATATCAAAGAAAAAAATCGGACACAAGCTTGATGCGCGGCAATTGAATTCCAGGATGACGAGCGTCAAAATACAGAAACCAAAGCCTCTTAAAGTTTGAGAAAAAAAGTACTGCTCACTTATGCACATCGGCCGTGGACTGGACTTAGCTAAAGCAAAGAGCAACGTTTTTCTCAATAAAGCTAGTCTTTGTTGGCCCGACGCCGAATCGAATCGCCATTCCCATTGACTGTCTGCTCACTGCCGGCTTCCTTCTGTGTGCCGCTGAGCTCCGGGCTCGGCTCCTCATCGAACTCGCGCGTGTCATCAATCTCCCGCTGCGTGCCGGTGGCAACGCGGACCAGCAGCAGAATGATGAACTGGGGTGGCCGAAATTGGGATCGATATTGAGATTTCCATAGCTACCTGGTAATCCCCTAGCTTAAAGCTACCTGATAATCCTTTAGCTACTAGATACCTGCTAATCAACCCGATTAAAGCTACTTGCTAATCCCCCAGCTAATAGATAGCTGCTAATCCCCTAGCTACTAGATAGCTGCTAATCCCCCAGCTACTAGATAGCTGCTAATCCCCCAGCTGCTAGATAGCTGCTAATCCCCCAGCTACTAGATAGCTGCCAATCCCAAAGCTACTAGATACCTGCCAATCCCCACCCTTACTAGATACCTGCTAAACCCCCAGCTACTAGCTACATGCTAATCCCCCAGCTACTAGCTATATGCTAAACCCCCAGCTACTAGCTACATGCTAATCCCCCAGCTACTAGCTACATGCTAATCGCCCAGCTACTAGCTACATGCTAATCCCCCAGCTATTAGCTACATGCTAATCCCCCAGCTACTAGCTACATGCTAATCCCCCAGCTACTAGCTACATGCTAATCCCCCAGCTACTAGCTACATGCTAATCCCCCAGCTACTAGCTACATGCTAATCCCCCAGCTACTAGCTACATGCTAATCCCCCAGATACTAGCTACATGCTAATCGCCCAGCTACTAGCTACATGCTAATCCCCCAGCTACTAGCTACATGCTAATCCCCCAGCTACTAGCTACATGCTTATCCCCCAGCTACTAGCTACATGCTAATCCCCCAGCTACTAGCTACATGCTTATCCCCCAGCTACTAGCTACATGCTAATCCCCCAGCTACTAGCTAGGCAGGAGAAGCAGGCAAAGCGGCACTTTGACACTCACGTAGAACCAATAAATGTGAAGAATTTGCAGGGCGAACAGCATGGAGTTAAAGAAAACGAACATCTTGGGATCGCGGCCCTGATGGTACAGGTAGACGCTCCAATGGGAAGGATAGAGCACCTTCAGCGGGAACCAGTAGAGTCGAAACCAAGCCCTATGGTGGATTAAAAAAAGCAACATGCAAAGCAAAGCAACACTAGGCACTGGCGGGTAAGAAAGTCACACAGCAAACAGACCAGCTCAAGGCGAACAGAACGAATCCAACATTTCCCAGCCACTCGTTCACCAAGTGCAGCCGCTTTCCCCGGTCCTTCAAGTACACGTTGATCTTAGTGAACTCGAGCAGCACGTCGCTCAGATCGTGCAGATACAGCACCAGGGCGCCAATCTTGTAATATCTTTGAGTAACGGGTTTGAAGGTACTATTTATGATTCTGCAGCGTAAAAATTTGGCATTTTTAAGCACTAATAAACTACCAGCTCACTTCATCAGTAGCGAAAACTCCAGCAGAAAAATGGTCAATCCGTGATGGAAAAGCATCATAACGGAGTCCCTGCGCCAAGCGTCCATGAACAGAGTGGCGTAGATTGAATGCAGGTAGAATCCCAGCTGCAGGCAGTACATCCAGTAGATGTCAGTCGGCAGGGGCCTCTCCAAATAGTCATCTGCGGGGCGGGGTATTAATTAGTAGCAGTACAATAAGCAGGCGTAATATTAGTTTTTGTATAATAATAAATAAATAATAATAATTGATTACACCTGTCCCAATCGGGCCAGATGTGCAGCCAACAGCACAGCCGCAGCTGTTGCACGGCGCTTCTGAAGACTGCGTACAGCTGTTCAGTCCATGGACTGGGGGGACGCCACACCCACCTTCAATTACCCCAGCTGATGCTGGTACCCATTTAACAGCTGGGTGAACTGAAGCATTGCAGAGTTAAGTGTTTTGTTAAAGGACACAAATTGTACCAGTGGAGTCGGGAATCGAACCCCCGACCTTCAAGTCGTGAGTCCGACGCTCTAACCACTAGGCTACAACCCCTTTTTGTATAATAATAATAATAATTATCATTATTAGTAGTAGTAGTAGTAGTAGTAGAAGTAGTAATAGTAGTAGTAGTAGTAGTAGTAGTAGTAGTAGAAGTAGTAATAGTAGTAGTAGTAGTAGTAGTAGTAGTAGAAGTAGTAATAGTAGTAGTAGTAGTAGTAGAAGTAGTAATAGTAGTAGTAGTAGTAGTAGTAGTAGTAGAAAACTTCTTTAAAGAGAAAAGTAGAAAGTAGCTAAGGCACTTCGACAAAAGAGATAGTAAATAAAGACGAGGAAGATTGCAAATTTACAAGGTAGATTATATAAAGACAGAAAGCGGACTCACCGTCAAAGACAATCCCGCGCAGAATGTCCACAGGATTATGAAAGAAGTCGTACCTGCCGCTAAGAATAACAACATAGAGCGAGTAGAGCCAGAGGCCTGTGTAGGCGAAGAATTTCCAGATTGATTCGGGCCACTTCAGCTTGCTGCCAGGCTGAATTCGAAGCCGATTGGCCAGGGGCTGAAAATTCGAAGCATAAATAGCTCGTCACAGGGCCTGGCAACTAGAGCCTTACGTGACAATACACAGGATAAGCATTTTACTTGATGCAAAGGCCAGCGCACTCAATACTATATGAGAATTTCACTACCTTCAAGCCAAGTTAAAGCTAACCTTAACAGTCAGCATCAACAACTGCGCGCCCTGTATTAACATGATAATGAATGAAAGAATGGCTCGTGTTCGGTTTAATTTTAAATATCATACTGGACCTGTCGTCCTTTTCGACTAAAAGTACAACCTTCGGTACAGTCGCAATGCGCTTCGATATAACCATCGTAACTACTAACGATATAACTTTCATGTCTATAAGCCTCTTGGTTAAAAGCTTCTTGGCTTTGGCTGCAACACTCTTGGCTGAAACACTCTCGGCTGAAACACTCTCAGCTGCAACACTCTCGGCTGCAACCCCTTTAGCTACTTTGCCTGTTTAGATAGCAAGCCCTCTAAGACAAATCGAAGCAACATTGAAGGAGGCTGATGAATGATGATAACCCTTGGCAGGGACAAGACCTACTAGGGAGAAGCCGACGGAGATCACGTAGCGCAGGGCAGTGAAGAGAACGGCAATGAGAATGGCGGCGGCCACGTCGGCAGAGCGCGCCGAGGCCAGCATGCGCAGCGTGAACGCGTAGTCGTGCGGGTACTTGGTGGAATTGAATGCGAATTCCTGCACTGACAGGCTGATTCGATGGAAGAACTCTGCAAAGCTTGGATCCTCATAGTAACTAGCAGGATAGACTCTTGAATAGCCATCAAACACTGCGGACATCCTGGCGCGAGTTCACTTAGATAGGAATTGACTTCACTAGTTCAGTGTCAGCCTCTTACTGAAATGGCATCATAGAAAATGTTTGCATGAAATTCAAGAGCAAAAAACTGACCCAATTGCTAAAATTGCTAGCTCGAAACTATTTACACTTCGATATAGAAAAGAAAACCATGAAATGCATTTTCCTGGTACAGGAAATGTTTTGCTGATTTTATTTAATTTTAAAATTTTACAATTCATGCATAGCTTTTGCCATATAATAAACATTAAATTCCAAAAATTAAACCAGATATAAAGCCTGTCATATCATCACTAGCTAAAATTAGGGCTTAAAATAGTAAAATTCAAAAGTACTTTAATTTTCTCTACATTTGCAAGACTTAATTGTATAGGCCCTAGCTAATAGAACTTTGAAGTAGCACTTATAGCTACTCAAAGCTAGAAAACTAATACTAACTAAAACTAACTTAACTATATGCCTAAGCATTTAAAATAAAATAGAAAAAAGCTTTGAAATTTAATGCCTCACTTCTTTTAAACTATTTGATATCCTGACTTGCATATTAATCATAAATGGGATTAGCTAGTCTTTAATGACTTCAAGTCCATATTTATTAAGGTAGGCCTATTTGAGTGTCATAATCTTTTATAATAGGCATTAGCTGAGGCATAGATACAATAAAACTTATTTTGACTATCTATTGCAACCTTGGATATAGCATTTTATATTACATTCCCTTTGCAATGCATGTATGATGTGACTCGCAACACGGTATCAACAGTTTGTTGGCTAGCTAAATTCCACCTGCTGGCTAATCAAATGAGCTGTCAACGATGTGGCATGGACATGTGATTGCAGTCTAGAGCTGGCAACAAGTACATTGATGGCTGTGCTTGGGATTGCCGCAACTGCTGGAACTAGCATTCTATCCTCTGCGGGTCCTTTTTTGATGGGTCCCACCTTGCTCTTAGCAAGATTGTGGAGCTCGGGTACATGTGGAAGCTGGAGATGAAGACCCAGGACCAGATCCGACAGCTTGGTGTGAGTGAGCACACAGTGGTTGACTGGCACCAATTTCTGTGTGACATCTGCCAGCAGTTTCTCCTTGATCATCCAGTGGAGTTAGGTGGACCCAGATGCAAAGTAGAGATTGATGAGTCAAAATTCTTGCCAAGGCAAGAATCACAATTGCACAAGATCAACGAGACTGGCCAATCTGCAGCAGGGCGTCAGTCCTAACACACAAGGCATGCTGGCCAGCAGCTGCATAGTGGCAAAGACTGCAGCAAGTGGCTCCATCTGTGTCTCTTTGCCGTGGATGCAAGGCGGTTGCCCAATGCGTGTGAGCATTGGTGCTGATGGCGGCAGCATTGGCAATGATGCAGCCGCTTTTCCATCCATCAGCACAATGAAGACACTGAAAGGTGTGCTGAATCTCAATGACAATCAGACGTTGAAGGCCACACAGGTACTGCGACATACATGCGCAACCTCCTGAATCTTACCCGGCCAGTGCGACGTTGTTTAATGTAAGTGCGACATTGTTTGTGACAAAAAGTGCGACGTTGTTCAGTGTAAGTGCGACATAGCTTGTCAATGGAAAAATTTGCGACTTAGTTGGGCAAAAATTTGGAAGGACCAAAAAAAAAGTCCCGCGAACCATTTTTGTCTGAATCTTCCTAATTCTTCTCCATTTTGCGACTTACCCCCTCGTTTTTCACCAATTTTGCGACATACATCGGGGATTTTGTGACATACATCGGCGATTTTGCGACATACATCAGCGATTTTGCGATGTCCCTTGCTTGGCAGGCCTGTCACCCGGCCGATTCGGCCGGGTTGGCCGGGTGTTGTGCATGTATGTACTGCGAGCTGGTGCAAGCTTTTCCCAAGCAGTCGAGTCTCAGCTGAAAGAGTCACTGGTGACTCAAAGTTGTGTATTGGAGGACTTTTTTCAGCTTCAGACACTGCAATTCGAGCTGCCATCCTCTGCAATTGGTGATTGTGCCGCTGTCCTCTGCACTAACCCTTCGCACCTTGTTGAATTCATTGTGCAACAGCGAGGTGCTTCTGACTTAGAGTGCAGGCTGGGGCTTGATGGTGGCGGTGGATTTTTTAAGACTTGTGTGTCTGTTGTTACGTCTAGCTCTGGGCACCGGCCGCATGGCGCTGCTGCAGTGCACAGCAGTGTGCGCCACCATTCAAAGTTCAGAGACGCCAGAGTGAAGAAGATTCTGGTTCTTGCAATTGTCGACATCCCAGAAACATACCATAATGTAAAAATGCTACTGCAGGCTGTTTCTATGGTGGATCTATCTGCTGTGACAGTCACGGATATAAAGCTGGCCAACATTCTCTGCAGCCTCCAGCCTCACTTGAGCTCTCATCCTGTCTGTACTGCAAGTCTGCTGTGCTGCTCACGACATGAGGCAGACTGCGAACCCTTGGCAGAATGTGCAGGAGTTTGATTCTGCTAGACGAGCATGGAGCAGAGCAAAGCAATTCATGAACTGCGTCAATCTGCCACTATTAGCTGGTGATGATGACCAAGAAATTCTGATGCTGCTGCCCCCTCCTGAACAGCATCTTCTTCTCGGAATCAGCAACAAGCTGCTAGATTCCTTGAATGAAGCTTGGGGCAAAGGCCACAGATTTGCATGGGCACAATCACATGGCATCGTGCAAGCAGGATACTGAGATGGCACAATGAAAGGCAATGCTTACTGCAAATTGTTGCTGAAGGCCAAGATTCTTCTTGCTGACATTCCTCATGCACTGCGGCCATTTGCACAATGCCTAATTTGCTTTAACAGCATTGTTAGTGGAGCATTTGGCCAAGAATTGGCCCAGGATGTTGGTGACTGAATCAAACAGTTTGGAGCTGCATACATACATGGCACTAGGCTTGGCTATCATGCCAAAAGTGCATGTCCTCCTATGCCATGTGAGCGACTTCTGCTACCGCACAGGTTGTGCTCTTGGAAACTGCAGCAAACAGGCTATAGAGAGTGCGCACTCGGACTTCAAACAGTCATGGCAGCACTACAGGCTGCCAGCCAATCACCCACAGTATGGCAAGAATCTGCTGCGGGCCACAGTGGCATACAACAGCTGGCATATCTGATGCAGTGCTGGATTTGTCATTTTGTGACCCCTCTTTACTGGCACTATTGCCACCATTAAAGCACTAGTTATTTTTTGTGTGTTATTTGTTTTTGTTATTTATTTTAGGCACAGTGCATATGTTTAAGGAGAGTTTTTAGTGTGCATGGATAGATTAATAGAAGCTGAAAAGTGCTATTAGTTCCTGCATTCTTTGTTACTATAGAAACATGTAATACTAATAATATAACATAAAAAATAAATATGCACTCACTACAAAAGTGGCTTTTAGAACTGATTTATCTTCAAGGAAAGGCCTAATTCTGCACTTGTTGGCTAATTAAACAGGCTAATTTATATAATTAGAGATAACTAGCCAAGATAAACTGATATGATTATAAGAAAACATTCCCTGGACAGCTGAGATGTTCCTCTATCACACTATAGTGGCCGTTTTAATGGGCATTTTCTTACCTCAAATTCAGGCTCCAGCCAAACCGTGACTAAGAGTAAGTGAGGCTGCAAATATTTCAATTGTAAATTGTAGCTAGTAAAGCTGTCAATTTTATATAGTTAGGCTAGTGCCTATCAGACCTAATATCGTCTACTAGATAATTCAGACCTAGTATATACATTAATATTTTTATGATAATTAATATAAATATACATTAATAGGGGCCTATAAATATATTAATATAATATATATAGTATATATATAGTCTATTGAGTTTTTGCTTCATTTAGGATTCACAGTATGAATCATGGATGAAGGAGAAGCTGAATGCTTCCAGTGGCCAGAAACTTGGGTGTTTATGGCGAAATCGCTCACTATTGAATTGTATGCTCAGCTCACAAACAAAAAATAGCAAGTAGAGTTTTGAATTTTAACTCGGGCTCAAGGCATTGCCCAATCTTGGACTGAGTAAATTACAAAACGTCTTCGTGGCTCAGACAGAGATTATTTCTTTAACTTAGCGCAACAAAGTCTTGAATTCAAGGAAAACTACTATAGGTTTTGTCATGTCATATACATACTAGAACGGGAAAAGTCAAATAATCAGTTCACCCAAAAACTTTACAAATTTTTACAGGTCTTAAAAATTGCATCGTTGTTTACGCATTTACAAAGCTTTGCTGTCACTTTAACGTAAAATAAACATAGAATTAGAATAAATTTATGCTAATAAAAAAACTGCGTTACTTTAACTTTTGGCTTTGAACTCTTTAAGATGCTTTTTGTTTAAATTGAATAGCTGAAACGAAAAACGAAAAGCGTCACTTTTAAAAGGCTATTTAGGGTTTCCGTGGCTGTTATCAAGTGTGAAATTATTTTATCAACTCTAGCACCTAAAGAGTTTCCTTCTCAATAAAGCGGTATTATTCAAGTGTTTAACAAAAAAAATACAAAAGGAATATTAAGCAGTGCGCTAACGTGCTGACACTGACTAGGTCTACTCGAGAATTCGGACAGTCAGGCTACTGCAGCCCTGGATTACTTGATTTTAGGTGTATGCATGCGTAGAATACATAATATAATATATATAGTCGTTTATATATAGGTCAAAATATATCTCGTTTTCATTAAATAATACGTAATCTATCTCTAATTTTACGCCTATACGCATCATTTTTGAGTATCCAAACTAGATGCAGTTAGAGAAATTAGAGAAATTTCTAATAAAATCATGGTCAATAAATATGCGCTCTAAGTTTTCCGTGTTATTTTTATTAAAGTTTTATATCTGATAGGTTCAGTAAAAAAATTAAGTAGGCTTAGTTGCCTGAAGTCGGACTACTTTTTCGAGGTAGCCTTTAAGCTCGACCCCAATTTTCGGATATTTTGCTACGGGAATATGGCTTAGTCTCTTATGCATGTATCATAGCATATAAATTTTATTACATATAAAATAGATTTATATATTTACAGTTGCTTTCGTCTTCCATTGATGCTATACAAATTTCAGACTCATTCAAACTTGCAATTTCAGAAAAACCAGTTAATCGCCATAAGCAACATGAACTCACGAGCCGTTCTCACAATTATAATTTTCTGCTACTTCCTCTCGGCCACTGAATGCATAGGTGAAACTAGCGAGGAAAATATGAAACAAATTCTTAAGCTTAACTGCGAAATCCTAAATGGCAATGCCCAGGATACATCCTCTCTAGCTGGTGCTTCGGCTTTTTCAAAAAGGCAGCTAGAAAGCATGGAAATGCATGTAGAATCATGTACGGCTAATGGCCTGTTTCTCATAGTGAAGATCATCAAGGATGATGGCAAGTTCCTTCAACGCCAGCGCTGTAGCTACACTCAGAACTTCACCAACTTTGACAAATGTTCGAGCGTCAGGGACTGCATGCAGTCAATGCTGCCAGATATGCGCTGCGAATACCTGTCTGGCTATGTTGGGTCCCGAGAACTGGGCGTCTTCGTAGGCGTGCCGCTTGGCTTGGCCATTGTTGGCCTTGCAATTGGCCTGACTTTCTTCTTTGTGCGAAAGAGGCGCGCTGGCCAGATGGTAAGTCAATGGCTTGGCTTACTGTGTTTTTGTCTGTCTGTCTGTCTGCCTGTCTGTCTGCCTGTCTGTCTGTCTGTCTGTCTGTCTGCCTGCCTGTCTGTCTGCCTGTCTGTCTGTCTGTCTGTGTGTCTGTCTGTCTGTCTGTGTGTCTGTCTGTCTGTGTGTCTGTCTGTCTGTCTGTCTGTGTGTCTGTCTGTCTGTCTGTGTGTCTGTCTGTCTGTCTGTGTGTCTGTCTGTCTGCCTGTCTGTCTGTCTGTCTGTCTGTGTGTCTGTCTGTCTGTCTGTCTGTCTGTCTGTGTGTCTGTCTGTCTGTCTGTCTGTCTGTGTGTCTGTCTGTCTGTCTGTCTTGACTTACTTGACTTAGCTGCAGGGAGGTCCCAGAGGGGACGCAGCGGGAAGGCGCAACCGCCCATTCCGCTAACCCCTGGACGACCGACGCGCCGTTATGGACGAATGGTTGGCGTCGCCCAGGGGGGTCCCTCGGTGTCGCCGGCAGCTATGTTGCTCCCTGGAATTGGGAGTTCAGCCCTGCGGGTTGCCCGGAGGAAGCGCATGAGCTGGTTAAAATTTTCGGGTTTGCACGCATCATAGATAGAAGTGTGTGGCCCGAGGAATTTAAGTCTGGCCCGCGTGAAGGCGGGGCAGATGCTGACGAAGTGCTCAGCTGACTCGTCACCCGAGTTGCAGAAGCTGCAGGTGGCGCTAGGAATGCTGCCCTGCAGGTATTGGTGCCTGGAGAAGCAACCATGGCCTGAGAGGGTCATAGTGGCAGCCCGGATGTCCCTCCGCGAAAGCCGGAGGAGGAGGTTCCGGAGCTGGCGAGAGGGCTGTGGAACAGCACCTCTAGATTGCCTGCAAGTGATGCAGTTCGCCCAGAGCGAGTAGTGCTGGGTCTTGACCCACGTTTTGATCCGTGAGTTGATGACACAGGAGGGGGTCGGGACGAGGGGCTCAGGCCCAATGCAGGATCCAGATGAGCCGGCTTTTGCAAGCGCATCAGCGAGCTCATTTCCCCGGAAACCTTCGTGTCCCGGCACCCACTTAAGAGTGATTTTGTTGGATGAGCCCAACACGTTGAGGTGCTTGACACAGTCCAGGACTGTTGCTGAGCTGACACTGCAGCTGCAGATGGCGTGCAGTGCAGCTTGGCTGTCAGAGTGGAAAATGATGTCCTTGCCAGCAACGCCAGAGGCGAGAAGCTCTGCTGAGCACGAGCTAATAGCTAGGACTTCATTTTGAAAGACACTGGAGCTGGTTCCAGTGTACTGGGCGTGGGTGGCGATGACCCGCCCATTGAGAATAATGCAGACACCGAAACCGGTGTTAGCTGACTGCTTGGAACCGTCAGTATAACAGTGGATCTCTCCAGGGTTCCAATTGTCACTAATGGAGTCACGCGAGTCGATGGCTACCGAGTAGCGTTGTCTCACGTTGAGCGTTGAAGCGATGCTGTCCGTGAGGACTTGGTAAGCTTCGCATTCACTGAGGATGTTGAGGCACATATCGCTGTGTGGGACCAGGTTCCACTTAGCTGGTGCTCTCATATAGCGGAAGTTTATACCGGCGTCAAGGAGCCGCCGGGTTGCTCTAGCCGCCTCCCCTTTAATAAAAAGGTCGAGGGGGGGCAGGTCGAGAAATGCTCCCATACCAGCAAAAGGTGTGGATCTGGTAGCATTGCAGATCAGCCGACACGCTCGTCCTTGGATTGTGTTGAGCCTATCTGCATGGCTTTTAATCTGGGTAGCACTTACCCAGACTAAGGAGGCGTAGGTAATGGCGGGTCTAACCACAGAGGTATAGATCCACCACAAACGCTTTGGGGACAGTCCCCAGGTGGTGCCAAGCGCCCGGCGAAGCTGGGCTAGAATTGCAGAGGCGCGTTTGGCTTTAGCCTTCACATGGCTAGACCAGTTAAGCCTATGGTCGAGAGTTACCCCGAGGCACCGGGTCTGCTTTGCGAAGGCAATGTCTCTGCCGTAGAGCTGCAGAGGCTTAATGTTCCAGCGGGTTTTGCTGGTAAACATGATAGCGACAGTCTTTGGCTCAGAGAGCTTAAGACCATTGCTGCGGGCCCAGGTTTCTGCTCTGCGAAGAAAGGTTTGCATGAGATCCCTGAGAGTGCTGGGCGAGGGTCCTGCCACGATAGCAGTAACGTCGTCCGCATAGCCGACTTTGAAGACGGGATCTGGTCCAGGGCTCCTGAGTAGAGCGTCGATGACCATGTTCCAAAGAGTTGGAGTGAGGACGCCGCCTTGTGGGCCTCCTTTACAAACTCTGGTAGTGGCAGTGTGCCCAAGAAGGTGGGCAGTGACCGTACGGTTGGAGATCATATACATGATCCAACGTATGATGGTAGAGTGGGTATTGCGATCGCGAAGGGCACTCTGAAATGCATCAAAAATAACATTATCAAAGGCCCCCTCTATGTCGAGGAATAAGCCGAGAGCATAGCCGTTGCCCAGCACGGCTTTCTCTAGCTTTTCAACAATCGCATGGAGTGCGCTGTCAGTGGACCTTCCGGGGCGGAAGGCGTGCTGATTGTTACTGAGAGGCATGGCTGTTAGCTCGCAAGCCAGCAGTCGCCAATGTACGAGCCTCTCAGTCAGCTTTAACAGAAACGAGGTTAAGCTGATGGGCCTGAAGGCCTTAACGCTCTGATAGTCGCCTTTTCCCGGTTTGGGAATAAAGACAACACGAGCGTTAGTCCAACTTTTGGGAATGTACCCTAGCTGGATTGTGGCCCGCAATATGTTGCAGGTGATTCTCAGAAACCTGGGGATCTTGGCTGCCTCGCGCAAAAGGACAGGGTAGATACCGTCAGGCCCTGGGGATTTGAAAGGCTTGAAGGTTTTGACTGCCTTAGCAATCAGTTCCTCATTAATAAAGCTCGCAGCCAGGTTGGATCCTTCCAGCGAATGGTTGGGTTCCGTGCCAGCTGTGGGAACCTCGGGAAAAAAGCTGCCCAGCATTTGCTGCAGCACTTCCTGAGGTTCGTTGGTGAGAGAGCCATCATCTTTTTTGATCATGGCTAGTTTGGACATTTTGTCCATAGTAAGGGCCTTGACCAGCCTAGAGGTGGGCCGGTCTTTGTCCAGCTCGTCGCAGAATTGGCGCCACTTACTATCCTTGGCCCTACGGATTTCACACTTGAAATGTCGCGAGGCCTGTCGGAAGAGATCCATGTCGTCAGGGTTACCCGACTTCATGGCACGGCGATGAAGACTTTTGGCCTTTTGCCGGAGTTTTCCCAGTTCCGGGTTCCACCACGGAGCTGAGGTTTTGCCTTTGTAGGCCCGAATGGGGCAGGACGCTTCGTAGGCCGCAGTGATGCAGCCCGAAAGCGTCTCAGCCGCGTGATCGACACCCTCGCAACTCTTAATCGGATCGTTATCCATGAGTTCCTGAAGGTGAGAATCAAGGGTAGCCGTGAAGGCTGCCCAGTCAGTGTTACGGATGTTGCGTCTCCAAGTTATTGGAGATGGTCGCTTAGTGTCCGTAATGTTGAAGGCTATAAAGAGATGGTCAGAGAAGGATGGCTCATCGGTCCAGACCCTCCACTCCGTAATCCTGTCAAAAAGTTTAGGAGAGGTAAGGGTGGCATCGAGAACCTCCGTCCATCTGCCATTGTTAAAAGTAGGTGTGCTTCCGCGGTTGCAGAGCATAAGGTTGGTGCCGGAGATAAGAGCAAGAAGCTCTTCCCCTCTGGTGTTGGTATCCTTACTGCCCCAGTGCTGATGGTGGGCGTTAAGGTCTCCGCCCACCAGGAGATCAGCATTCTGGTTCTCGCAGTATTGCGCAAGGCGCAGTAAGCTCTCTGGAGCTGGGTCTCCGTTGCCAGGAATATAAATAGAGGCGACGAAGCACTGGCGAGGAGATAGGTAGTTGGATTGGATGACACAGAGGTCCCCATCCGAAAGATCAGTCCTCAGCCAAGCCTGAAGATGGCTGGCAGCAAGGATGGCCGCACGCGGGCGGCTGTTCCCCGGGCCACACACATAAAAATCACAGTAGCCAGAAGGGATATTGGTTAACTTACCATTGTAAATCCAGGGCTCCTGGATCAGGATGAAACCTGGTTGATACAGTTCTGCAATCTTCATCAGATTAACTGATGCTGATACGCAATGCTGTAAATTTATTTGTACACAATAGGTCGCTCCTTTGGCGTTGCGGAGCTTATCCATACTGTACTAAATGCAAAAACAGGCTGTTTTCCCGTGACCTTTAAGGGGATCGTAAAAGATCGTCCTCATCCCAGGTCGACGGGAGATGGCTGGGAGAGGGGAGTCGATCCACGTCCATGGCCTCCTCCTCCTCCCCGGCTTCACCGGCAGACTCCACAGACTCCGAGGTCAGGGTGGAGAGGGTATCTCCATCTGAATCGTCGTCTGCAGACCCCACCAGAGTCGCCGAAGAGGGCTCGGAGTCCGAAGTCGTGGTCTCCTCCGCAACTCCTTCTCCAGATGGAGAGTTTTCCTGCTCCTGGGGTTTGGCCGAAGCCTCTTCCTCAGTCGCAGAGCTCTCGCCTGTAGTAGGGTCGGGCTCAGTGACAGCCTTGGGATCGGCTTGCGCCTGGGGTTTGGCCGAAACCTCCTCCTCGGTCGCAGAGCTCTCGCCAGTTGGGTCGGGCACAGTGGCAGCCTTGGGATCAGCTTGCGCCTTTCCTTTGGCTTTGGGCTGTGCCTTCCCGCCGCTGGAGACACCAGGGTTGGCCTTCGCCTTCCCTTTGGCAGTTTTGCCTCGGCGAAGCCTGAGCTTCAAAGCACCCAGCTGAAAAAGAGAGTCGCTGGGGTACTTTTTTGTCCAGGCCTCAGACAGACCGAGGACAACCGTATTTTCCGCGTCGCCCCTACGAACTTTCCGATGATAAATCAGTCCGCTCGCAGGGAGTTCGGGGTTCAGGCGCAGTAGGACCTTCCGGATTACATCCGGTCCCGCTGCGGTGCTCTTCGCAGGGACGAACACCAAGTAGGGTGTTGTCTTTGGACGTTGACCCTCCCGCGAGAAAAGGGGGCGGCCGAGATCAGCGTCCAAGGAAATCGCCGGCAACCGTTGGAGCAGCTGCCGGGCGTCTTCCTCACTGCTCGGAGCAATGAAAATGGTTGGTCCTCGAAGGACCATGCGCTCGATGCCGATGGAGATACCCTCCTCGACAGTCAGCTCAATGAGGAGAGAGTCAATGGCGCACCAGACCTCTTGAAGCTGATCTGTGGACCAGTCCCGGTCGCGACACTGAACGATCACTCCCGGGATCTTGCCCTTGGCTTTTGCTGCGAATGTCGCCCCTGTTGGGGCTTCCCCGCTAGCTTGGGCCATAGTTTGCGCCGTGGCTTGGGCCTCAGCCGCCACGGCAGCCTCCCCAGAGGGCGCCGCCGCAGCACTGCTGGGGCCTTCACCAGCCTGCCCGTCAGGTTGCTTTGAGGAGCTGCTTGCTTCAGCACCCTTGGCGGGCGCCGCCGCTTGAGCCCTCTCGGCTTCCTTTTTGGCCTGCTTTTTGGCGCGTTGTTTGGCGCGTTTGCGCTCAAGCCGGGCTTTCTGAGCCTCGTCGGATCTGCCAGTTTTGGCCGGTCCTTTTGGCTCATTGCCCATGGGTCCCTTGGATCCACCAGCGGAGCTGGCAGGTCGCTTTGGACCCTCCGGATGGTTTCGGCGTTGGTTGGATCTGCCAGCAGAGCCGGCCGGTCCTTCCTTCGCCACGGTAGAGGATTCAGTCAGTTGGGATCTGCCAGCTAAGCCGGCCGGTCCCTCAGACTGAGGTTGGAGTTTGGAAGGGTCTCCGTCCCTAGAATTTTGGTTTTTATCCATAATCGGCTCGAAGGCCATGAGTAAAAATAGGTGGTCTTCCCCGAAGGGCAAGGTACCCGCCCGGCCGATTCACCAAAAACCGGGCAGTAGACCGAGGAGAAACCCTCAAGGCTGGCCCGACACCAAGAGGGAGAACCGCTAGCGACCAGAATACTCCCTGGCCAAAAACCCATCAGCGCGGTAAACACTGGGGCATGTTAGAGGGCGCGTTTAAGCCTCGCCAAAGCCCGTGGACTGGCCACGTACCCTGCTAGCCATGGGGGCTAGCCATGGTTTTAGGGTAGAACCCGGCCCCAGCTTCCTCAGAGAGGTACCTGGGTACCCAAGGCCTGGGTAAGCGAGCCAGGGATGAAACCCTGTACCCAAATTTATATACCGGCTGGGTGGTGCCGGCGCCAGAGCCCAAGCAGTTTGGTTGGCCTAGGGCCAGCCTTAACGCTCGCGGGACGAGAACCCTTGGGTTGACTTGCAAAGCGGGGGTGGCGTTTTGCGGCTGCCAGTGGCAGAAATAGTGCGCGCAAATCACCACCTTGCCATGTCTGCCAAAAAGAAGGAGGCAGGTGCTGAGCATCGCAGATCGTAGCCCGTGGGCCTAATCTGACTCATACACAGCTGGCGTTCCGCAATGCCCGTGCGAGCTATGTAACTCGAACTAGGTTTCCCGTCGTTTTCTGATTGTTATTCGGCATGACTTCAAAAATATGGACGCTGTTTGACAAGCCCAAAAATCATAACATAATAATTCAATTAGTTTTGCGACTGATTTTCTAAGGTGCTGGATTCTACAAATCAACTGGCGCAAAATAATTTGAGCTAAAGGTAAATAGAACCTTAATCAGTTCATATTCTGTTCGGGCCTTTAGCTAAAAGGTCATAGTTATAATTCTTTATTTGCCTTATCTTCTGTGAAAGCAAGTGTATTTGAAGACCTCGTATGATAGGGTCCAGTTAAACCCTCAATAGACCACTAACAATCGATAGGTCCACCTATACCTACAGAAATGAAAGGTCCACCTAAACGGGGTCCAGCTAAACACAAAATATATTAAGTTAAATTCTCTCGAGTTGGAGCCTTCTCAAGTTTAATAAACAAACAGTCTGATGCCTTTGCATCCAAGTGGCCTTAGTTTTGCCAGTTTTTTAAAGAAACAAGGTGGTCCACCTAACGCACTATCGAAACGGCAGTCCATGTAAACACACACACACTGGTATATGTGTCTGTGTGTCTGTCTGTCTGTCTGTCTGTCTGTCTGTGTGTCTGTCTGTCTGTCTGTCTGTCTGTGTGCCTGTCTGTCTGTCTGTCTGTCTGTGTGTCTGTCTGTCTGTCTGTGTGTCTGTCTGTCTGTCTGTCTGTCTGTCTGTCTGTCTGTCTGTCTGTCTGTCTATCTATATGTTTGTCCGTCTGTGTCCATTTAGTCAGACCTCCTGCCTTGAAGTTTGTCATTCAACAGAAGATTTGCAAGTACGAGCTAAAAATCTCGAGTCTTGAAAATTGAAATTCCAGGATCATTCGATCCTTGTCATGGAGGCCTGATCTACCTGGTCCTGCGATGACTTAAAAGTAGATTTTTTACAATTCACAACAAAGTTCTCCATTGTAATAGCAAGCATGCCTTAAAATCGAATTCCTATTATTGTGGCGCCAGTTAAAATTCAAATGTTATTTAATTGTACAATACTTGAAGTATAGCTCATTGCGAAATCATGAGAATACTTAAAAAAGTTTTTTTTTGTAATTTATTAGCCAATTATGATTGGCCAATAAAATTTTGTGCTCATTTTGACAACTAAAATCTTATCAAGTAGCAACCGTACGTTGACAACTGAAAATTCACGGAATCTTTTTAGACTACGTATTTTGCCATTTACTAATGCACAAAATTTTCCTGCTGAATATTTCTCATTACGGGCTATGCTGATTTTACAAATTATTATCAACACATTAACAGCTTATTTCACGGGATTCTCAATTCTTATTGCCGACAAAAGTGGCTTAAAAATGCGGAAATAAACCCGTACAGGCTAATATAAATTTTGCCTTAAAAAACTGTCTCCAGCCTCAGTCTTCAACTTTTTATTTTCTATATTCTGACTAGCAAAGTAAAGCCTAGAGTTTTACTCCTGGCTGGAGAAATAAGCTATCCATGAGTTAACCTTAGAAGAGAATGGGAAGGAATAAAACGGTTGAAATTCATCAAGAAGTGCGCAGTCAGCTATCCAAATCAGCTTTTAGTGCGTGTCTTGCGGCTGGCGCTGCGGATTGAATCTGGATTGGCACAGTTTGCATGGCTTGCCTGAGCCTGTTATTCTTTTTTTGATTGCCTGAGCGCGGACTGCATTGTAAATTGTAAACAAAAATAAAAAAGCAAGAAAACATATTGATATGACTTGTACACCAAGCTGGAACAAAAACGAAACCAGCTACCGCCGCTGTGCTTTTCATTTTCTAATGAGTACAAAGAAGAAAGATTGTCCGTAGTTGCCTGAAGCTTTTACACTGTGTTGTAACGAACATTTAATAGGCAATTCGTGCTTTCCTACTATTTTAAAGTCTTTTCGAGCATTTTCTGTTCCTGCATGGTGTACATCTATAGTGTCTGTGTATCTTCTACGAGCCGTATGACTGTGTCTATGTTGTCTCTATGTGTGCGCATTTTGGACTCAAAGTCATCCCCCTAGTATCTTTCCGTCTATATCTAACTATCTATCTATCTATTTATCTATCTATCTATCTATCTATCTATCTAACTATCTATCTATCTATTTATCTATCTATCTATCTATATCTATCTATCTATCTATTTATATATCCATCTATCTATCAATCAATCTATCTATCTATATATATCTATCTATCTATTTATCTATCCATCTATCTATCTATCTATCTATCTATCTATCTATCTATCTATCTATCTATCTTTCTATCTATCTCTTATTTATCTATCTTTATATCTATCTATCTATCTATCTATCTATCTATCTTTCTATCTATCTCTTATTTATCTATCTATCCATCTATCTATCTATCTATCTATCTATTTATCTATCTATCTATCTATCTATCTATCTATCTATCTATCTATCTATCTATCTATCTATCTATCTATATCTATCTATCTTTCTATCTATCTCTTATTTATCTATCTATCTATATCTATCTATCTTTCTATCTATCTCTTATTTATCTATCTATCTATCTATCTATCTATCTATCTATCTATCTTCTGAAATCAAATCAGCTAGACATGAGGCGGATTGCATTTTAGCAGGAGCTATCTATCCATAACTAAGCCATGCTCTAGGGAGGAAAAGTTCATAAGAGATGGATGAGTTGAGTCCGCCGCCGTCAGCACCCCATCAGGCATCTAATGAGCAGTGGCTGGGCAGTGTGCTTACAGACTGCAGTGTTTACCATGCAAGCAGCACTTATTGCAAAGCCTTGCCCTAAGTTTTAAAACACTGGACAGGGAGCTACCGACTGCTTCCAGCTAACGCGAAGTATAATTTTGCGTAAACACACTTAGGAATTATTTTTTGGCATTTGTAAACAGGCTGCTATACCGTGTTTAAGCTTTGCTGCAGCCAAAGTTAAGGCAACACAATTATTCGCTGTTTTAAGCTGAGCGCATCAACTGCAACTTATTTTGTGCTGAATTTTCGAAAAAGTAATTAATTCGCAACTAAACTGGGTCTTCGTTCGAGATTATTACTCTTTATTTATTTAGCATGCAACTCTGAAATGCAACGTCTGCAGGCAAGTCGAGTCTCAGAAGCATCAGCGCACTCCACCGCTGAGAGTTTTAGTGAATTTGCTGGCTCAGAAGATGCCGTTTCCATGCCCTCCTGAAACAGTTTGTGAGTCAATCTTAATTCGAGAGCGACAACTGACTCGTGTGTGATACGGATATGACGTGCGAAAGTTAAATTACGATGAAAATTCCATGCAAAGTCTTCAAACAGAGCAAGAAGATGATGGAGTGCAGCCTCACGGATGTAAATGCTCGCATTGTAGGTCAATTCAGGGGGAGGTAGGGGAGGACAGGGAGCGAACTTCCTTACACACGGGGCACAACGGACATCCAGAATACGCTCCTAGCAACCAATCATGCACTCACGTAGGGTGTACAAACTCTCTATGCCTTGGGGGGTTGCCCTCATGGGCGTAAATTGCGCAACTGGCCCATAGCCCAACCAATTCGTGCTCAAGGCCGCAAATTAATGTGAAAAAAATCTGGGTAAAAAAATCTCAACCTACAACGCGAGGTCGAACCTGGACCTGTGGCACACAAGGCAGACGCGCTAGACTACCGAGCCACTCGCCTCCTGAAAGAGGCACCCGACTTGCTAGGAAGGGAAGGGGGACAGTGCAAGCAAGCAGCAGCCAATTATCGCCAGATACAGCAGAAGCTCGGCTCGCTCACACTCTGGGTGTTGAAACTGGTTTGGAGTGACAGCTGTTGGAAGTGGCTGGCTGAGGTGCCTGCGTGTGCCGGCGCGGTGGGGATTCTCGGGTTCGGCACAAAAGTGCTTGTCGATGAGGCACTTTGAGAGAAATTTCGGTAGAAATTTTCAAAGCTAACTTCCAGACGTCCAAAACTTGGGAAGCGTAGGGCTTCGCAGTTGGGAAACTGACCGAGTGCTTAATGGGACAAATGATGGACAAATGCAACGAGTTTCCTAGCAGAATACTTTATTCAATATTCCTACTTAAGAGCAAAGAAGTGACCTACCGATGACAACGGAAGCTCAGTAGCTCTCAGAAGTTGCAGTCGCCCGTCAGAGATGATTCGGTGAGTTTGGCTCCAACGCAACAATAGTATCAAGGATCAGGGACAAGGCTTCAGTTCAGACTAAACGGGTTAAATTTGTCAGCACAGACAGCTTTAGCACATTTAATTCTATTAGAGCAATCCCGAGGGATCATCGCTGGTTGGCCAAGAGTGACCAAGTCAATTGGCAGTGAAGCCTGGCTGACGGAGCAAATGAAAAAAAACTCACCAGAAGACAACGGAAGCGCGCCTCACTCGGACTCTCGGGTGTTGACACTCGCTCAGTCAGACAGTAGCTGTCAGAACACGGGTGCCTCACAGAAGTGACTCCCAAAAGTAGTCTTGCTTCCGAATTTTTTGGATTTAATTCTCTCGATTCTCTCGATGCAGCGAGCTGCCTTATCAAGCGGCCCGAGCAGGGACACAGGTTCGGGCTTTTTGTCTATGGGGCAGCTGCCCAGAGCAGCTCATTTTGATGTCTATGGCCAAAACTAGCCAACTTCTGCCCCGCCGCCCAAGTCTCTAATGGTTCGAGCGTCTCTGCAGTGCTTTGTGCCTTTCTGCGCATTTCTTAAGAGGCGTCTCCAGCATTTCTAAATGGGGCGCTGCATCGCAGTCTCGCGGAGCCGCTGCCCCTGCGGACTGTTTTTTCTGTTTTTATATTAATATAGCTTGCTCCTCTGACTCCTTTCTCCAAATTCACGCTCGTTACATGTCCTTCCGACGCACCTAGCAGCTTTGCCAGCTTCGGCCCAAATGCAGCAGCTTCGGCGCCTTTGACTGCAGCAACTTGACTGGCCTTGCACTGGCCCGAATTAGGCCTGAACTGCCCTTCACAGCTGCTTGCGAATGGAGCTGCTGTCTGCAGCAGCGCTGCAGTGCAGGTCTCACTGAAGTTCTACCACTTTCTGTTGCACACGGAGGCAAGGACCACTAGCTAAGTAATCAAAAACTTGCAAATTCCAGTCTTCCGCATTTAAAGATTGAAATAAGGGTTTTGTGTCAGCTTCCGACCTGTCAGTCTGTCTGTTTGTTTTTCTTTATGTTTGTTTGTCTGTCTGTCTGTCTGTCTGTCTGTGTGTCTGTCTGTGTGTCTGTCTGTCTGTCTGTGTGTCTGTGTGTCTGTCTGTCTGTCTGTCTGTCTGTTTGTTTGTCTGTCTGTCTGTCTGTGTGTCTGTCTGTCTGTCTGTCTGTCTGTCTGTGTGTCTGTCTGTGTGTCTGTCTGTGTGTCTGACTGTCTGTCTGTCTGTCTGTCTGTCTGTCTGTCTGTCTGTTTGTTTGTCTGTCTGTCTGTCTGTCTGTCTGTCTGTCTGTCTGTGTGTCTGTCTGTGTGTCTGTCTGTCTGTCTGTCTGTGTGTCTGTCTGTCTGTCTGTCTGTCTGTCTGTCTGTCTGTCTGTCTGTCTGTCTGTCTGTCTGTCTGTTTGTTTGTCTGTCTGTCTGTCTGTCTGTGTGTCTGTCTGTGTGTCTGTCTGTCTGTCTGTCTGTCTGTCTGTCTGTCTGTCTGTCTGTGTGTCTGTCTGTGTGTCTGTCTGTCTGTCTGTCTGTCTGTCTGTCTGTCTGTCATGCAGCACATTTATTTCACTGGAGGATTTTAGCAAATTTTTGTATCTAATCGTAGTGTCAATGCATTCATTTCTTGCTGTTATTCACCTTATAATGAGCATTATGGGAACCCATTCATGGGCTCTGCAGCCAGATCTGGTTTCGAAGCAGATTTATTCATTTAATAATTTTTTATAATTTATGGATTTTAATTAAGTATCCCTCATTAATTAAAGGGGGAGTTAACAAGAGCGCAGGGTGTGAGTGCAGCTCAGTCAGAATTTATTTGGCAGCTCATCAGAGTGGCAGCCCCAGCCCAGCTCACGCAACTCAGTCAGCCAGCCCAGAGTTTTCAGTCTCTCAACGCCAGCCGGTCCGAAGTGCAGCTGGGCTTGGAGCTGGCGGCGGGCGGCTTCGCTCAGGCGCATCTGAAGGACAGCTGCGACCGCTTGGGGCAGACCCATTTGTGTCCATCGAAGAACTCGCTCTGTCCATTGCCCGGTACGCATTTGGTGCTCCAATCGGACTCAGAAATGATTTGCCCGTTCGGATTAAAATAGTAGCAAGCCCCAAACCACCAGCCACCGCGTCCTCCTTTGTCTTTTGAGCAGTGCCGGGAGCTGTCATCGTCATTCTCCCTATCGAAAGTGCTGAACTGCCTGTTGTTGTGATACTGCAGATCACCATAAATCTGCAGACTGCCGGACTCCTTGGCCCCGAACCGCAGCCTGTAGTTCTCGTCCGCTCCGCGCACCTGGAAGTCCTTGTAGGTGGCGCTCAGCACCGAGCCGCTGAAGAGCGTCACCTCGATAGTCCACGTGCAGTTGCGGTCCTTGGTGAGGGCGGACAGCTGCTCCAGGCCTGCGGGATCGGTAGGGTGAATCCGGATGAGGGAGTGTACTTTTATTTTATATTCGATCGTAAGTGGGACCATAGTTACGCTGTAAATAAAATTTGAATAACAAATATTTTTCTGAGCAGCTTGCCTCACTGTAAATTAAAGTATATGTGGTCCATGTCCTAAAAAAACCTTCAAGTAAATTTACTGGGGCAAATAAAATCCCGCTTATAACAAAAATCCTTCGGACGTCAGTTTAAAAGTGAAACTTTATCACTCCTAGAAATTATCAAAAGTTTCAAGGGACTGAAGCAGTAACCAGAGCAGAGCAGAGCAGATCGAGGCAACTCAAGGATGATTAAAAAACGTACCTTTAAAATCTCACGGGTAGTGCATTCTAGGTAGGGGAAACCGCAAGCTATCCCGCATGTGTTACTGTGAGTAGCCAGCAGGGACAAAAAGCACACAAAGTGAAGAAGCTCATTGGGAAACCGCAAGCTATCCCGCATGTGTTACTGTGAGTAGCCAGCAGGGACAAAAAGCACACAAAGTGAAGAAGCTCATTGGGAAAACCGCAAGCTATCCCGCATGTGTTACTGTGAGTAGCCAGCAGGGACAAAAAGCACACAAAGTGAAGAAGCTCATTGTGAAACCGCAAGCTATCCCGCATGTGTTACTGTGAGTAGCCAGCAGGGACCAAAAAGCACACAAAGTGAAGAAGCTCATTGGGAAACCGCAAGCTATCCCGCATGTGTTACTGTGAGTAGCCAGCAGGGACAAAAAGCACACAAAGTGAAGAAGCTCATTGGGAAACCGCAAGCTATCCCGCATGTGTTACTGTGAGTAGCCAGCAGGGACAAAAAGCACACAAAGTGAAGAAGGCTCATTGGGAAACCGCAAGCTATCCCGCATGTGTTACTGTGAGTAGCCAGCAGGGACAAAAAGCACACAAAGTGAAGAAGCTCATTGGGAAACCCGCAAGCTATCCCGCATGTGTTACTGTGAGTAGCCAGCAGGGACAAAAAGCACACAAAGTGAAGAAGCTCATTGGGAAACCGCAAGCTATCCCGCATGTGTTACTGTGAGTAGCCAGCAAGGACAAAAAGCACACAAAGTGAAGAAGCTCATTGGGAAACAGCGGGCTGAACAGCGCAGTGCGGGGAGTTGAGGAGCCTCCGCTAACTTCAGCTCAGGCCAGGCAGAGACCGGAGACCCCAACGCCAAATGAACACCAGCTGCTCACAGGCAGCCGCACAAGGCGATCTCCCTCCAACTGGCACGGCAAGCAGAGCGCTTGATGGACAGCTGCTGGGCTCAGAGACACGCGCAGCAGCGCAAATAATTTCCAGCTAATCCAAAGCAAGCCGCTCACCCATCCAGTAGTTGCCGCTCGGGTCTCCGAAGCCCCTCTCGTAAGCGCTCCAGTTCTGGGCGAAGGACAGGCTGTTGTCCACATGCCGCTGGAACAAGAACAAGAAATTTCCGTCTGGCTGCTCGGCGGAGCGGACGGCGCTGAACTGCTTGGAGACGCCGCCCTCCAGACCTCGCGGCACGAATTCGACAGCCTGCTGGACGAAGGCGGGGTTGAAGTTGATTTTGCTGTGGATTTTCTGGCAGCTGCTGAGGGAGCCGCACAGGAAGACCAGCTGGCCGGAAGCTCCGGTGCTCGACACGCGAGCCAGCACGGTGGCGCCGAACTCCGGCCTGCTCATCCCTTTGTCGGCGATCACCTCCAGCCCGGTGACCAGCCGCTTCACGTCGGCGCTCTGGCAGGCCACTTCCGTGATGTTGAGCTGCAGGGCGAGCTCGTACTTGTCGTAGAACGGGTTGAACCTGGCTCGGCGGAAGTGAGGGCGGAGTCTTTGTGAGTCAGGCTGGAGGGGACATTCCAGAATATCCCATGACTCAGATTAGGTGAGCACATTCAGTAGCAGCAAAAGCATTCAGACTAGGAAAAAAATTCCATGATTGCTTTCCACTCCAGACACTATCCTTAAGAAGTCCATGGTTGCAGGTTAACCCTGAGTCAGCTGGAAAAGTTGGCATAGGACAGAGACAGCAGCATGGCGCAAACACACCAGCACAAGGACCACTAGTAGCTCAATCAGTCTAGTAGTCCTTGCACCAGCACTGGACAAAGGCATGGACAAAACAACAGCAAGGGACAAAGACGCACTGAAAGACAAAAGCAAACAGAATACCTGATGCTGGCAGGCTGCCTGGCAAAATCCACCCGGAACTCCACAGCGGACACCCACAGACCGAGGCCCAGCCACAAGGCGAGGGACATGGCGCTACGACAGAGAGGCGTCATGGCTACTTGAATTCTTGTTGAAGCAGTTGCTGCAGTTCCGAAGACTCGTCCTTGGAGATTCGACTCGGAGCTGGGGAACGGCCGTATTTGTAGAGCTGACGGGCGTCTCTGCGAAATTCCTGCAGACCGGAGGAATTCGGCGCCAGTTTTTTCGCTGTTCCATATTTATTTGCAGTTCCATATTTATTTGCAGTTCCATATTTATTTGCAGTTCCATATTTATTTGCAGTTCCATATTTATTTGCAGTTCCATATTTATTTGCAGTTCCATATTTATTCGCAGTTCCATATTTATTTGCAGTTCCATATTTATTTGCAGTTCCATATTTATTTGCAGTTCCATATTTATTTGCAGTTCCATATTTATTTGCAGTTCCATATTTATTGCAGTTCCATATTATTTGCAGTTCCATATTTATTGCAGTTCCATATTTATTTGCAGTTCCATATTTATTTGCAGTTCCAATATTTATTTGCAGTTCCATATTTATTTGCAGTTCCATATTTATTTGCAGTTCCATATTATTTGCAGTTCCATATTTATTGCAGTTCCATATTTATTTGCAGTTCCATATTTATTTGCAGTTCCATATTTATTTGCAAGTTCCATATTTATTTGCAGTTCCATATTTATTTGCACTGAGGTGCAAATAAACGCCGCGCCCTCCTATGGTTGGAACGGAGGAGCCGCGCTTAACTGCTGCGGCGGCCAAAAGCGGCAGAACCAAGCGCGGGCAGCGGAGCGCGCACCGGCGGCTCGAACGTCGGTGGGAGCGGAACTGGCGAGGTCGGCAACGTGGCGCCGCCCGCCGAGCTGCCGCCTTGGCCCAACTGGATCCTCCGGGTGGCGCCGGGGACCATGAGGCTCAATGTCATCGAGCCCCAGCCGTACCACAGGGCACGCTTCGGGTCGGGACGCTGAACTGCCGCACCCTCAAGGCCGACTGGCGAAAAGGGCTGCTGGCGAAGCTAGCGCTCGACCTCAGCTGTGATGTCATCGCGCTGCAGGAGGTGTCCATCAAGGCCGACCCTGGGCTTCACTGTGAAGACCTAGGCGCCGGTTGGACTCTCTGGTTCAGCTCAGCGGATGAGCGAGGCCGTGGAGGAGTTGGAGCGCTGATCGCACCGAGGCTGCAGCAGAGCTGTCGCTGTGTCTCCTTGTCTGGTCGGCTGCTTCGGATCGACGTCCGGCTTCGCGGCCGGAACGCTCGCCTGTTCTGCGCGTACGCGCCCCCTGCCACCCGTCCCGATGAGGCTCAGGCCTTCTTCGAGCAGCTCTCGGAGCAGGTGGAGGAGATGACGCAACGTGACACAGTGGTCATCCTCGAGACCTGAACGCAGTTCCGCGTAGGTCCGAGCGGTCACTGTTCGTGACACCGCGTGAGAACGGCAACACCGGAGCGCTGGAGGACTTCCTGGAGAGACAGGACATGGTGTCGGTCAACACCAGGTTCCGCAAGCCGCCGGCTCAGCTCGCGACTTTCGAGGGCTGCAAGCGGAGGCGGCGGAACGCGCGCGGACGAAACGCTACTCGGAGGCTGGCACAGCTCGACCACGTGCTGTTGCGCTACCGGGAGCGGCGCCGCGCCATCAACTGCCGCACCATTACGCCGCTGGCTCTGCGGTCCGATCATCGGCTCCTCGTCTGCGACCTGTCCGTTCGAGACCCGCTGTACCGCCCGCCGAAGCGGCCGCCGCGGCGCTACTACCGCGCGCTCAGGGACGCCGAGACGCGTCGTCGCTTTGCCGGGGCGCCTTCGTGGCTGCGCCAGCGACAAGCGTGGGTGTGTGTCGAGGTCCGAGTACGCGGATGTCGGCGCTGCAGTCCGAGCCGCTGCGGATCAAGCGGTCCCGCTGCTGCGACGGGCACAACATCAGCCGGTGCGGCATGACGACCCCGCGATCAACGCAGCAAGGGAAGACCTGGAGAGGCTTCATCTGAGTTGGCGACTAACTCGCGAGGCGGAGGAGGCCTTGGCGTCCGTCTACCTGCAGCGGCAACAGGCCGCTGTTGACGACGTCATTCAGGCTGTCCTTCCCACCGGTCCCGACGCCAGACGGCGCGTGGCCTGGTCCGCAATCAACACTCTGACGGGGCGAAAGCGGCTTACAGCTCAACCGGAAGGCGACACTGCAAAAATGAGCTCGCCGAGTTCTTCATCGCCATCGAGAAAGCCCCGTCACACCCCCGCTGCCCGACGACATGACGCTGCCGCCGGAGACGCCGTTGCCGACGGAGGAGAGTTTCAGCGTTGAAACAATCAGCCTAGACGAAGTTGTGAGGGTGCGCCCAAGGAATGGACTACAGCCCACATCGTCGCTATTCCGAAGAAGCCCGGCACCACCAAGCTTGAGGAGCATCGAGGCATCTGCCTTCAGTCCTGCACTGCGAAGCTGTTTAACCGGATACTGTTATCGCGGTTGCAGCCCGTGCTGGATCACTACCTGCGACCGAAGCAGAACGGGTTTAGTTAGTCACCACAGTGGCTCAGTGACGCAGATCCTAGCTCTTCGGTGAGTCATCGAGGAGGCGCGGACACGATCCTAATTGTCATCTTCGTTGATTTCAAGAAGGCTCTCGACTCGGTCGTCAGGCCGCGCTCCCTAGATGCTCCGGGCGTACAGGATCAGCTGATCGCCGCGGTCATGGCGATGTACCGCGAGACGACTGCTGCAGTTTGACACCGGACGGCCTGTCGGACTTCTTCGAGATATCTTCCGGGGTGCTCCAGGGAGAAAAGCTGGCGCCGTTCCTGTTTATTATGGTGCTTGATTGGGTGCTACGGACTGCTCTGCCTACCAACGAAGACGGCTTTCCGCTGCGGCGACGCGTGGGCCGACGTCAACCGATCTCGCCCTGCTGTCCTCGACCGTCGAGAGAGCCCAACGGCAGCTGGACAGGCTGGTTGCCGTTGCAGCGAGTGTCGGCCTGGTGGTCAACGCGAAGAAGACCGTCGTGCTCAGCGTGCCGAGCAACATCGAGGCTGCAATTTCATGCCGAGGTGCTGATGGCCAGGCGAAAGAACTTCCGCGCTGTCAGCAGTTCGTCTAACTCGACGGTCTGGTCCCTGACACCGGCGAAGACCTGCGGCGTCGATGAAGACTTGCCTGGGCTGCCTTCCGTTCGATAAGGTCGGTCCTGCAGTCCGAGGCCCTGCCAGATCGTCAGAGGGGGCGCGCTGTTTCGGGCGGTGATCGAGACCGTCCTGCTGTACAACGCCGAGACCTGGACGCTGACGGACTCGTCAGCAAGTTGACGCGGCGCACGCTGGCCTGCTGCGCGCCGCCTTCAAGATCAGCTACGAGCGGATCTCCAACGCGACCCTCTATCGCCGCGCCGGCCTGGACCCTCCAAGTGAACAGTGCGCCGTCGGCGACTCCAGCTGGCAGGCCACGTCATCCGCACCAAGTCCTATTGCCCCGAGTCGGTGTAGGTGCTGCTGCTTACGCTGCAGGCGCCCTACCGGCGAGGAAAAGCGCGAACTCGGCGTTTCGTCGATTGCCAGCTGGCTGACGCCGGCAGCGCCACTTTGCGCCCAGGCCCTAAGGCGCGCCCTGAGACGCTGCTTTTTCGATCTGACAGCGTAAATGCTGTTGTTTTTGCGGACAGGACTTTTAGCCTAATGGTTAGGACACCCGGCTTATGACCGAAAGGTCATGGGTTCGAGGCCCAACTCTAAAGAAAATTTTTGCCCTTAAGCAAGGCGCTTAATCCGTAGTGCTTCAGACCACCCAGGTGAGATCGGGTACCAGTTTGAGCTGGGTAAATTTTGAGTTGGTGTTGCGGCCTCTCCAGCCGTCAGGCTGAGCAGCTGTACACAGCCCTCGGATGCGCTGCGCATCATCTATCAGACATACATCTATCTGGTCGAAAGGTCGGGTGTCTAAATTTATTTTTTTTTAAAATAGTTGCCACCAGTACAGATTGAATGTTCGAAAGGAAGAAGCAAAACAGCCTCTTGTCGATAACTGTCATCTCAAACTCAAATCCCCCGATTACTGTTAAGTCAGAGCCAGATTTCATAAATACGAGCGTAAATCAATCGGATAAGTAAAGTTACGGACAGCTTACGATCCTTGCACGTAAATCAGAGAAAAATTGGGATGGGAAAAGCAGAATGGCATTGCAAGGTCAGTTATTAAACCCAAGTCTTCTCTTTACCAAATTTAGTGTTTGGAATGTTGATCTCAGGCAGACGATATCCGTGTAAGCGATAGTCTACTGCAAGTAGAGATTTAGTAAAAATCAGGAAAGGAAAGACTCAGAAATTGCGCTAAACAAAAGCGTTGGAGTTCTGTTAAGCTAGCTAGAGGTGGGAGACAGCAGAAGTTGTTAGGTGAGGTCGCCTGAAGACGCTTAAGAGAGCAGAAACCGGTTGCGACAGTCCTAGTAGAGGTTCGATTCCGCTTTTAGATAGTTATAATCAGCTATGGATACAGTGACGTCAGAGCTCGTTGAAAATAAAGCGCCTATTAATCCAACGCATTATTATCCATGGGGTCCGCGTCAGATTATTGCGTAATAGTTTACTCGCGTTGTGAACGTTTACTGTAAAAAACTATTTTATAATTTTAATAGACAAATAACTAAAGCCAAAACTTTTTTGGGTGTTTTAGTGCAATAAAATTTTTAACATGACACCTGTCGAAAAAAACTGGCATGCTATTTATATTCAGTTCAGTATAGGCAGAATAAAAAGATGTCGCTGCAATAGAAAATTGTCAAACAATTCAAATAGGGCTAAAGCAGTTAGTTAGTGGAGCGTGCCAGCAAAAATCATTGTCGCTAATTAACAAACTGTTGGCGTTTGATTAACGCAGAAAGTGCAAAACTGAAAGAAATTAAATGTGTACAGTTGGAAAACATTGTTCAAAGGCTAACAACAATGAGTAGAATATCGAGACCATGTAATGACAGAGTGAGTAACGCGCTGGCGATAATGATTAACCTGGCTTGTTTGGCTTAGCCAATTGGAATAAAAGTTCCACAATAAAATACGCAACGCGGCACCAATAGCTTTTAGAAGCAGACGGCTTTGTTTCGTGGAAATAAGCGCAGCATTAATACTAGACGTTGATTTGCTAGTGAGACAGCATCGCATATAATGTTCACTCTCTGCTGTAATTAAATAAAATCAAATATAAAAATCAATAAAGCATCAACAACCAGCTTCTAATCATAAACCGGATCCAAGGAATATATTTACACAAAAAAGGGAAATAAAGACAAATTGAAAAAACAGCAGCCAAAACACAATAAGTGGACAAGAACGGTTTACAATAAGCGATAATAATGAGTGGCTTCAAAAGTGTCGATTTTAAGACCTGAGCGACTGTCCCCGCAAATCGAGGGCGTTCCACAAAATGGCGTCGGGCGGTCAACCTACTAGTGTACATTAACTCAGTACAATAGGGGTAGAAAATTGGGGTGGGTGTTAAAAGTACACTTAAGGCAGGCAAGATAAGAACGATTTAGGAAAGGTGTGGAATCTGAAAATCGAGTGAGTTTATTTTGCCTACATTTCCGTGTTTATCATCAATCGAATGGACAAGATAAGGTTTTACAAAGTCAGACAAAGAACAAATCGATAAATTTAGCCCATTAGGTTGCCCAGACGGTGAGTAAAAAAGTACACACTTGCGTACTTTTTTGCTTCTGTAAAGTTTACAATAAACTCAGACCTATTTTTATTAGGACACTTTGCTAACCAATACTCGACAACAAAAAAGTTAAAAAGACAGCGCCAAAAAATCAAATGTCAAAAATTCTATATCAAAACATGTCGTGATAAAAATTATTGACTAAAAACAAAAACAACAAAGTAGTTCAACTAAAAACAAAAATTATGTAAAAAAAGTTGCAGCATAGCATTGAGAAAACAAGTAAATGTCTTGTTAAAAAAAGGTTAGCAAAACCTGCGAAAACTTAATTCATTCGGCCCACAATGCTGCTGCTGCATTTGCTTGCTGCTGCCACTGGTTGGGTCCGGCGTTCAATTGAACTGGCGGCACGGAGCTCGCAGCGGCTGGATACTGGCCATTAGATCGGTGCTGCTGCTGCGCCTGCTGCTGTTGCTGATGCTGCTGCGGCTGCTGAGCGCCCGTGAGCAGCTGCAGCTGAGCTGAGCCAGCCAGCAGAGCCAGCTGATTAGCCACTGCGGTTTCGTCCATTGGTTGGCCAGCTGCTGGTGCTGCTGACCAGCTGGCGGCAGGAACTGCTGCTGCCGCTGGTGCTCCTGAATCATCCGATGACCGACTGGCTGCTGCTGACTGGCCAATAAAGGCGGATTTGCCAGTGGATGACGATTAGCTGCTGCCGGGTGCGGATTAGCGGGATACCCACTCTGATTGGGATACGGATTAGCGAGGCCGGATTAGCTGGCTGCTGGTGATTAGCCTGCGGAGCTGGCGGGGGCGGCGGGGGCGGCGCCGAAGAATACGGCTGGGGATTGGCGGGCTTTCTAAACAGCTCCGCTGCGCAGGCGGGGCCGCCGCCGGTTGCTCCGCCGCCTGCTGGCCGGCGTCCACCGGCTCAAAACGGTGGTGCATCAGCTTGGCGTTGAGCGCGACGAGCCGGTCCCGCCGGCACTGCAGCCGCAGGGCAGCCGCCTCCAGAGCCCGATTGTCGCGCTGCAGCTGGTGCAGGCAGGTGAGCAGCGGCGCCAGATCAGTGCCGGCCAGCATCCGCATGAGGTAGTCAGCCGTCTGGCCCCACTGCCAGTCCAGCAGGCCGTCCAGAGACAGGCCGGCGTCGGCGGAACCGGACGGGTCGTTCAGGTCGGCCAGGCTGAGGCCTGCGGGCAGCGCGGACGGCCCGGCGTAGCCAGTGGGCGCATCTGCGCCGACGCCGAGGAAGGCGGGGGCGCTCGGGACATCGGGGCCCAGCTCGTCGGATCCGCCTCGTCGGATGAAGGCGAGGAGGACGCGCCATCAGCAGCGCCCTGATCCTCTCCTCATCCTCATCCTCATCTTCCTGATTCTCAGCAGACGACGACGTCGAAGCCTGGGAAGTCAGCAACGGCAGTCCCGCTGTGACTTGCGCGGCGGCACAGCAACATCGGCGGCTCCGACTGCCGCACCGCTTGCTGACGAGTGCGCAGCTGCCGGCGTTTGCTGCCGCGTTTCAACAGACGCTGCAGCGGCTGCTGTGAAGCCAGCGCCGACTTCGACTTGCCCGAAGCTGCGACCGAGTTCACCTGAGCCGGCGGCGGCTGACGCTTGCGCAGTCGCGACGCGATCATCGCGCGCCGCCGATGCTGCAGGGCCGTCGTAGCAGCCGCCTTGGCGCCGCCGC